>OZ057414.1:101652848-102252848 GCA_964056705.1 Troilus luridus
AATGAGCATTCTTCCCCTTGTATACATCGCAAATTGCGAAAACACGGGGATATGAGATCAGTTAATTGAGATGAATTTATTGTTTATTGGATCGGTGAAGAGAATGGATTTGTTTGACCATGGTACGAACCAGGATAGCTCAGGTGGCAAACCACCACGACGGAAACATGGGAGCCCCAGGTTCGAATCCCGGCCCTGGGCATATCTCTATTTCTCTTCAAAATAAAAATATTTAAAAATTATAACAATTAATGAAAAAAATAAAAATATATATAATTATATATAGTTTTATATATATATATATATATATATATATATATATATATATATATATATATATATATATATACACGTATATTCTTGTATGGATATGGACATACTAAACCTTACGGTAGCCTCAGGAAAAGTGATTTTTATTTTTCTATTATAGTATTTGTCCCCTGAACGGTAAAAGACAGTAGAAAGCCGATAAGTTAACTATTGTGTTCCCTCGGAGCGGGAAAGTGTGAAAATCGTTCTACTTATTGTAATTGGTTAATCCTTAGGTCCAAGCTCATTGTCGAGAACGAGTTTATTTTTGTGATTTTCTCTAGAAAAAAAAATGTAAGGAGATTAGTTACATTATTTAAATCTTTTATTAAACATATATATTTTTTTTTAAAAACATGGTTGATCAAAACAATTTAAATCGTAACTCAGGAAGTCTCGTTGTTATTAGTAACTAACTGAGGTTAGATCAGTCAGTGGGTAGAGCGCTGAGTTGTTTCGGCATAGCAACTCAGATTTCGGGTTCAACTCTGGCTCCGGCAGAAAAATTATTTAATCTGTTTGCAGCCGTGGCTATGCGATCTTACGACCCTCCTGGGGCCTCCCTTCCTCAAAGTGGGTACCTGGGTTAATTCGGGGAAAAACTGGCGGTTGAGTATGATCTCGGTTGTCATGGAAACAGTGCAGTTGCTCTACGTAGCACTGATTACTTTTTTTGTATCGTAAAAAAAATGATTTTGTTTCTTTTTTTGTTTTGTTATTAGTTTATATTATATTATATTCTGTACACTTTTAGGTTTTAAATTTCCTTAAAAGACTTACTCATCTCCACCAAACATTAATACCACTAACCTAATAATAGGTTGGGGAAAAATAAATCCATTATTTTCTCGGTAGATGGCTGTAGTGATCGATATCTCGTGAAGTATCGTTCAAACAATTGCAAGTTTATGCTCGTTGTCAAGGTGACATTTCACACTAAAAGAATTCTTTGGCCGTTTTTTGTTTGTTCCATTCAGTTGTGCGTTACAGGGTATTAAGAGAAAATTCGGGACATTTTACAGTTTTTCTTTGATAAAGGCGAAAATGCAAGCCAGGCCGCTGAAATTGTGAATGGTTTTTAGGGTGCCGATACTGTAACAGCTAATTACGTGCAATTTTGGTTTCGTCGATTCCGATCAGGCCTTTTTGGTGGTAAAAATACACCTCGCACAGGCAGGGCCGTCGTGGAAAATGTCGATAAAATCACAGAAATAATCGAAGTTGACCGGCATGTTAGTTGTCGTTGGATCGCCCAGGAGCTAAAGATCGACCATAAAGCAGTTTTAAACCATTTGCGCAAAGCTGGATTCAAAAAGAAGCTCGATGTTTGGGTGCCACACCAATTAACACCAAAAAACATGATGGATCGAATTTCCATCTGCGAAGCCTTGGCCAAACGGAATGAAATCGACCCATTTCTTAAACGGATGGTGACTGGGGATGAGAAATGGGTCACATACGACAATATTGTGCGAAAACGATCGCGGTCAAAGCGTGGTGAAGCAGCTCAAACGGTGGCCAAACCAGGACTAACGGGCAAGAAGGTTCTGTGTATTTGGTGGGACTTGAAAGGAATCATTTATTATGAGTTGCTTCCGCATGGCCAAACACTAAATTCAGATCTCTACTGTCAACAACTGGACAGTATGAAGTTATTGATTGACCAGAAACGTTCAGAATTGGCCAACAGAAGAGGTGTTGTGTTCCATCAGGACAACACATGGCCACACACGTCTGTAATGACTCGCCAGAAATTCCGGGAGCTTGGTTGGGAAGCTTGGTTTAATGCATCCACCATATAGTCCGGACCTGGCACCATGCGATTACCACATTTTTCTCTCATTGCAAAACTTCCTGAGTGATAAGAAATTGGGATCAAGAAATTGGCTTCTATGAGAGAGGTATTACGAAGCTACCTTTAAAATGGCAACAAAACGGTGCAGATTTGACCCAAATCGGACAATCCGAAACATCTTAAATAAAGTTTTGAATTTCACGTAAAAATAATGGATTTCTTTTTCCCCAACCTATTATTAATACTTGCAATAAAAAATTTACTAGTATTCAGTTTTTGTTCCTAAATTTTTTTATCAATATATTTATTTTCATAAAAGTTGAAATAATTCCCACGAAACTTTAAAGTTATTTCCTTTGACTCAATATTTTTTTCATTGTACTTGGGTTATATAAAAGCTATAATTGTATCTAGTTAATACTATTGTTTTATTTTTTATCATAAAATTCTCTAGAAAATGTATACCTATATATCCCTGATTCTTTGTCTTGACTAACAATCAAATCCATGTGCGCTATGTTGAAGGAACATAGCTCAAGGCTTGGCTACACCTGTGAATACAACAGTCAGGATCAGCTCCTAGTTGAGTAAATAAACTTAGTGGGTGTTAATTAGGGAGTACATGAGGTAATTAGAACTTACATTGTCTTGGTTATGGACCCTGGTTGGAATCCTGCTCCTTAATTTGTTTCGACTCTAAAATATTATTGCCAATGTAAACCTCTTTAATGCTCTTATAAGTCAGTTTTATTTATACCTGCTTTAGTATTATCAGGCTGTATCTGATCTGTAATACATAGCAATATTAATTTATGAGGTAACTCTATTACAATCGGAAGAAAAAAACTGTACCATTATAATCTATAAAGGGAATTCGGCTCAGTAGTACGTTGCAGATTTGTTACTGTTTCAAAGCCAATGTTTGTGTAGGGAGAATGTGTCCGGCGCTGATGGCCCTAGGATTTTTCTAAAGGGTGTAAATAATCTTTGGTCATGCCGTTCTTCGGAAGGGACGTAAAATGGGGGATCTGAAGGATTAAAGATCCCTGTCCTAATTATACATGGAAAAAATTTAGTACTCCCACTTTAAGATCGTCCAATTAGTCATAAAAGCGTAAAGTGGTGTTAAATGAATAATTATTGAAATAGACATGTTAATAGCCTGTTATATGATTTTTGATGTCCGCGCATATATTTCGTTCAGGTACGATAACTCTAAGGTGCTCTATCAAAATATTTAATACCCGCAGGTTAATGATGATAAAGGCTCTGTGAATTTCTCCGTATTCCTACTTTGTTAAATAAGCTCTATGTGGCCAGTATTTCATATAAGTTCTAATACATTTTAAAATCGATAAATAAGATAAATCTTGGGATGTTTTTGTTTAATCCATCCATTTTGTTTAATAAAGCAATGTTTGCTCGTTCCTTTTTTTTTTTTTCTCCCTCTGTTTGTTGTCTCCATTGGAGATTGTTTCAGATCCCATGTTTGTTCTGCGGCACTCGGCTGATGGAGTTCACAAAGGGGATATGACCTTGTGTCGGATTACTATGCTCAGGGCACGAACCTCATGTTCTCATGCAATCATATGCTATTAACTTCTCTCCTGCATGTTGTTATCCACGCTTCTTCACAGGCATTGATGCGTCCCTTTTGAATCAACTAGAAAAATATCAAAATATCATTCAAACTGTGCATTAGATTAGATATATAAACTATATATTTTTTTCCTATGGTTCCATCCATCACCTTATAATTAATACTAATTTGTAAATCCCAACGAATCATAACTAAAATGAAACATAAGTAGTGAAATAGGTGTTTTTTTTCCACAAATATATCCTCAAGACTTAAAAATATAGAATAAGTATTTGAATCTTCAAGAGCATAGAAATATCAAGCTGATTCATTTACTTATTATACAACTGTTTTATATTTTAAACTTAGCGTATACCACTGCAACCCATGAAGTACTTTAGGTTCAGTTATGGTAGAGACTGTATCGACTCTAAGACAACGGTTGTGCATTGAAGTGACTTGTCCGTGATTACTCCAGGTTTTTCTCCCGATTTAGGAGACCCACTATGGAGAGTGTAGATCCCACATAGTCCATCTGTAACTGTTAGCAGATTATGTAATCTATCTGCCACAGCTGGATTTGATCACAGGAGCTTCAGCATGGCAACTCAGCATTTACACACTGAAGGGAACCCCGTTCCCTTTTTAAGTTTTATATTAATTGTAATTTAAAAATGATAAAATATAAACTTTTATGTTTGTATCAAAATTTGGTATTTATAAAAAAGGTTTATAAATCAAGATTTGCTACTCTGGTGAATCTAGTTTTGAATAGAGAGATCTGTGTTTTCGTGCCAGTGATCAATATGGTTGTCCCTCGTTGAGTTTTCTTTTTAAAGGTCATATCTCCTTCTTGGTTTTAGTTTGAATGATTCTGTTTATATGATAGTCACAGAACAAATGTTTACTTTTCAACTAAATTATTAATTAAATGCAAATTATTGTTTGTATTTAATGTATTATTTTCTTGACAAGAAATGATCTATCGTATTGAATCAGAAATTTCTCATTCCAATTACTGCTTATTTACAATTATTAATAAAATATTTTTAAAAAATCGAGTTTTTTTTCTTTTAAGCAGACAAGACTTAATAAATATATGTCAGGATGTAAAAGTTTTGAATGAAAATACCAAGTTGTAAAGGTATATTTGAACTTAAAAAGGAAATTTACCATTTTTTCTTTTAATATTTATCAATACAAAATATCAAATATTTTTAATTTTCCCTCTTAATTTTGAAGATTAGAAGCTCTACACAATTTTTACAGCAAATACTACAATTTTGTAAAAATCTTAATAGTTTTGATTTTATAGTTTGCTCCCTTTGGTTTTATTGATTCGGCAATTTAAACATCTCGATATTCATAATTGATCCTTGGATCTTAGCCAATACGTGTTATCTGATTATGCTGTATATAATTATATATCGCTCCTTCAAAAGAACTATGTCATAACTCAAAAAATCTAATTTTTCAATAGAGGTATACGAAATATCAGTTATGTCGTTGTTCTTTTTAAGATTAAAAGATATACATATTATGTTAAAAGATTTACTCCATTTTTTTCAAAGTAATAACGATTGGAAACAAACTGAACATCAGGCTACCTTTACTCAAAAACCACCACAGACAATTGCCATTTTGTATGGATCTCGTGAATTCTAATATTACCCGAGAACCCATTTATTGCTAGTGTTCCTTTGATGATCTGCGGCCTCGTGTATAATCGAAAAAGAGTGGAGAGTTGGACCAAGTATTCTCCAGTGGGCAGTTTAATTTTCCTGTGGCTCAGCTGGAATCCGCTACCAGTTCTCGGGAGAGGCTCTGAATTTATCGAGCTAGTTCTCAAACGAACTTCTCGGATGTGCTTCATCGCCCGTACCTGTCCTGATTGATGTCACCGAGAGGTTCACCTTCAAGCTCCCTGTCTTTGGATAAAATAGTCTACTTGAAGTCTCCTTTGTCATGAAATCTCATCTAATTCGTCATTAAAGGGCTTTTGTTAGTACAACTGCCTATTCCTCTTTGTGACAGTCAAGTATTTACAACAATCAGATTGTCTCCTGTTTAATGGCGGCTCCAAACGCTTGCCAAACAATGGCAAAGACCAACAAGCACTAACGGATTATATTTAGATTAGCTTGCATTGTTTTTTTAATCAATAGTTTCCCGTACTCATGATTTCCTAAGAGCTTTTAGATTGTTGCAATTTATGACTACCACTAAGATTTTAAACCCACGTTCCACCCACTTTTGTTGAGCTATTGAACTCTTCGTCCCCTAGTAATATACTAGTATATCAAAATTATTTAGCTCTTCGTCCACTAGTAATATACTAGTATATCAAAATTATTCCTTTTTTCCATGCACCGTTTACATTTCATTAATTTAAACTCTTTTTTCTAATTTTGTTTCAAACTATCGTTGGAAAAGATTGCTATTCTTTCACCTAAAATCCTATCTCCGAATAGTAGAAATAGAATCTGTAATTAGGTATGAAATATATAAAGACGATAGGCAAAAAACTCATGAGTTAACTCGATTTTTCCCTAAAAAAGAATAGATTTCGAGGTTAATTTTGCACTTTTGAATATTTAGAAAAAAGTGAGTTACCTCCTTTTCCCCTTGTCTCCAAAAAATTATGGAAAACCTGTTTTTCTTGATGATTTTCACGATACAAGGCGTCCACAAAGAAAAGATGGTATAAGGCCTTTACGATCACCGATTCTATTATTTTTTTTTAGTCCTATTTCTATGCTTTTTCTGAGATCCGTCCATACCATTCCTTTCGCAGAATGCCTAGACTGCTTTATGCTCAAGAAAGATTATTTCCAAAAGGTCTTTTGAAATTTTCCCTTTCAAATCATCTGTACGTTCCAGAACCTCAAGATCTTCATTTCCAGTCCTCATTTCCCTCAGAATTATATGATAAATCCTTCCTTATCCATTCTTCAATCTTCTGGAATTCGCTCCCTTTCTGCGTCCTTCTTGCTGTCTTTATTGGCATTCAAATCCCTTCTTTTTCATCATCTACTCTCCTTTTAATGAAAAAGGAAATGACTTGGGAAGTGTTTATAATTCAATGTTATTAACTTTTTTTTAAAATTTACTAACACGGTTTCTCATCATTATTATCAGTAAATCATTGCTATAGTTCAAATATTTTTAATAGAACCTTTCTTGTTTATTTTATAATTTAAATCGTCCCTAATTTTGTATCTTGTTTACTCCAAAAGTATTATTTTATTATATCTATTCTATTATATTTCAGTTTAATATTTTTTATTTATTGTCTATCCAGTCTTGGAGAAAAACGGCTGATTTTTTAAAAAATATTTATAGGCGGTTTTATGGAGATAATTAGTTTATCTCTATTTAAGACTTTCTCTTTTTGACCTCCATTGGAATCGGATTCTTCTCCAAATTTATTAACGCTTCTACAAATCTTGTTAATAATACTCAGTTATGGTGGTTTGAATAAAAGTATTACCAATAACATTTTTATTAGCTAAATAATATTAATATTTTATTTATTTATCTTTACATCTATTTTTAGTATAAATGTTAAATTAGTCCCATCCGGCTGTTTAAATAAGAAACGGGTCGCTAATTTCAGTAAATTTACAAATCTGGTTCATAACATTGTATCACTAAAGTTCGCGACAGTAATAATATACATTATTATTATTATCACCTATATTTTCTTCTCGCATTTGCGGGTTCAAAACAGAGATGGTGGACAAGTCCAACCATCTGCAGTTATTATTATTTTTTTTTTATATTTTACATCTCTATACATTCAGAAATTTTCTGACGATCCTGGCTGTGTCTAGGAGAACTGCCTGTTGAGCCTCCTTTAAAACCTCGACCGGAATTCCCAGCTTCTCAATACCCTCCACCGTGGATTTAGGAACCAATCCATTCGTGGAGATTATAATAGGCGTTACCACCACGCTTTCCATATGGTATAGCTCCTTAAGCTCAGCCGCAAGTTCTTGATACTTTCGAAGTTTCTCTCCAACAGTTGAGTTTATTATTATTATCTATATTTTCTTCTCGCATTTGCGGGTTCAAAACAGAGATGGGGGACAATTCCAACTATTATTATTATTACAGGAGGATAAGTCCAATGTTATTATTATTAGCCGTAAAGCTGCCAGAGTGGAAGACGCTACGTAAAGATGGTTCATTTTCCGTTCATCTGGTTCTTTTTATTTGCCTACCAGTTTTTCATTATCTGCGAGAATTTAATTTTTCTTTATTCGCTCCATTTTGTTCCAGTTCTCGGGGCTTTTGTCTCTGGTTTAACCTCCCATTTATCAATTTTTATTCCAAAATTGTTTCTTGCGTCTATTTCTTCTTTGTTGATTTTGGCTAATTTCAGGTCTTTTTAACATTTCGGATCCATTCTCCTCCATTAACGAGGGATTCTACGTATTTTACTATTCTTTTTGTTAGTCTGTGTTCGGGAAGCCTCATTATGAGGCCATAGAATTTGAGGCGTCTTTTCCTCATGTTTGTCTCTATATTAGAATAGTCTTCAATTTTCTGAAATCTATATCCATTTTCGGTCCATCTTGGTCCCATAATTTTCCTAATTATTTTTCATTCTTCTTTCTTCAGATTTTCTATATCAGTTTTCCTGTTTAATGCCAAGGTTTCGCTGGCATATAACATTGTTGGTTTAATAACTGTGTTGTAATGTCTTAAATTATGCATTTAAGTGTGCATTTAAGGATAAACATTTTTTATTATAGAGGTTTTGCACTTATCCTAAACCTTTACGAGCTTTTTGTATTCTTTCTTGCTGTGCATATTTTTCAGAGATAATTTCTCCTAGATATTTAAAGTATGGTACCCTATTAATTTCTCCATATTTGGTTTGTAATTTGAAAATTTCTAAATTTGTTGTCGTAAACACTGCCTTTTCAAATGAAGCCAACCTTCTCGGCGCATTATTTTAGAGTTTCTATCAGTTTTATAGCCCCCTCAGCAGAATCTGGCATTATTGTGAGATCTGCAAATGCTAAATAGGGGATTTGTAGGTTAATGAAATTGGTTTCCAGCAATTTTCTTCTTCAAGTTTCTTCTCCCATTCTTCCATAACTCCAGCTAGTACTGCATTGAACAACAAAGGTGATAACCCATCACCTTGTCTAACCCCAGTTTTTATCTCGAATGGTTTTGAAAGTTTTCCCATAAATTTCACTTTTGATTTTGTATGTGTTAAGGTCTGTTAAATTGTTGTCTGTGTTTTCCGATCCAATCCTTTTTCTTCGACTCGCATCTTCCTTATTCTTGTGATTAATTTTAAGTCTAAAATTTCCTCTAGTTTGGCCTGAAACCAGCTTGGAAATCTGAGATTTTGGGTTCTAAAAATTCTTGTGTTCTTTCAGGCTGATAGTATCTTGTAGGTGACAGGGAGTAGAGAAATACATTATTTATATCGAATACATTATTTAATAGAAAATATTTTATAATTGTTATTCTTCAGATTTAATGTTTGAACAATCTTATTAACGCTTTAATAATTGTCAGTTCTTTGGTAAAAAACCCATTTTTATTCCTTTATCAGGGATAATATCATTC
This sequence comes from Troilus luridus, assembly GCA_964056705.1. Lineage (NCBI taxonomy): Eukaryota > Metazoa > Arthropoda > Insecta > Hemiptera > Pentatomidae > Troilus > Troilus luridus. The sequence continues at coordinate 101,662,121 of OZ057414.1, forward strand.
CAAGACGCAGCCTTTGAACCATCCGCCCCATGGCAGAGCCATCACGACCCGAATGGGACTAAGCTCTGGGTAACTAAGTCAGCGTTTTCTGTCGACGAAGGTTGAATTGGTAACTAGAGCCAGCCGGGTTTGTCTTAGGTTGTAGGGTCTGCCCTATCGCTAGCCTGGGCTCACTAATTTCTAATGAGCCGTTGGCGGAGTTAGTCTTCCTAAATTTTCAACAAGTCGCTGAAGTTAGTGTAGTCATTACCCGACGATAACTAAATTACGAGACCTCCTAACTATAAATCGATTTAGAAATGTTATTTTATAATTTGATGAATCGACTTTTCAATACTGTAAGGATTCCGCTCCTGATGTTAATTAAGCGTTTCATTTTCCCCTTAAATTGATCTCTTTTTCTCTTATTCTCGCGGTTTCGTTGTATTAAAGAATATGCATAGCTCAAGAACCGCTCCAAGTTCCGTCCAACTGTTGAAACACATTTCTGCGACAGCCTTTGTGTCGAATTAGCTTAAATCGAATTATTTTTTCTTCCTTTTTTATTTTGGTTATTTAAATGTTTGGATTTCCATTGAAATTAATGCTTTGGAGATGCAATTTTAATATTAAAAATATGTTTCTTTCTTTTTATTTAAAATAATTATTTCGCATTTTTAAAATTTATATAGTTATTAAACAATTGATGAGTAACTTTTATAATTTACGAACCTTAAGTTTTGAAATATACCACAGTCATTCTCTACTAAACGAGTTGAGTAAACAGTTCATTTTGCAAACATCATCCTGGCCAACCTTGACAAATCGACCTCTAGTTTCTTTCCATGTCCTTCATCATGACGTAGTAACTGTATTATCTTTTTTATATGATTCTTCTTTAGTAACTATAAAAAAAATAATCCAAGCTTGCTGCTCACAATAAATTAGTATACACAATCGTTAGAGAGGTATTACAATATGAAATTTTGTAGTTAATTATTTTTTTACTTTAGTATTTTGCGTCATACTGAGTCGATGGATCTCATTGCATTTGATCAAATTTTTAATATTAAAATTGTTTTAATAGTGTTTTTTTTACCGTATGGTTACAGCAAAGCTCTTTGACATATATGGATTAGCAATTACTAGGATATAGGTTCTGAGAGAATCAAAGTGGGAGAGATGATCAAAGAAAGGAGGAATTATTCTTGGAGCTGAAAAGGGACAAACGAATAACCTTGGCCTATTTGCCCTTCATTAATTTGGTTGACTTCTGAATAGATCAATAGATGAATATAGATTCTTCTTTACAATGTGCATCAGTCCTGTCATTCCGTCCTAGGCTATAGGAACTTTCCTAGGGTATTGAAGTAGTTTGATCGATACTACGCTTAATAATCTGTCGATCGATGAGACTTACAAATCGAAGCACGCTAATACTAATGACATCAACAGTGGGCTTTGTATTGGAAAACAAATATAACGAAATATTTTATTTTGTTTAGTGTAACGATTTGTGGATGCTGAATTTGTTGAAGCTCCTCCCTATCTGCTGTCATGTATGAAACTTTTCGGTATTTTCCTTACTAATATTTAATCATTTCTTAAGATGGACATTAATACAAAATTAGAGTAAAGAAATTTCTTATAAAATATTTATATTACCTATAATTTTCTATCAATTAAGACTGTATTTATAATAGGTGAAATTTTGGCTCTCTGAAAGTCTCTAAAAATAACCTTAAAGAGGTTTCCTAATTACTTTATAAATGCCAATGTCGTATTATTTAGCAAATCAAGGTCATATAAAATAAAATGCCATAGCAGACTTCATAAAATGGTTTGATTTTTTTTTTTTTTTTTAAATCTCATCCCACCTTCCTAATTTATTATTTGCATCAGCCCAATATAATTCGGAGCTTACGAAAAACATTGTTAAAGAGAATAAAAATCCTTGGTTATGTCGTCCTTCGGAAGGGACGTAAAATGGGGTTCCGAGCCGGGTACTCCTTATTCTTATCCTAATTTTACCTGAATAGGCAAAATTTAGAGCTCCTATTCAGAGCATCTTCCGATTAGCTATGGCAGAATAAAGTGACGTTAAATAAATAAACCAAAACAAAAAATTATAAACATTGAAAAATTAAATAGCTCAAAGTCGCCGCTGAAAGACCAGTTAAATCTTTAGAAAAATTTATTTTCATAACTAACCTCAATGTCTCCTGATTGCGATTTTTCTTATCCGAGGCTTCTAGGATATTGTGGTACCTAAAAAAAAAATATTTTAGCATAATTAAATATTACCTGTAATAATTAAATCTAGTTTGAGTTCCATTTCAATTGGTATATATTAATGATAATTAATTTTACCAATGTATTCATTACTCGATTTAAAAATTGATTGAATAACAACAATGTTATGATACAATTTTATATTTTTCTCCCATATTTTTAAACAAACTGATTTAGTTTTTGTCGTTGCCCATATATTTACGTACGTTTCTATGTTTTACTATACAGTATAGTTACGCCGTCCTTCGGAAGGGACGTTAAACGGGGGTCCCGAGCCTGTACGATGTCAGGTACTCGTTAAAAATCCCTATCCTAATAAAACCTGGATAGGCAAAATTTAGAGCTCCCACTGTAGCATCTTCCAATTAGCCATAGCAGCATAAAGTGACGTTAAATGAACAAACAAACAAACAAACTATACAATTTTAATAAACCTCAACTAATGCAACTATGTTCGTAAAAAAAAAACTTATTTTTTTTACGTTAGTCTTTACAATTTAGAAAATAACCACTCAAGCCATTTGGGCATGGGAACGACCTTTCAAGTTGAAGAAGATGACACTCCAGATAATGGCTCGACACCCCCATTGATGACAACACTAAGGGAGCAAATAGGTCTGTTCAGGCGACCGTAAGGGTTGAAGGGAGGGGGTGTATCGACCCCGCTGCTCAGTATCCCTCCGGTGGCCAGCCCAGGCGGTTGTTAGGGTTCTCCTTGTACTTCTAAGGGCTCATTCTGGAACGACCTAACGGATTATATCCTCCGAAGAAGAAAATCCGGATATATATTTAGAGGAGGTGTCACACTCATCGGTAGTGCTTTTATTTAGCATGTATACATTTAAGATGTGCAACTATGCATATGTTCAGGATTTAAAACAGATAATTCCAAATTTCAAAAATTGAATTGTACACATGTTTCGCTAGGGAAAATCGCAAGGAATTGCTTTATACTCCCGAAACTTCACGTCCAGAGCCGTAGAAAAACTATGATAAATAATGCGGCAAACTGTCGTGATTGAAATTTTTTTTTTAATAAACAAGCTAAAAATGTGAAAAAGTCAATTTTGGAAACTTTTCAATTATCCGCTTTTCATCCTGAATGTCTCAATTATTCTATTTTTCTTTCTTTCTTTTTTTTAATTTTTATAAATATTAGTTTATAAGCTTTTGGTAAGAGATATTATATTCATAAAAACGAATACCAACAGTTCTTACCTTAGTTTAAGTAATGATATTGCTAATTAAGTAACTGTTATTTTTTATTATAATTATTTCATTTTTTCTATATTCATGAAATATTAATTATCATCAATTTCCTTCATCTCCATACATTTCAAAACTAAAAAAAAATGCTATCCATAATTAACCAGCCTTTTAAAGCCGTTATTTACATTTTATAGATTAGTTTTAGTATGTATTTATTTTCTGCTGTTTTAGTTTATTTTTTTACATAAACGAAGGACAATTAAAATTATTAGAAAATGAAATAATTACATTTTAGTTTTTTTTTCTCAGAAAATTAGTGTATTTAGCGTTCTTTAACAAGTGAAATAATATTCTTTCATCATCATATTATAATACTACATTTTAAACCTCAATAAAATGTGCTAAAGTCAAAAAAACGGGAAATGATTTATTAACACTTTAGATCTTATTTACCTTTTTTTAACATATTCATATGAATATAGTAATAAATAATAATTTATTGTCAATCGTAGGTTTTTTCTAATTCAATTATTATCAATTAATTGTTTCGTGTTTATCAATTAATTGATAAAAATAAATAATCTCTATGATGATTTTTACAATTATAATACTTCAATGAAATTGTTTCTTATCTTTTGGTCACAAATTAAAGATAATGACTTATTAAAAATTATTTAAAACATTAACAAGTAAACATTATTCATATTTATTCATGAAAGAAAACATCAGTTTCAATTTGTATTTATTATTCTTACGACTTACTTACTTAAAATTACAGACCTAAGTACTCCTGTTCCCAGAACTGACTTAAGTTAAGTTGGATGGCCGCCCGTTCCCAGCCCCTAAGGGCTTTCCAGGCTAATATCCCACCCGAACCGTTCGGACCTGAGGTGCCCTCAGGGAACTTAACAAAGTTAACCAGGGTACGAAGGTAGCGTCCCTGGAACAACCTAATTAACGGCAGCCTCTAATATATCACGGTCAAGCCTAAACACATTTTGTACTATTTTAACTTTAAAAAGTATATATATATATATATGTGTGTGTGTGTGTGTGTAATTATATGTATATTTAAATAGATATCTGCAGGCACGGCAAATAAGTGGTTACTTCGAGTTTTGTCCAGAGAGAGTTAACATATTGCGGGAAGCGGAATCTTCTCATTCTTGTAGTATTTGACTTGAAGTGGAGTCGTGAGCCTGTTATTCACTGCGGTAATGACACAATTCCGCTTCCCTCGGTACAATTAACTCATTTTGAACAAAATTCGACTTAACTACTTATTCATCAGGGATTCAGGAATAAGAGTAACAGTACCGGTGAAGCAATTTCCCACTCCTACAATTACTATTGTAAGATAGAATTACTGCATTAAGAATGAATTTACATTCTCAGTACGGGCAAGGCGGTCCACCAACATTAAGCTTTTAACAGTCCACGGTAATTAAAGACGTTATTCAGACTACTCCACCTAGAAGACTATATTCTGTCTTTGATTCACCCAAAGTATTACTAAGAGTACTTAGTATGTACTTATTAGGAGTGCATGTTAAGGTATAACTCCCAGCTTCGTAACAGCTGGTTGGAGGATATATTCGGAGGAATTTTCCCCTCGAAATTTCCTCTTTTTAAGTTTCTACTGATTCTCGACTTTAATGTAAGTTGTTTTTTTAACCATTTTATTACTTGAAATAAATTTCAAAGTTTCCGTTTAAGACTTAAATGATTTCATCGGCTTACACCTCCGGTTGAAATCATTTTGTAATTGACAGTTCATCGGAAACATCAAAGTTTAAATCAAACACGATTGAAATTTTGAAGGCGCTTTATTATCTATACAAAAAGCTTATTTATATCGCTTAAGCATTTCTTTAGAACTAATGGAATATAGGCTAATTAATATAATAATTCTTACATTTTAGTGATATATTGTATTGTTTCGTTTACTTTTTATTAATGTGAATTTTGAAAAAGGTATACAAACCATAAAAATGACTAAATTGCGGTCCCACTGCATTGAGGCTTAGATAGAACCCTAAGCATCCTTAGACCGGATCTTAGTTTCTCTCGTAACCAGGGCTATTGTTTTACTACTATGTATAAGGATTTATATATTGTTTATTTTGCCCACTGCCATTTGTTAAAAAATATAATCTATGAATAATATTTAGAGAAGATGAATGAAACTCCGCAGTGGGCAGGTACACCGACCTCGAACACGCGACTGACTCTTGCAGAATCGATAATCCTCTATTCAAAGCCAACTGGTCGCCAATGTATGGAAATGACCCAATATATATAACCTAAGTGGAAACCATTCACGTATCTCAACTGTCATGTTGCGCCATGCGTCTTGGTTGTTTGTCTTCGTCTGGCAGAGAATGCTGACATCTTCACTCTAGGCGTCGTCCTTTTCCATTTTTTTTGGCAACTTCGTCTATATATATTTTTTTCCTGTACCACTACAGTCCACGAAGGGTATTGGGTTAATTAAATGGTAGAGTCTGCAATGTTTCAAGGACAATGGTTGTGCATGGAAATGATTTGTCCGGGATCACACTTAAACGCCTGGGTTTTCTTACTCTTACCCACTTTATTGAGGTCATGCGAGCCCCAGGAGGGTCTCCAGATCCCACAGAGTCCATCCGTTGCTGTTAAAAGATTAAATTATTTGTCTACCACAGCTGGATTTGAACACACAGTAACTCAGCGCTCTACCACTTAGCTACTACCACGCTCTCTATAAATAGCTATAAAAAGTATTGAATAAAGAAATATCTGCGATTATTCGTGAAACAAGTCTTCCTGAAGCTGCTAATTTAAAAAAATTGTCACTTTTTATTCAAGAAAAACCAATATATACATTTCGTTATTTTTTTATTCTATACCCAATGTTTTATAAAATACTCAAAACTTTCTAGAATTCTTTTCATCATAATTGTAGTAATTTATTTATTTGAAAAAAATGATCGTGTTAAATAATTAAAGATCTGTTTAAAGCAATTATATCGTTGTCGTACACTCAATAAATAGATACAATCAGTTTTCATATTTTCAAATCTTTGATTTATTTGTGGAATATGACAAAGACAATAAAAAGACAACGAAAGCTCGGCTAACGAAGTGAGAAAAAAAATTAGAGATAAATAACATAAATACTAAAGAAACAAATTACAGAAGTATTTCAGAAAAATAATGAAAATAGAAGGACTCCAAGGTAGAACAGCAAAAAAAAAAAACCAGTTTCAGCGTGGTCTAAGGGTTGGAGAAGGAAGATCAGTGAATGTAATGTAACGTATGAAAGCAAATTGGAAGAAAATAAAATAATGAGGTATAGAAATCGGAACGTAGTCCTTTGTTAACCTATTCGAGTAAAATAAAATAATACATTCAATAAAACATTAATATAACTTTTTATTCATGTCTGTTTTCCATTATGCGCTACTCTTTATTTAAAATATATAACCAGCTATAACTTGTCCCTGCTTCCCCAATCTGCTTCACGCCACAGACTTTGCTCTGCAAGATTATTATATTTTGATCGTTTATTCTATATTTACCATCATCATATTATAATTAAGCAATTATTTGATTATGATTATTTTAGAAAATTGATGATGTAACTTTATTGTTTGCATTGTTGTTAATCGTGTTAGGCCCAAGGACCGCCCGCAGAATAATGAAGAAATTCGATTAAGATCCATGTTGGAGGCTGACTGAAAGATAAACTTTTCGTTTAAAATTAATCGCCCTCAAACCGAGCTGAGAGCCTATAAAGAGGCCAGATTATAAAACTTTGATTTTAAACTCGATTAATATTCAATCTGGAAAGTATTAAACTTTATAAAATTATAATGTAAATGATATGATGTAAAGTGTAAATGATAAATATAATATTATAATGTAAATGATAAGTTATGAATATTTTTTATCAATACGAATAAATTAAAATTAAATTGTGGTCACAACGTGATAAATGACCCTTCTTTATTTTCTATTATTGTTATTAATGGATCTTTTCGGACCAGTGAGATGAGATGTGCTGCATTTTATCTCCTTTAATGTGAATTTTATTTTAATATCCTGATGATGCCTGAATTGGCAAATCATTGACTCGTGTTTTTTTAGAGAATTGAGGCTATTGTTATATTAATTATTAACAAACATTTATTTTTTTGTTTTAGATCTGGAAAGCGTCTAGGCCCTGGAAGCATAGGCAGGTGAGTGACTATCATTGTTCTTTTCTTCTTTTTTTTAAATCGCTTTTAATTTAGTTTATAGAAATTTGTATCAATAACATATTGATTTCTGAAAAGAAATTAACTCAACCAATGCTTTTATTATTTGAAGTGAATTGCTACTCCATGTGATAATTTATAAATTTTTCGATGTTTCTAAATATTCCACTGTTCTGACATCCCTTATTATTTTTATATTGAATGTTCTTCTTTGCGTTCATTTAAATTTCATGTCAGAATACTTTTTTGTAGACATCTTTAATAAATATACATATTATTCTTTCAAATGTATAAAATCATGTCATTATGTATCACTCAGCCAATTTACTTGTTATATTACTGTAATATAGTTGTAAATATCAATAAATAAATAATAAAAAAAAAAATGTATAAAATATATGAATCAACGTGAGGTTTTTTATTTTGCGTATTAGGTAGAGGAACAATAAAAATGCGTCGTATTTTCAATTCAATTAATTGGGAAGGAAGATGTGAATTAATTTTGTTTTTACTTTCAAAGGAGGTTTGTCCGCCGTTGGACGGACATGGGGTACCGCTTAGATATTCTAAAAAATTATTACATCATATATGCTTAAATAAATATTGGGTCTTGGTGGCTCAGACGATATTTGTCGAACTTATAGTTTTAGTAAATATATAACAAAAATGAACACTAATATTTAGTAAATATTATATTATACTGTGACATTCAGAAAATATAAACTGTCAACTACAATCCAAGGATTGTATTGGTTCATCACATGGTAGAGATTTTAATGTTTCTACGACAGCGGTTGTCGAGTGAGGTGATTTCACACAGCTGAGATCACACCCAACCGCCGCATTTTCTCCCCTGATTATTGTTACCAACTATATTGAGGCTAGGTGAGCCCCAAGAGGGTCTCCAGATCTCATCCGGTCGATCTATGGCTATTAACAGTTTAAACAATTTATTACCTTTAACTCACGATGTATTTATGGCATATAGATTTTAAATCGATATTATGTTATGCATCCGCCATATTATGTTGTTGAGAATAGGATATGAAAGGTTTCAGTGCGTAAGGTTTTTTGCTTGGTTTCGTAAGCCGCTACCTTTGGCGATTTGCCACTGAGGCCAGGAAATATCAGATTGCTTCAGCCTATACCGTCTTCCCCCCACTCTCGTTTCCTTTAGCAACAGGTTTCTGTTTTTATATCTTCCTCCATTTCGGCCATTTTAGAACATGAAACATAAAGCTGAGTTTAGATATCCGTATCCCTACTCGTTGAAAGTGCTATAGAATTTTTTCTGCATACATTTTTAATTCTATTCTATGTTTATCGATGTAATATTTCCAAATTTTTGAGATTTATTGAGGATATTTCCTTTCTTTTCTGTGCTGATTTCCCTTCATCTCAGATGTAAAATATTTAATAGTTATTTTTAAAGATATGATTAAGGTTCACTAGCAGTTTTCATGCTTCAAATCCCCTTGAACCTATGTTATGGTTGTTTTGTTTTTTAAAATTTATTCATTGAAATTTACAACTGTATTGATGTATTGAAATTTATAACATTACAACAAGTAAAGAGAAGGGATGATTCATAATGACATGGATGAAGACAGGTAGAGAAACTAGCCTGTGGTAGTACTGAAATATGGCTAAAATAAATTTAATTATAAATATTGGTGAAATTTTATTTAGAGGAAACTTTTAGTAAATTAGTTTCGAGTTTACGTGAAAGCCGAATATTTAGTAATGTTTTTAAATACTCGCATGATGTAGATATACTCAACAGTTAAAGTTGTCAACTGTTCTTCAGATTAATTTTTAAAACTTCGTAATGACTTTAATAACACAAACTGTTGAATTCATAGAATTGATTAGTTTATTCAAGTTTTTAATTATTAGCCAGATTAAACAGCGATTAAAATGTCATATTAATAATTCAGTTCGCTCAGAAAATTATTTTAAATACTATTTTTAATTTAGGGAGAGGAGTGGCTCAGTGGTAGAGTACTGAGCTGCCATGCCGGAAATCCTGGTTCAAATCCCGCTGCAGGCCATGATTTTTATTTAGTCTGTTTGCAGCGGGAGGTGGATCATATAGGATCTAGGACCCTCCTGGGGCACACCCAGCCTCTATAAATTATTATAAAAATAGGGTACCCAAAATAAGGGGGAAAAATCTGGCGGTTGAGCGTGACCTAGGACAAGTCACCTCCTTGCAGAACCGTTGTCCATGAAACAGTACAGTCTCTACCATGTACTGAACCCCAGACCCTTCATGGGTTGTAGTGGTACAGGTTTTTTTTTTTTTTTTTTTATTTTATACTTGGTTAATTTTATTACATTTTTCTTCAAGTCCAGTCTAAGATGGGTAACCAAGATCAGACGATGTAATTCTGCAGAGATTCAATTCCTGATAACCAAGCTGTCTTTCTACTTGTTTTTTTAATTATTGTTTCTTAAGTTTTTTATTTAATTATTTTCTATTATGAATGACACTGAAAGCGGTGTGGTTTTTTAATTCGCTGTTTTGGGACTAATTTCAGTTGTGATAAAATATATCGATCCTGGAAAATAAAGTATTAACACTTTAATTTTTCTTTAACTATTTTTATTTCGAATTAAATTTGCATATCTGAAATGATTTAATAAGGAATTGATATAAGAAGTTTAACGACCTTGCAAAGATTAATAATTCTTCGGAATATTTGAACGGAAAGAATAGCTTATTTGATAATATTATAATAAAGTGTTAATGAAACATAAAAATATAATACTTTAGAATTTATGTAATGTTTATATTTACCTGTTAATAAAATAAAACAAATAAAAAAAAATAAAATGAATTTTTAAATAATATCCACTGAGGTAACTATTAGGAGTGATGCAAGCTAGAGAGGCTTTAGACTGCATTGACACCTGTAGCATTCGATAATTAATATTATTATTATCACTTAGGTGATTGGTCTAATCCCTAATTATAGATCGATTTCAATTGAAATATTACAATATTAATTTTAGCTGTTTTGCTACAATTATATTTATATAGTCAAGATTTACTTGTATATTTATTTAGTTCTTTTGTATGCTATCATTATACAGAACTATAACTTTTTATCATCACTAATTATTTATTTAATAATTACTTGTGGTCTGTTGGGGTATATGTTGTCAGTGTAAATTTTAGACCTATATTTCTTTCGTTTTATTAAATAAGAGGATAAAGCTATTATTACTTCAAATATCTATTTTATAAATTAATGATCGATCCATTTTTAAAAAAAAATACTTTCATTTCAATTTTAGAGATTGAAAAAAAAAATCATGATTAAAAAAATATTAATTGACATTATTTCATCAATATTGTAAATGAGCAATACAAATAGTATTAAAATAAAATCTGCAAAATTATTAATTTAATCACGAAGGGTTGCACGAAATGTTTTGAAACCGAGACCTAAAAATTAGTGGCAGAGTTCCTTACACTTATTAATAAGTGTAATTAATTATTACACTTATAATTACCCCGCTTATCATTATTTATTATATTAGTCTCATATTAATATTCCATTACAATTTCATCATTATAATGTTGTATGCTTCTGTAATATACTTGATGATTATTATAATTATTTTCCATTGTATATAGTGATATCAAGAAACTTATATAAATAAGTAAGTCTAATATAGTCCAGGCATAAGAAGTTATTTTAAACTGTGTAGACATCACCTCCTTACGTCACCTTTGTCGTGTGCTCATTGAAGTGAAGGAACTTCTGTTCAATCGGGTGTGATTGGGTCAGTAAATAACTGGATCAATTCACGTATTTAAAGTGATGTGATATTTATACCCACCTTCTACTTGTATTCATAGATCGCCAGTAATAACACCATATTGTATTAATGTTTTAATTAAGGTAGTTAAATTAGTCCATTGATATAAGTATTTACTATGGAACAGTTTAAAAATAATCATCACGTATAATAAAGTAGTGTACAACATAATAATGCGGAATGGAATGATTAAGTTACTGCAACTAATAATAATAATCAGGGTAATTAAGTGTGTAAGGAATCATGCCACTAATCTGTAGGTCTTGGGTTCGAAACAGTGCAGTTCGTATTAGAAAACGATTCAAGATCCTGCATGAGTTAAAATGGTACATTTTTATTTTTATATTTTTTTAAATATAATTTATAGTTCTCATTACAATATTGATGAAATGATGACAATTAATAATATTTTTTAATCACGGCAGTACGGTGTGAATTCTTTTTTCTGCTTTCAGGAGTACTTCCTTCTAGCAATATAGCAAGTGAACTATATTATGCTGCCATATGCCAAATATATGGTTTTTCTTTCATTACTATTTTTATTTAATAATAATTTTTATTATTTTAGTATAAAAACGTTTAAATGATTATGCACACTGACTGTTGACGTTGCGGATTTTCTATTAAAAAAAAAAGGCAGACCGTCGTGAAAGCTTTTGATAACAACGAAAAAATCCTCACTTTCACTGAACAGCCTTTGTTGATTTTGTTCGGGCCTGTTTTTTTGTCAGATTTTCATAGTTCTCTTCACTTTGAGAGAATATGCTGCATGAGTGGAATATTCAATTTATTTCAATATCAATGCAGATATTTTGTGATAGTAAAATAAAAAGAGAAAAATTATTGAATGATTATAACTGTCCGCCAATAATATCCTCAGTACCTTTTGAATTTTTCAGATCATATTCTTAAGTGTTATGAATAATATATGTACTCCTCGTTAAATAATATCGGAATCTTGAATGAAATGTATTATAAATACGATACATGGGACATTGCAATCTTAAAAAAACAATTGAAGATAGGTATTTATCTATAAAATAAAAAGATTTTTTATATAATTTTTTAAATTATACTTAAGCTCCCAATTAATTACAACAGGCTCATCATGCATGACTGTTATAGCACCCATTTGGATTTAACAGAGTAGAGCTTTGGGGTTCCACTAAGCCATCGAATTTCTCTCATATCCAATCCTTACAAATTTAAAAACTACGTAAAATCCTCAATGTTCTTTTTTTGTAAAAGAACCCTGTTTGTAAAAAAAAACCTGTACCACTACAACCTGTGAAGGGGTCTGGGGTCCAGTACATGGTAGAGACTGTACTGTTTCATGGACAACTGTTCTGCAAGGAGGTGACTTGTCCTAGGTCACGCTCAACCTCCAGATTTTCCCCCCTTATTTTGGATACCCAATTTAATGAGGCTGGGTGAGCCCCAGGGGGACCTAGATCCCATATGATCCATCTCCGGCTGCATACAGACTAAATAAAAGTCTGGCATGACAACTCAGTGCTCTACCACTGAGCCACTCCGCTCCCTAAAGTCATACACATTGACCTTAATGTCAGTAATGTATCCATTGACCTAGCTACTTCTTCAAATCCCGATGATGCTCCGAATCGTTTGAAAAGGAGATAGCTTTGTGACCCTCTAATTTGAATTTTTTATTTAATGATACTTGCCTCTATCTCATGTCATTAATTATATTTACTTGTATTATTATAATGCAGCTAAAATTTTCAATAAATAAATTTAAAAAAAAAATTAAACTTATACAAAGGAGGCACTAGTAACACAAATTTCCTTATCATTGAAGTTCTACTCATTTTAGTTGGCCTTAACAGTGATACTATAAAGCTAATTATTTATCTTTAAATTTAATTATAGTTATTAAAAATGCTATATGTTTATTAATATTTGAAGATTCTTTTTTACGAAACTGTACGGTCCTTTTTGAGAGTTCCCTTTTCAGATATGGCTCTCGATAGCCCCCTTTTAAGGAGAAGAGAGGAACGATTTTTCCTTCGGAAAAAGAAAAGTTTGGAGCTCATTCACCAATTTCTATTGAAGTGCTCCAAGTGCGACCCTTCGATAAAATGAAGGCTATTCCTTTTTATTAATAAACTTTTATTTCTTATATTATTATTTTACTGCTTACTTTGATTTTATCATTAATATATATTAGTAAGCTAATAATTGAATACACTTTCTATGAAAAATTTGTTTGATTCTTTTGAAAAAAAAGTGTTACTTTCGCCATTTCTTACATTTATTTAAAAATCTGTGCTCTTAATATAAATAAATTGCTAGCTTTATAAAAAAAAGTTTTTTGAATTACTTGAGTAAGTTATTTTCCAGCTGTATATCCTACAAGAGACTCATTAAATAGCTTCTTCTGACCAGAATGAAATAAATATAAATATTTATAAAGTAAAGCACAAATTCAATATTTTTTAATTATTTATATACTTATTAGTACTCGTTATACCTGTATTTATCTATCAGCTCAATATGTTCCATACACGAGGAAAAGATTTTCGTATAAAGTGCCACATGTTGGAATCATAGCAAGGAGAGGTGAGCCGATATTAAACCCATACTAGTGACCCTTCGGGGCTTCCACAGTAACCTTACAGGTAACCCTTGCCAAATCAGAGCCCTTCCTACCTCTACATTCTGTAGGGGCCGTGTGACCCCTGTTCCAATTGTCCCCTTTCGATTTTTAAGTAGTTCCTGCCTGGCATGATTTATAATGAGTTTCATTTAAAAGTAATTATAGGGAAACGGGGTATCTGAAGAGGCCGGGTTCGAATTCGGATGTAGTAGATAAATTATTTAGTCACTTATGTCCCCTGTGGGATCTGGATGCCCTCTTGGGGCTCACCCAGCCCATATATATTCTATTTACGTGGTTAATTTATTTTTAATTTATTACTGTTACTACTTTTTTAGTGTTACTGTATTGATATTAGAAGTACACATAATTATATATTTTTTAAATATACTTTCGTCAATTAATCAATACATTGCAATATTTTTTTATTATTTACGGGTGTGTAAAAGTGAAAAAAGACCTTTATCAAATCTTAATCACAAAAATGACCTCATATGAAATGAATGTACGTAATTAACGGCCGTAGAGATGAAATACAGTAATACACGGCCTGTAAAACAAACCCCTTCAAGAGAGCAGAGATATAATCCCGCATAGCCTGACTGCGGTTGCGGCTTAGTATCCGCAGGCGGTGCGATATAGCTGCTATTAGGAGCAGGAGGCAAGATCTAGGGCCTGAGGAATTAATCATGAGCCCTTGCGACATAATTAGCCCTTTACCCCCTCTCTCTCCCTCTCCCTTCATTCCATATTCCACACGGCAAATGACATGTTCATGCCTGCATGATGATATATAATGTCATCCTTTCTTTTAATGAATATCAGAGTACCCTTGTACATTTGCTAATAAAAAAACTGTTTTTTCTATCTTCAAGCTGTAAACACGTATATATGACAGGTTCATTGTTTCTTTGTCTATTCATATGACGCTACTTTATGCTGCTATTGCTAATCTGAGGATGCTACAGTGAAAGTTCTAAATGTTGTCTATCCGGGTAAAATTAGGCTAGGGTTTTTAACCAGTACCTGACACTGCACATGCTCGGGACCCCTAGTATGTCCCTTCAGAAGGACTACTTAGCCAAGGATTTTCTAATCCCTTTTAAAGAACCAGGGCCAACTGCTGGTCTGAGAACCTTCGAGCCTAAACATAGGTTGTTGTGTTAACTACTACACTACAGGTGACTCAATCATATGTCATTCATTTGGAAGAAGGAAATTACAATACGAAAAAGTATAACGAAATCGTTACAAGAAAAGTTTTGAAAATTACCTATTCAGGCTTATAATTTAGTTTTACTTTCGTTCTACCACTGGGTTCTTTCTCTACTTGTCTTTATTCATGCCATTATGTACCATTCCTGCCATTTACTTGTTGCATTATTATAATAAAGTTGTAAATTTCAATGAATTAATTATAGTTTTACTTTTAACTTTCAAATCCCTCTTAAAACATCACGGCATATAAATACATATTTAAAAACCCATTCGGATATTATGTATTAAGGTTGCAAAATGTATGCCCTAAAGACACGTTCCCTTCATATAGGGAAATAATATTCACTATAAAACATTTAGTTTTATTTAAAAATAAATGCCACTTTAAAATTTTCTGTTTGTGTTATTCTTATTTCTAAATGATTCGGGTTTTTCTTTGAAGCGAAGCTGATAATTTTCATTAACTTAACTTGTATTCATAATTTTCAGTAACTTGAGAATAATTAATTGTAAATTCTAGAATTAGCATTTAACAAATTTAATATATTTTATAACTAGATAGAAGTAAACTAACGTCCGGAAACTGGTTTATATTTTCTTGGTACAGTGAAAGATACTGATGAGGCCTAATAGATGTATCCTGTTTGAAATTTTATGTTACAGAATAATTTTGCAGTTTAAAATCAGCAAGTTTGTTTCACTCGATGTAGAACCATGCTAGTTTATGAATAGCCATTGTATTACCTTGATAAACAATACCATTGTCTGATGATTTCAATTTTGTACCACTACAACCCATGATGGGTATGGGGTTCAGGGCTTGGTGGGAACTGCACGAAATCACGCTCAACATCCAGGTTTTTCCCCAATTAGGGGACCCACTTTCTAAAGGCTGAACAAGTCGCAAGTCTCCAGATCCCACAGAGTTGTTAACAAAATAAATTAATTATCTGCTACAGCCAGTCTTGGAACTCTGATCCCATAGATCAGTACACTATTAACGGAGTTACTCTACATCGCTTTTAATATCATACTCTAATAATAATATTAATTTTTCCTTAAGCACTTCTTTGATTTCGCTGATGCAATATCTACTTTGCAGCCCGTTGAACCGCAGCTCCAGTTTCAACTCCTCCGGGCGGAGCTCCGCCTGTGACACAGGGGATGACGTGTACTCTGACGCATCTCTCGAGGAAGACGTCTTAGATCTGAACCACAAGGTGAGTCGAGAATAATTTTACTTCATTGTTCCTCATTAATAATTATTAATGGGCTATGAATAGGTATGGATTCATATCTTACATAGGTTCCTGTGTACATATATTTTAAAAGAATTTTTATTATTTTTATACTGAAATATGCACATATATCAAAATAGATTTGAACGATTTGTTGAAATGAATATAGAATTTCATTTATGTTAGATTCTATTACATGATTCAAAATCGAGAGACGTTACTGAATTGCAATTAATGGTAAAAAAAATATTTTAGTATTGTTATTTCCCTTTGGATACTCTTTTCCAATTTTCTGTTCTGGAATTGCAATTTATACCGTCCTTCTCAATTTTGAAAGAAAGTTATCAAAATATTCATCCAGCTAGATCTTACATACATTCTTTGTAAGTTTATCAGTTATTGTATTATTAAGTTTACATCATAGGATGGAATTTGATTTAAAAATTAATCCTGATATAGCGGATAAGGTGGATATTCAGAAGTATATTAACTGACTAACTAACCGCTCGTAGCAGTTATGGATATTAAACAAATACAAACTAAGCTAGTTTGTTTACTATCAAGTTGAGGCTCTTAGGAGGGATCTGTCAAGGTTTATAGCCACTGCGATATTTTTTTCTGAAATGTGTCGAGGGTGTTCCTGTCAGCATTACTAAACTGTCTACTCCCTCCCTCCAGAACAAACAACCAAGCTATAAGTTTGTTGACGCTTGGTTGAAAGTTTGATACTCTTGATTTTGAGTAGAGATTATTAACTTACTCTCTAGCAAATCATAATTTTATTTTTTTAATCTTATTGGCTCACCCTATTTTCTCAGCATAACAGTTGTGATAAATTTTCTTATATTCCCCCATGAGTCAATAGTTTTTTTTAGTTTACATTATTCTCAACTCTCCCTCACCTTTTTTCGCTATTTGGCTAATTGAGTTTTATTTATACAAAATATTTCAATAAGTAAAGTATCTATAAAGAAAATAAAAATTTCTTATTCATTTGTATATTTTACTCATAAACGATCTATAATAGGACCAAAAGGGCCTGTTTTAATTCCAAACGAAACAATATTTATTTTCAGCCCTTGATCTTTATCCATTTTCAAAACTAAAACTAAAGTCCTTATTAAAAAAAGGATACACATTTACATCTAAATGCTTGGAGTTTTGGATGTTTTTGTGTTATTCCATTTATGGTTTTAGGCCTCCATAGTACTGCCACACAATGAATATTTTTTGTGACAGTATTATTTTTAAAAAAATGAAATCATTACTAAGCCAAAAAATGAAAATGATCAACATCCGCCTTTTGCTCGTCTTCTTTCAATGAAGCAATATATATTGATTTTTTTGGAGGTAAGGCTTTATTGCTGTAAAGTCTGGAAAGACTGATTGAAACGAAAATGTATTTGTATTTACAGCATTAATTTGTTCATGTACAATTAGGTAAACTGCAGTAAGATTGCATTAGTAACGCTACCTCTCGCTAGATGGAGCTTGAGAGAGAGAGTGCTAGTGGCGCTATCTCTCCGTAGTGAGCTCAACTCCTTAGTCTCTGTTGCCATGACCCCTCATAAACGCATATGTATATTTATTTATATTATATCGCATTAATCCTTTTATGAATATGTTTAAATTTTTTTTAATCATAATGATTTTAATAATATATTTATTTAAGAAATTATAAAAAATTCAATTTGGCACACATTTGTTTAAATAAAGGATTACGTTCACTGTGGGTTAAATTATGAATACTTTATTTAAAATAAAAATTAAAATTATGCAAATATAAAAAATTAAATTGTACAAATAATGAACGAATAAATAAAAAAACTTCGAAAATAGCCTACTTGTGAATTATAATTTATAAAATTTCCTTAATACACGATAGGCTCGTTATGAAGGATGCAGAAAACCGAATTTACATTTATTATAACAGCAATGAAATAATAATATACACCTAAATTAAAATTATTCTAAAAATTACAAAGGATCTGCAGAAAATATTTAAACCAATATAAAATCATTGATTTGATTTTCATTACGATGAATGACTTCTCTATGTTTCATGGAATCACTTAACATCACTAAAACATAAAAATGGACGAATAAAATTTCTAAAAGTTCCATTTCTTTTTCGAAAATACTGAAAGTTAACTAACCAGTTTTAATATATATTTTAAATGGGCATTCTTGTCTTTTAGAGACTTGAGACTATATTTTCAAACGCTTTTTAACAATTATTTTATTCATTTTTCGAGTTTTGGCTTATTTTTTTATTGCTTTTAGTGATGAGTGAATTTAGACTGCGAAAAACTTATTGAGTTTCATACAGAAAGAAATAATATCAAGTAAGTAGAGTGCCTATATGGAAGATGCCACAGAAATGAAACATATACAGCCATTTCATACATAATTTAGCATGCATTGATTATTTATCATTATTTTATCGTTTGTTGAAAATAAGGACTTGATTGTAGCAAGCTTGAATGCATTTATATTAAGCACATCACGAAGTTTAAATGTCGTGTAGCACAAAAAAGTTTTCAATTAAAATTTCTAGCGGTCGTGAGGTTCTATGCAGTCCTGGATATTGGTGATATTGGATTTCAAATTCCTAGCTGTGCCTGAAAGGATTTCCACGACGGCTGGTTTGGACATAATGTTGAAGATTTCTCTGCAGATATTTCTTATCGAAGACAGCTTTGAAAGATGACATCTTTCTACTGACAGTTTATCGAAACGGGTAATTTTGCTGGGGTTTTCACTATCCATCTCTTCTTCTGCAGGTGACAGACGACTTCTTTACTCAAAATAGTCTCTACTCTCCGTGAGCTATGGCCTATGAAAGTTGTGGTTATATTCTATTCTGGTATCGCTGTACTATTTAGGTGAAGGCTTTAGCAGGGTTGTTTTGAAGCAAATCTAAAAATATTTCTCAAAATAGTGGAAACGTGTATTTTTGAGGAATTTAATTTCTTTAAATATTCCGGAGGAATTCACCTTCTTGCTTTTAATTTCATTTGCGAAACCTGAAAAAATTCTGTTAAATTATTTTTATTAATTAACCCCTTGTATTACATACCTATTCTATTTTATGGCATCTCTTACATAGGTCGTGTATCAATGTGTTGGCTTAACTTTTTGAATCAATAACTAGTAGAATCAAGTGGCAACTAACGTAAAATTCAGTACTATACATTCTATACATGTATACATTCCTCTAGTTGTGCTGAACTGTCGGTACTACAAATAATAAATATTATCATTACTTATTAGTGTGTTTAATTTTATTGACGGCACCCCAGTTGATTTCTACAGCATATATATACAGTACGGTAATATATTTCCTCATCACAATAAAGTATAATCCAAAATAAATGCTTCTCATCTTTGATTTCTTCTTACTTCAGCGTTCTATTTCTATTTTATTTCTTCGTTCTTTTCTTTTCTCTCACTTCTACTAACCTGAATGTATAGTTCTCGTATGGGATATATAGATGTTCATTCCTGCTGCATCCCCAACCTTGATACTATCAATGGCCACCACAAGCTCATCCCTTATTATGTTAAATTCTAGGTTTTTATTCGGCTCTTCTCTGTTGAAAGAATTCAATTTCTCCTGGTTTACTGTTTGAACATTGAATTATAGAGCTTTTCTTGTCTTTTTAAGATATCCATAGTCACGGTTATTAAGTTTCCATTTTCATTCTTCACATTTCTTATACATTTGCCTCTTTTATCTCCAAGGCTCTTAAATCTATAGTTTTTTTGTGTTTTATCCATAGTCCTCATCTAATTCTTTTCCGTAGCGTTCCCGGGAATTTCTGTAAGACTCTCTCACTGCATTTTTTTACATATTGTTCTTGTAAAAATAAATGGACTAGTTTTGTTGCGAATTATTTCTCATATAGACTATAGAATTTTTTTTTGTTGCTTTCTCTTTTTACGCCACTATATTTTTTTATATATACTTTATTATTTAAAAACTGAATCAATTAACAAGTAGCCTTAAAACGTTCTAATACTAATAACCGGAATTGAAGTGTTTGGATATCTTAAAGCACTTTACTATTGTAAATATCCTCCTTTTCATTTCTGCTTGGCGTTTGATTTGCCTAGGCATGGCAAATGTTTAAATGCTTTTAGTATGTTATTATCTGACGAATAATGTTTTAGTAATTCTTCACAGCCGTGGCTGGATACCCAGGGAGACAGATTAATCATTTTTCGACTGCCCATTGAAGGTTGTTATAGGCGTTCTCAAGCGTATAATAACTCATACAATCCGTTTAATAACTCAGTTACAATTCCCACAATTGTTGAAGATAGCTCCCTCTATTTATTCTACTCTGAGGTCAGCTTTTCATTATCAGATTTATTTCAGAATAAAACATTTCATAATTATTTAATAAATACTTAGTATTTAGTGAACAGTTAGCAACCTTGAATAGCCGTTCTTGAACGTTATCAGAGAAATTAGCAGCTGTACATTTTTTAATTTTTACTTTGTCAGTATCGCTTATTAACCAAGTTTCGTGAGTGGTTTTGTCAAATTATTTAAATATTTTCTAAGGAAGGGGCTTATTTTTAATTGTTATATACTATTTCTTGTTATAACAAATACCTTTCTGTTATTTATTAAAGAATCATTCATAATAAATTATAGAGTACATGTACATTACAAAAGAAAACATCCTGAAATGTGATTCATACTCCCCTTATTATGGGAAAGGATAAGTTATTTCCATGCCGTTTAACCGTTTAATTCTAAATTTAAAAATAGTCAGTATTTGGCTAAAGATATTTTTATACCAAAATTTCGTTTAATGATACGCGTCAAGTTCTTGAACTGCTTAATATTTGTAGCGGAAATATAATACGTCATTTACATTAATTCTAATTACTAAATTATTATCAATTTAAACCATAAATCAGTTGGTTATTTATATGAATACATTAGTCTCAAATGCTGAATTTAGACACCTTATTATATTGTAATAGTTTAATATCATTTTTGGTTTGAATCTAGATCTGTGTACATTTTTTAATTTGGCTTACATATATTTATAACATGCGAATCAGCCATCCCCTTGACTCTTAATATATTTTTCATTACATGAATGTGACTAATGCAGTTTTTCATAATATAGGAGATTTGGGGAATTTGAATTGAAATTAACCTCTAAAAGGATTTTATATATTATTTCAATTTTTCTTTTTGACTCTACAGAACGAATGAAAATGGCAATGTCTGAAAAACTAATTTTACATTATAGATACTGAACTTCTCGTCATTAAGACCACTTTACTGGCAACCTTGAATTTATTAGAAGCCTTGTCATGTGTGAAATGGGTTTATATGGCTTAGTAATGTAACAGCAGTAATCCATATCTCAAACGTTTGTACAGCTGTATTTATTTCGCATGTTCAAATATACGTAGTCTAGTATATTTATTACAGTTATAAATAATTTAAATGACAATTTTTTCACTTTCTGGAAATTGCTGGTTACATTAATTTAAATTAACTGTATAAAAAATTCAAAGTACTTGTTCCAAGTACAACAAGGAATACAATAAAAATACAGTTTTAAATATATTAAAAAACTTTTTTAAGAAGATTAAAAAAAAAAAGAAGGATACATAATTATTCTCAGCTTAATTATTACATATATCGAATAACTGATTTAAAATTTATTATATAAGATAATAAGATTTTAGTTAGGTCAGACTTGTAAATAAGACAACCCAACAGATCAACAAAATTTAATCGCTTGCTTACATTGTCAATTTCTAGTCCACTAAACATTTATTTTCATTATCAGCTAACAGTTTGCAATTTCATAGAGATGATAACTGTCAATATGAATAGATAATCTGAATCGATACAGATAATTTATAGAGGTTATATAAAATCTAAACTGAATAATTGCTTCCCTTAATATGTCGTGGTATTTCCATTGCAGTGGATTTATATCTGGAATAAAAGTAGCATTAAAAAAAAACTATCATTATGACTTACAAAAATTCTCAGGCTCACTACATGGGATGGACTGTACAGCAGATTATAAGTTAAAGATTGTACAGAGAGATGATTTGAATACGGATCTCACGGTCCGTATATATATATATATATATATATATATATATATATATATATATATATATATATATATATATATATATATATATATATATATATATATATATCGTCATGATGTATATTATAAATAAATGTATACGATAAATAATAAATAAGGAAGGAAATAGTTGGGGTGCAGTCATATTAAACACTAAATAAGTGGTCACTTATTTTATTTTGTGCCGACGTTTCGACCCACTTTGTGGGTCATCTTCAGGGCTAAGAAAGAAAAACAGACAAAACAACAAAACTATAAAAATACATTGCAGTACCAAGTAAATGATAATATAAAAAAATATATGTAGAGTAATAGAAATTTAGAACAAAAAAGTGAGGGGTATATATAAATAAAAATATTACAGAGTAAATGTACAGAAAGGTGGTGATGTAAAAATTTACAAAGATAAAATATGGAAGTAAACTGAAAGTTTACAAAAGGAAAAATATAAACATCAGAGGGGAGATATAAAATTATGGAAAAGCTAGTAGAATATAGATAAAATATAAAATGTAAGTTAATATACTCCAAGGGAGTTTACATAAGTAAAAAGAAAGAAAATATAACAAAAATGACGTCAAAGAGTAAGTAAAGGAAAAAGAAAAGTAGAAAGTAAAAATATAAATCTAGAGTATAACAGGTAGAAAAGTAAAATGAACATGGAAAGTAGAAAATATAAGTATGGGGAGTTTTAAAATGTATGCACATAGAATGAAGTGGTGTAAATATAAATTATGATGTAAATATATAAGGAACGTATAGAAATATAAATATATACATATATTTAACATATTCAGATCTTCCAGTCAACTATTTCCTCGCATACATAGATAAATAATAAAATTAATAATTTTATCCTCCTCAGTCGGTCTGGAAGCTGTGAGCCTTAAGACTAGTACTAGTAGACACAGTGAGAAAACTGCTCCCTCCAAAATAGCCTTCATTGTAAAAAAAAAAAATAAAAAGTCCATAATTGATCGAAATATTACATAATATGATTATAGGTAACTCCAGTCATAACAGGAGGAAAGGCATAATATATGTCTCCTAAGTATGCATTTCATACATTTGTAATTGAAAGTATTGTATGGTGAACATAAACAAAATATATCGAAAAGTACATCGTTACTTATGTATGGTGCGACTCAAAGATCTATTTTCAAAAGGCTCAGCTTAAAATTTACTATCATGTATATGTTATCTAAAATTGAATAAAATTTCTTGGCGGTTTTTAATTTTATCTTTGCAACTTATAAAATATTTGGAATATGATGCCAAAATTGGCGTAATATTTAATGTTCAGCTATTATTAACTATCTGCAGAGGATGGGGATCAGACAGTGGAGAGGTCGAGCTGCTGACAGGGAGGACTGGAGAGGCGTTGTTGCGGAGGCCAGGGCCCTGCAAGGGCTGTAGAGCCATGGGAAGAAGAAGAAGAAGAATTATTAACTATCTTGCTATTTGAGAGATATAAATTTAAATATTAAAAAACTATTTTTTTCTTCTTCCTTTTTCGCTTGTTTACTGTACTAGATAAATTTTCTTAGTTAATTAAAAGCGTCTCCTAACAGTGTTTATCACTATGCTAAAGTGACCGTATTTTAACAGTATTGCCAACTGCTGATAATAATAATGAATAATACGTTTATTCATTTAACGTCACTTCATGCTGCTATAATGGGACGATGCTACAGTGGGAGTCCTACATGTTAGGACATTTCAAGTATAATTAGGATTAGGATATTTAACGAGTAGTTGTCATCGTGAAGGCTCGGGCTCCCATTTTATGCCTCTTGAGAAGGACGGCATAAACCAAGGATGTTGTACTCCCTTTTATAACTACTCTTATGGGTTTTAAGATTATTTCCAACTGTAATAGAATAAAATATATTAATATAAAAGAGTGAATACAGCCGGGGAATGTGGAAGACGTGACTGGGTGAGGTTGGTAGCAGTGAGAGTGCCCCCTCCTCGCCGGCTCTACAGCCGGCCTCAGTGTGTTCTAGTGTTTGGTGTAGGCACTGTGCGATCTTTCTCTCTGTGTACAATTTTAGTGTCTGTACGGTGGTAGTTCG
This sequence comes from Troilus luridus, assembly GCA_964056705.1. Classification (NCBI taxonomy): domain Eukaryota; kingdom Metazoa; phylum Arthropoda; class Insecta; order Hemiptera; family Pentatomidae; genus Troilus; species Troilus luridus. The sequence goes on from OZ057414.1 coordinate 101,686,952, forward strand.
CTATAAGAGTGAGGTATACCAAGGTTTATAATGGAACCAGGGGTGCAACGGATATTCTTCAAGCCAAAACAGATATTTCTCTTTTATTTTATTTTTTTTAAACATATTTCATTATGTCATTGTTGGGCCATTTAATGATGAATTTATATATATATATATATATATATATATATATATATATATATATATATATATATATATATATATATAATACAACATATATTGATGATAAACATTATTAATTATTAGCAATGTACGTCTTTGATTTTCCAAGGCTCTTCAAAATATATATCCATAATTAATTTATATCAATATAGCCATTTTTATACAAAATAAGTCTGATAACTTCCATTTCTACATCTGTAGCCTTATATTTATATTTCTACGTCTAATTTTTAAATTAAGAATATTAATTTATTTTTTGTTTGTTGCACACCGTTTGACTTAATGTCAACTGAGTTCATTTTAGCACTACTATGAATAGACCAGGCTCTCATCCATTATTATTGCTAAAAGTAACATTTAATCTAAATTAATTCTTCTATTATTAAAAAAAAACGACAATTATTAAACATGAAAACATTTAATAGTCTACAAAGTTATTTAAAAAACAAAATAAAAAACTATCTCCTAAAACTTTCGTATTTTTTTCTTGTTGGTATATTTAATCTTCCATTTATTTTAGGTGTTATTTAATGTGTGTAGAATACGTAAAGCTAACGCACATCAATATGTATTGCACATGATATATAGAAATTTGAGTAATTCGGATAAATTTATATCGGGTAGAATTTATTGCAGCCAAAGTAAAGTCAGAGGTAAAAAAAAACACACGATAAAATTGAAATATCTTCTTCATTTTTTAACATGATTGAATTTATTGTAAAAAATCTTTATCGACCGGTAAGAACGAAATATTTTTTGAATGAATACAGATAAAAATATAGATGAAAACAAATTAAATGGATTGTTGATAATTTTTTGTTACATTTAAATAAAAAAAACAATTTATTTAAATTTGTTTAGTACTTAGATTAGAATTATTATCATAACAGGAGCTTAGAATTTTGTTAAAATACTAACGGTTGCTAGTCCTAGGGCTCTAGAGTCTACTTTTCTGGGTATATATATATATTTCCAATACCTTGACCGTGGTTAATACGCTTGAGGTTGATGCTATCATTGTGCAATGGTTGACAACCGTGTCAGACCGACTGGAAAATGTTACTGATCCATGGAAAGAGATCTTCCTCAACCGTACCAAGATCATCTCCAACTTGCAGAAGAAATCGATTCTCTCTTTTTTTATTATAATAATACATCTTCATCTTTTCCCGAAATCTTATACCAACTTTGGTAGGTAGAACATCTTTTACTACTAAGCCTGTTGGTATTTAACAATGAAACAGCCTTCGATAACGTTATATTTTTTATTTGTTTGGTATTTGACTCTATCTAATATATGACTCTTTCTGTTTACTCTACTTAACACTGTCATAAAATAAAAATTTTAATTACCATCTGTCTGTTCTTAGTGTTTTCCATAACATAGATTTTTATTAAAATTCTATACTTTTCTATATAAGACTCTAAAACCAAATCCAAAATCATTGTTGCCTTTTGTAGTTGGTATCATATTTTATGTTATATAATTATTATATGTTTTTCTTTAGGTATCATTAAAATTACTTTATTTATTTATTATACACGAGTCTCATCCTTGCACGCCGATCCTTTGCAATATTTCATTATCTTGATGAGACGGTGACTGTCAAAATATTCCCTCAAACAGGTTTGGTCACTCACGGTTTTTCGCTTCCTTCATCTCTGAGTACATTCTTATTGTCTTAGCGCCGCGGTACCGACACTACAGAATACTAATAATGGCTTTCTTTTTGGAAATAATCTATAGGGTATTTTTGGTTAATATTAACGGCATTCCTAGGTGAAGGATTTTTCATAAGATTATGTCTCCACCACACTTCTTTGTAATTAATAAGCTATTGAGTAAAGCACGTTCCTTTGCAAATAATAATTATCTCAATCTCCAACAAAGATTATTAGACATCTTGAATTTGGAGGGAAAATAAATAATTTCCGGTAGTTAAAAAATGGATAACATTCCACTGATCATTACAATTGTTTTCTGATATTTTTTTATATGGAAATGTTACTTATTAAGTTACATTAGCACACACTAAGTTCGTAGAGATCCTATGGAAATGAATCTCGACTTTTCTACTTGCTAGAATAGGTTAACACCCTTATTTGTTTTGTTTATTGTTGGCAATATTTTCTGCACGAATTTGATAAGGATATTAAATAAAAAATTAACAGAATTATAAATAAATAAAATTTAAAAAAAATTTATAAATTTGGTACTTGTGAAAAAGCCCTATGTTGTTCTATACATACACTTCTTTATTTATCCGGTGAGGACCACATTATACATCCTACTCATAATTCGAACCCTAGAGGAATCAATTTAAGCTTTTGCCTTTAATAGCATAATCGTAATAATCATTGTAGAAGATATAATGGCTTCTGAGATATTTATTATCTATTAATTTTTCGTGCTGATAAAATATTTAAAAAAAGCATTTATTCGCTTAGATAAGTGCACAATGAAGCCTATTGAGAGTATTCTGATTATCTTTATTCAATTCAATATTATTTTAAAACATATATTAGTATATGTATGTGAAATTAAGCCATTATTTTATATTAACTATATGTTCTATTTAACATTAATTACGTAAAATACACTATAACAGATCTCTGATAAAACTACAAATACTATTGCTTATTTTGAATAATAATAAAACTCAAAATATGACTATGTAGGAGGAAATAATGAATAAATAATATTAATAAAGATTATTCTATAATACAATGGTTATGATGAATGGATCCCATATATAAAGTTCCATATTTAAATTGAATTTTTTTCGTTAATAACAGGAAAGGTATTCAAGAAAGATATTCATAAATTAAGAAAATGAAGTGTGTACATTTAAATTAATTTTAGCTGCTATTTTTGATAGTGATAAAAGTTCATTTTTTCTTGTATCGAGAGATTTATTAAGAGTTTGTATTTGTATTAATTTAAAAATGTGGGCAAACGTTATGTTTTAAATACAAATTTTAAATTTTGTATCAAACAGTAATCATGAAAATTATTTTAAAAAATAACATATTATATAAGTACATATATCTCGGTGAGGAGAAAATTGCAAGTTATTATAATTAAAATGAATAAATGTAACCAACGTGCTAGTTGTTAAAGATCTGCTATAATTATCACATTATATTATGTTTTGAATAATTGGATAACTCCTGGTTATGAGGAAAATACCTTGAAACTGCGGCTATCAACATTAATAAAGGAATTATTCTGTTCACATTCTACCTTGTGTAAATGGAATTATGTCTTCTTATTGCTAATGAAATTATTTTATAAATTTATCAAGCTTGTTTATAACATATGAAAGACAGAAAATCATTTCCGTTTCTCAGCTTACAATTATCATAAAGTTATTTACCGTAATGAATTCGAAACGATTGCTCTTGACATTGACTCCTTCGCCGCTATCTTATCGGTTTCGTCACTCCTTGAAAACTTATCTCTACTAGCCTCCTACGTGTTTCGGTCCCATTGTTGTGGGTTGTTACGATGATTTTGCCTCCATGCAGGAGTGCACGATACTACCCACACTGGCCATTGTTCGATGTTGCTTCATCCTAGCACCGGACAGTCCCTAACGAGATAGGTTCATGGTACCATGCGGTAACGTGTCGCCGGGATCGACAAGAATAATGTAGTCATTTAGTTTCTTAGAAAAAAATATTGTAATAGATTACAATGTAACACTAAAATGTCCCCATTTACATGTAGCCAATTTTTAGATTGCGTGTATGATGATAGGATGCACAATCTTAGAACTTGAAGTGGACAATAAGAATCATGCAATTCTTGAAAGATTGTTACATGCCCTTCCATATTACATGTTTATGAACCATTAATTAATGCTCTTGCTATAAAATAACCATGAGATGAAATAAGTACTTATACGTATTTAATGATTATAGAGATGTGATGATAACATTTTATCCAATCCCTTTCTAGAAAAAAAAATGCATAACTTCGTGGTTAGTTTTTTACTTTGTTAGATTTTAAGAGTGGTTCATCCAATAATTTATTTTATCCAATTTATCAAGTCATAGATATAGTAATGTTTATTGCTAGACAAAAAATAATTTTATACTTCATGAAAACATTAACATATCACCATGGACTGTGTGTTCGACTGCTGCGTTAACGTATTTTATGGTATGAATAATATTAATTATTATATAGTTTTACATTTTATGTAAAAATGACCTTTGAAGACAATAAATAATATTAGTTAACCAAATTTTCCATGGTTTTGTCTTCATTTAAACAAAATGAATCGATCTCTGCGATTATTATAAATAAAAACTAAGCAAAGATTAGTATCATAATTTTTTTTTTACTTAAAAAATTAATTAATTCTAAATCTGAAGTTCCTCTTCCAAAGCCCAGTGCTGCATTAGTGTATAAAAAATAATCCATTATGTATGATGTTTCTATGACAGATTGTTTATTTAGTTGCAATAAGAGTAAGGGCCTAATTTGTATGACTAAAACTAAATTGCATACAATTTGTGCACAAATATTGAAAATATTAATATTCTGTTGTAAAACTTAATGAAATAGAAAAAAAAATATTAATACCATTTTTTCAAAATATATTCTTTTAGCCTTCATGTCTAAACTACAGTTTGTTTAATTTAGTATAAGGATATCCAGTGTAGACTGCTAACTTACTATATAGGCTATAAATAACTATATCCAACTCGAAAGAACGTAACTGGTGTACTTTAGCCTTGTAAACGTTTCTCTGGACTCCACCTTTCCCCGCTGTCTGCGAATCTTGTTCAAAAATATCTAATATTGAGGAGCTCAGCTTAAAATCAATATAGTCAAAGTGGAAGGATGCTTCTTTCATTCTGTACTTGTAAATACTTTTAACTACATTATTGTCTCTTATAACAGTTAAAGACATGAATTGGACCATTTTGATGTATTAAAAATTTATTGAAGTATAAAATTTATTGATCTAAAAAATATAATGGCTATAAAATAGATTTAGGTAATTGCAGAAATCAGTTTCATTCATTATACCATGTTATGTCAAAAATATGAATCATTTTTAATTTAAAGCACTTTCCGCTTGCTCAATTGTTTAATTGAGCATATAATTGTGTCATAGATATATATTTTTTGAGGTTATTTATCCGTTCAATATCATTTTTATATATGAACAAAAATCTGTGAGTTATTTATTCTTTCAACCATGGTTCTTTTTGCACAAACACTCACTTTTGGGTTGAAGTTAAATTTATCTATTATTGAAATTATTTCATTTCATCAAATAATGACCATTCCTTTCTTAATTTTGGATAAACTAATGTTTAACTCCTAATTTATCATTTTAACCTATAATCAGACATATCCACGGGGGTTATGGGCAGTGACTTAACCCGCATGTGGAACAGAATACTTTTATTGTTGCATGGACCTAGATAACCCACAAATGATGGGGGCAATGTTTAATTAACTCAAATAGCTTCTGAATAGTTTAGTAACCGCATTTAGCCTGATGTGTATCTCTTGTACATTTAATTTAATATGTTTGTTGAGGGTTAATTATACTAAAATATTATTTTTTATTACATTGGTATGTGGTTAATCTATTAGCCCACCAATCTTACGAACTTCTTGTCATCGGGCTGTAATTTTATATACTCAGAAACTCTAATATAAAAACGTCTAAAAAAACAACGAAAAATCGTCTAAAAACGTCTAATATAAAAAAAATTGTATACTCAGAAGGTCTATTATAAAAACGACTCAGCCGTTGACAGAAGTAAATTAAATTTACCAGTGGAATAATCTCAACAATTAATTATTGCTGAATGAATATTATTGCCTAATCTATATTACTTACAGGTCATTTAACATCCACACAATTATAACCACTAAAATTATTTTTAATAATCATAATTTTAAATACTCATTAGATTATTTAATATATTTACAGTATTACTGAGGAATTTTACACTCGTGTGAAATTATAGTGTAACCACCCACGAAATAAAAATGTTATATTTAACGGGTTTTGTTAGCTAAATAGTAATTAGCCCTACCATTTTGAGCAAATTATAGTAATTTAAAAATCATGAAATAATTTTTAAAAAAATATCAGTCTAAGCCGGTGAGCTAGCTGTTCCATAGAAGGTTTGTTTGAAAAGGGCGAAGGATAACAGTTAAAGTATGTTTATTAGAATGAACTTATGAATCTGAAAAATTCTGCATGCGTAGCTTTTGGAGCCTTTGTTACTTATGCTAATCCGTTGTTTTGCATCGCAGTTCTGTGAAAATTCAGAAATAAATGAGAAAAAAAAACATTTTAAGCTATGCATGAACTTATACGACACCGTTAAATAAAATCAAAGGTAACTGAACGATTCTTAGCGAAACGTGGATGAATTAATGATTTTTAATTATAATCTGTATTATGTTGTGTTCATTCACTACTGAAAGGAGCTTGTTTGGTAATTAATATAATTTTTGCTTTATTTTTTTTGGTTTCACCTTCAGTTTTCTATTACAATTCTTTAAGTGTCAGGGTAAACAAATAAACCAGCAAATGTTTCTCTCAAACTGAAAGTATAACCCACATTAATAGAATAATAATCGACCCATCGCCTAGTAACAGCACCCAGCACCTAGGACAACTCAGTGGCAGAGCACCACGACGGAAACGTGGGAGACCCGGGTTCGAATCCCGGCCCTGGGCATATCTTTTCTCTTCAAAATAAAAATATATATATTTTATTTTGAAGAGAAAAGATATGTCCAGGGCCGGGATTCGAATCCGAGTCTTGCGCAACTCTAGCGCGGTTTACAATATATATATAGCTTTGTTTCAGTAGTGTGTGAAATAATGTGCTGTTTCAAGCGATTAACTAGAAGCTTACTTTCCGCATTTTAAGAGACTTGATTGCTTCGTGTTTGAAACTATAATTATATCTAGCAATACCTTGCTAATTTTTTTTATAGAGTTATTTGCTTTTATATTTAGATCTTTATATTAATTTTAATAATAATTTTGGATTTTACAATTCTCTACAATTATAATTGCTAAAAATTGCAATGTATTTTGGATACTATGATGCAATTTTTTATATGGTTAGTAGAATGATTAGCGATGCACTTAAACTTACTTTTAATTATTTTAAAGAGTATTACTCGCTGCACACTTATCTTTCGCTGCCTTTCTTAAGTATGCAAGACATTATGTCACGTATTGTGCTCTTAAAAGATGTTTTGAAGGCACACTTTCATTTTTTCAATTCTCTAATGTTTTCAGCTCTTTTATTTTATATAACATCTTCCAATAAGATATGATAGTATAGCTATACTTGCTTATCCTCTCTTAAAGGAAAGATTTTTCCTAAGAATAGGAGATCACCTCTTACATCCGTGAACAAGGAACTGATGTAAAAACGGAACTTGTGGAAACCAGATTTCACTTCCACTAGGTCTGGAAAAGGTTTTCCAAGACAAAGATCTACTACACGTTCAGGAGGCTCTAGGGTACAATAGATCATTCGGGAGGTTTTGTGGAAAGTGTTCCTGTAGATTTTACTCAAGTTATTTGTCCTATATTATTTTCAACTCCTATATTCTTAATAGTATCATAAAAAACAACATTCAAATTATACCCAAAAGAAATAATATTAAATAAAATAATCATGCTGCATTTTTCCTAGTAATTTTGTTTGCGTATTCTGTCCATAATCTTTAAGATATAAGTTTTTTTTTACTTTTTATGTATGAACGAATGAATATAGCCTTTTATTAGAAAAAATTGACAGGATTTTACTGGTTATAATACTTTTTACTTCATATCCTATTTAATTTTATACAATATTATGAACTTTTTTTTTCTGTTGATTTATGTAGGCCTTCCCCTTAGGGAGTGATGACCTAACTTCCCTAGAGACCAATTCCTACTCGGAAGTGGACCTTTTATGTATAATATTCTTTATTAAAAGGGGGGGGTTAGAAAAAAAAGTAAGTAAGGGTAAATTATTAGAAATAATAAAATTAATTCTAACAAATGTATTACTGTAATCCAGGCAAAAAAATAATTGTTTTATTCATATTTTTTATAATACTTAAATCATCATGGAAGAAATACAATTTTGAGTATGATTTAATTTTTGTTATCATTTACAAAACGAGAATTTTAGCTGAAGACGCAGTTAGGTTTGATCACGATTTAGTGTAACAAAAAAAACTTTTTATACATTTTTACTGTTGTAGTATAACATAGTACATATTTCTGCAAAATGATATAATAATGAATGTAGAGAAGAACAATTTTAATTGATAGTCATTTTTTAACCATACCGCTTTTTTTTACCATAAGGATAGGAGGTACTTGCAATTTAAAATTAGCCTTTTATATTCTTTCCACAATCCATTTTACTACTATAAATTTAATACTAATATATTCAGGGTGGGAATCCAAGTGAATTCTACAACAACAACAACATAATTAGAAACCTGTTATTATTGTTATTTTAGTTGCTGGGGGGAGAATGGGAAATTACCATCATAATACTCGTACATTTCATTCTGATCTCAGTAGGTTCCATGATTTTTTGGTGTTATATTATATTGAGGGAGATCTCCGTAAAAATATTTCTATTGCATCTTGGATATAAACTTATTGCTATTATTCCAGCAACAATATCAAACTTTGATACGTTTCAAAGTTGAGTTTAATCATTTCCTTCATTTGTTATCTTTAAGGGAGTTGATAAAAATATCCAAGAAGTGCTGAAGTCTTTTTTATTTGAGATAGTTCATTGTTTGGTTTGAAGAGACCGAGTGAAGAAATTGTTTTGCGAAGAATCTTTTTTTTTTTAAATTTAATCATGTATTTGGAAGAAAGTTCTTGACTTAATTTTACTTAAGTATTCAATTAATTTTTTAAAGCTTCCCCTTTTAGAAATTTAGTTTTTGTCCTGGAATGCCATCAGTGGTAACAGGCTTCAATTACAAAACAATTAGCGAATGGCTATCAATCTTTTTCTTAATTGATTCCAATTATACCAGTTCAAACAAGGAGTGAGTTTAAACGGTTGTTATATTTTTATTTAGTTAATATTTTATTGTTATTGTTTTCTGTTATAGGTATATTACAATGGATATAATGTATCATATCTTCTGGTTTAAAAATTGTATTTTCTTTTTGATGATAGAATAACGTAGCGGCTCCCCATCTCTTTGTTCAAATAGTATTAATGTTCTAATCACTCGAGAAACATTACATTCTTTTTTTTAGTACGTACTTCGGGGGCATGTATCCTGTATATCTTGTATACATCCTGGTCTAAAAATTCGTTTTTTTTAAAGGTAGAGTTTGTAGTTTACATTTGTTCTTTAACTAATCTTTGCTATTATTTGCATTATTATTATGATAAATTAAAGTTCTATTGCCTCGTCAAAGAAACATTGTAAGACCATCAGCCTCTTGATTGATATCATGGGACGAAATTTTTATTTGCGTTAGAAAAGTGTGATTACTGAGAGTGGGAGAAAAAATGTTCAAAAAAGACCTTCGTCTTAATTTCGAGGAAAATATGCAATATAATATAACGATTATTGATCAAACTTATACAGTACCATTTACATAGGGCTTGGATACGGCAGGTATCCACCGAATAGATATATATATATATATATATATATATATATATATATATATATATATATAATTTTTTACTTCAATTTACCACCAATATGTGTGCATACATTACGTATAAATGAAATTCCATAATAGTCCTGGAGGCCGCGAATCTAATACAAAATACAACAGAAGTTCACTCAAATGTAATTTATTCTTCTTTGAAAGTCAATGGATTGCATTTGTTTATAGTTGTTATTTCATTTATCGAATCACTAGATCAACATTCAGTGCACGATACTCATTTGGTTCGGATGACTTGTCATCAAGACACTCATCAGTATGAATTGGGCAGTTGACTGCCTGAGTCGTGTAAAAGTTTATTGTCGATTCATCTCTCCATCTTGACTCTAGAATTTACACTTGTTTGTATAATTTTTCTTTTATTCATACCTCCGATATGACCATTAACTCAAAATAGCGCTTACAGACCATTCAAATCTTTCAGTCGAAATTCCTTTGTTATATTACTCATTGTCCGTTTTACATAACTAATAACTCATAACACAAAGACCTGAACATACCACTCGTGTGTTAGCCAGAAACGCCTCCAGAAACATCTCTGGAGCAGGGATTTACTACTGTAAGATGAAACACGCTGGGGGTACCTTCAATGGGATGTTTCTCCACCCACACTTCCAGTTGAACGCCTTTAGGGGAGGTTTTCGAGAGAAGATCACGAATACAATATGTGCTAAACTAGATTTCTATAATTTCTCTCGATAATTATTTATGTTCACGTTCCTCGAGTAGCGCCATCAAGCCCTCGACGTTGCCACCTGGCATAGCCTCCTAGCGGAGACAGTTAGCTCTTAGAAACGGAAGAGAGCGCAGTTGCTATTGAGCTGGTTGAAGATGGCCCTGGTGGCGTGCTGTCCGTTAGGTCGTCCGTTCTTCGACGTTCCTCCGTGCTTGCAGTCCATGTACCTACTTCTTTCCCCTATTAAATCCTCTCTGCTTGGCACTTATTACTGTTTCATTTGAATCGCTTAACAGTCTTAAAGGCCCTTTTTAACTGAACAGCATTAGCTTATCTTCCTCGTGTCCAGAGCATATCTTTATTCATAAAGAAATATTTAATCGACAAATGTGTTTTAAATTTTTTCTGCATTACTTATTGTACTAACAACAAAGAAGTAACTGAATAAATAAAGCGAAATGCTTAAACTTTGCATTGTTTATTTAGATGAGCATGTACCATTGCAAAACTATGAAAAGCTTTTGATTAAGGACATGTTAAGGATCAATGTGCTTATGTTTGTTTATGGTATTTGTGAATTTCTTATTCCTCGTCTGATGAAAATTTCAGTTTTTTACTAGTGTTTACTGAAGGTCTCTTAAGTAGAGGATTTGGGGCAGGAAGCTAAAAGTCGTAAAAAAAAAACCTTAACCACAACAACCCATGAAAGATATTGGGTTCAGTACCTAATAGTTACTGCAGTATTTCGAAGATAACGGTTGTGCAAGGTGGTAATATGGCTGAGATCAAGTTTTTTTCTGTACTTAAAACTTTTTTTTTTATTCTCTTTATTTCCAGATCGGCTATTCCTAGCCTTACATGGTTTTTTTAATAATGAAATTTTAAGATTTAACACTTAGTGAAAGTGTGGGTTTCGTCTCATGCAAGAGACACCCCTAACTGTACATTATCAGATTATTTACAGAGAAGATGTAAATATATAATAGCGTTTTTTCAAATAAAAGAATAATAGTAATTTGAATATAAAGCATGTAAATAAGTAAACAAAAATAACATTAATGTAATAATAAACAGAACTATAGCACTATAAAACGGAAAACTGAAAGAAAACAGGATTATATTACATTTTGTTAAAACGATTGGTGAGAAACGTTATCTATTGAGATCACATGAGAATATCTTTCAAGAGTCTTGGTTTTAGTCTTGGGGATGAAATAGGTTCGCCTATGTTGAATGCTACTGCTCCTTGGACTGCTGGTAATCCGGTCTTAAATCTGGTGTAACGTTTTTTAATAAATTCATCAATCGACTCTAGGTTTAGCTCTCGGTGAAGTTGACTGTTTCGTACAAACCAAGGCGCGTTTACTGCGATCCGTAGGATTTTATTTTGAAAAGTTTGCAATTTTTTTTTCTTTGTTGTAGACAAGATCAAGTTTAACCGCTAGGTTTCTATCCATTTATCGAATCAACTTTATAAGCTTGGGATTCAGCAAATAAGTTGAAAAAATACTTAAATTCATGGAGATTATGAAGTTAAATATTCTCGTTAAGATTTAAAAAGCATTAATGTTTATAATCTCTGTATATAAATCGTGGCTCGATCAGTCAAAAACTTAGGTTCGATGATTTTGACTAAAATTCGTTTATTATTACTTCCATTTTTCAAGAACTATTTCAGTATATTAGTAAATTATGTATTAAAATGAAGATCATATAGAAGATAAAAAATACTTATATCCATATACAGATATCCATTTTCCTCCTATAAACTTTTCAATTCCAATCTTGAGTATTTGTTCTTCTTATATATGTAATTTAAATATTTTAAGGCTAAGGGATTATTTTATGAATTTGTTAAATTATTTTATCACGGCTTTATCTTGAGATATCTCTTCAGTCCGACGACGATCTCTGCACCAGTGATTGTAGCCTTATCTAATTGTTTCGAAATATTCCTATTCCCATCTTACACAACAGTTTGGTTTAATTTAAATTAATCTTGTTAGATTTATACGAACAACTTTTATATTTTCTCAACATTCCACCAGGCTGTTAATTTAAATACTACAAATAAACAACAGCAGTGTCTGGGCTTGTTTTCCTTCTAGAGAAGAATAGGCCAGTTCCCATCTAAGGATAGTCCCAAGGACGATAATTTCACAAAGACGAGCGAATTTAAGAGAGAATGGCTATCAATTTAATATTATAATCTGATAAGAATTTTAAGTTTTCAAGAGAACTTTCTTCATTTGCAAGTCAAGAGTTTTATTAGGGCACTTAAGTACTCAAACATTTTGGTTTTGTTTTAATAAACCGGTAAAGTTTTATGTCTAGCGCAATGATTTTAGAAATCCATTTTTGTTTTTCTATATCACTCAATTTTTTTTCTTTTATTAATGTAAATTGTAAACTTAAAATTATAATATTAGAAATTGTAAACTACATGACAACAGTTATCGAACATAACATCCTCACTTATAATGTATGAGCTGTTATGTTTGAAAGTCCATTTTTTCAAAATATATTTATGTTTCCATTTGAATTACTTTATAAAAATGGTCAAACGAGCAAATGTATTTACCACGTAGCATTTAGCAAAGAGTGGTGTTTTAAAACAATATATTCCTTTTAAGTTTTATTTCGATTCGCATTTATTTCAAAGCGGAACGGAAAACTGGGTTATTATTTTTTTTCATATTTATAGTTATTGTACTATTAAAATATTTACAAGTAACGGTAGAAGGCAATGAAAAGAAAAGAAAAAAATGTTCTTTTTTAACTTCCGAAGAATATACAATATGTAAATATGAAATTCGAGATCGACCTTATAAAAAAAACACTAGCTACATTTTATCAAAAACATTTTTTTTATACTTCTGAAAAATATTTTGTATGTAAATTCAAGATTAATTTAAAAAAAAAAAGTAAAACATTGTGGAATTTATTCAAAATTTACTTTCTACCGATTTACTTCTCTTTCTGGGCTTTGTTGGATGAACCTAAAGAAAGTGTTATTTCTAAATTAAAATACCATGACTGTAAGGATTTATCTAAATTTAAATTTTTTTCTGAGTCTCTTACTGGAGAAATATCCGATTTCATTAAATGCGGGGAAAAAAATACAAAAATCCAATAGGCGCTTGTTGAAGATGAACCTACATATGTGTCATTTCTGGGTACTCTGATCCATGCAAAGAATAAATTTTATTAAATTTTACTTTAAAGGTTTGAAATAGCTTTAAAATTTATAAGAATATAAAATAAAATGCCTAGACTGTATGGATTTATCCAAATTTATAATTATTTTTGATTCCTCGTCTAACGGAGAAATAACCGATAACATTAAACCTATAAAAAGTACAAAAAACAAGCGCTTGCAGTTAAATTGACTAAAATAAAGATTTAAGGAAATACGATCCAGATTCGCCTTTAGCTTCCTTAAAAATGTTTTTCGTAATTAAAAATAGAATATTTTTTTCTTCAATATCAAGTAAATATTTTTCATTTTGCAGTTGTTTTTTTTCTTGCCGTCATTGTCCTTCATTAACGGTTAATTACTTCTCAGGAGTAAATATAAAATGTTATGAATGTCTATTCTTTGTTTTAAATACATTATATACCTTGTATAGAAAATATGTTATTAAGTTTTCACATTTTTGTGAAAACATGATATTGGATGTTGGGAAGGATACGGAGCTAGGTACAATCATTGGAGTACATTAGGCAGAACTGTTGCCACTTCCTGTTGTAGATATCTCCCGCCAGCTGTTGTTTTTCATCAGTGGGTAGCCGAAGGACGTCTTAGTTAGTGGTCAGATGCGCCCTCTTCCTATTCGTGTTACAATATGTCCAATTGGGCATCATCATTTTGTTTTGAGATAATGACACAATTCACATTAGTGTTTCTTTGAAGGGAATTTCTTTTAAATATGCCAACCCAAACAGTCTGCCATAATAGCACTATTATTCTAGCATTTATGCATTTTTTAAAATAATTTTTAGGCAATTAAAAAATAAAAATCATAAACGTATATAACCTATGAGTGTTTTTGGCTCAGCACATGCAAGTGACTGTACATTTTATGTCTAAACTGACGGTTGTGCAGGGAGGTGATTTTATCAAGAACAAGCTCAACCGCCAGGTTTTTCCTTCGATTAAGGATACCCTTTTTGTTTGTATAGATACTGGGTAAACTGAAAATACGATCTGCTGAATCTGAAAGAATAATTCCGCAGCCTCGGTGAATGAGTGGCTTTGGTAGAATTTTGCCAGAGAGAGTTCATCGTACTGAGTGAAGTGGAATTCGTGTCATTTTCTTAGTTTCTGCTGGTTTCTAAATGGCGTAATATAAACAATAACTCCTTCTTAAGCCAATGTCTGACTTGGCCCCTTATTCACTATGAAATCAACACGATTTCGCTTCCATAATTACAAGAAACTTATTTTGGAAAAAAAAATCGACTTAACTTCGAATTATTCGCCGAGTCTGTAGAAATGATTACAACTTTAGGATCCGACAATTTTTATATCCTTTATTGGAGACATTTGTATCTATATTTCCAAACGTTATTACATTAAAATAAATTATTTATTCCTTTTACTACTGCCTCCTTTCTTCGTAACAAATAGTCCTAAAATTTGCCTTACTTTTTCAAAGTAAAAACGATTCTCATCGCTATGATATAATGAATAGTTTTGAAGTTACTAAAGTGCAAACGTTTAAAGTTCAAATCCTAAATCCTTCTTACTAACCCCAAGAAATTAATTAGTAATGGTTCTCTCTGTTTTTGCCAATGTAATCCAAGACCATTTTTTTATTTAAATCCTTTAATTGTAGTTATTTCACGTTGTTGAGACCGTTTAAACGGGGAATTGTTTCTACAAGGTTGGCAGCGCTTTCACTTTTGACTATTATAGTTCATTAGAGAGTAGAAGGTCTTTGATGATTAATCATTTAGGTCCGAGTTAAATAAAAAATGGATCGGCTTTTGTGACTACTGTCAGTCTGAGTACGTTATCTGTTTACACTTGAACCTGGTTGTCGAAAATATACCACATATCTTCACATCACTTAAATAAAATTGTTTTCTTGATTATTCACTATGAAAATGATAAAGCTATGCATTATTATATACGATATCACATCATAAGCGCTGTCCTTTTCTAATACAGATGCTATAAACAAGTTTTTGTTTAACTTGATTCAAGTTGTTACCATTATAGGATTCAACCTATGACAAAGAACAACGATCTAATTTTAGATAGGATGCAGCAGTACGTTATGAAATTTTGGCACTGACTTCTGTTTGAGCAGTTCTTAGAAATTAGTTCTATACATAGAACTGCATCATCTTGCTATGGATCCACGTGCCTATGACGTGACGCCCCGATCAAGAACACATCTATTGTTTTATTGGTCGTTGCTTTAATGATGATTCACGTCCTTATTCAGTTACTGAGCTGATTGAAATATTAGCACTAGTTAATTTTTTGTCAAACGCAATAGAGATGTTTTTTCGAATCCGTAACATATTTTTACAAAGAAAAATTATTATACGACAGGTGAATCGTTTTATTCGCACCTAGGGATGAACGCAATAATACCGGACCGTAAGTTTCAAGTCGTTGAAGTCACTGATTAGGAAAATATTTCATTAAAACAATAATTAAAATAACAGGAAATATTAATGATAAATACCTCATTTTAATATAAAATCTTTAAAAGGTTTCGAACGTAGGCGGAAATTATAGTTCAAACCCTATTTAGGTTTGGCACATAGATACCAAATAGATGAGTTTTTTAGAAAAGCTGATTGACATAGAATACTGGTTCGTGGATCCAGTTTACCTAAAATTACTAGGTGACATTAGTCAGAGAGGAAAATCATGGGGTTATATCTTAGTACTGGTGGCACCTCCTTCTTAATAATGTTCTGAATCAGTCTCCTCAACTAGTTATCTGCAGAACGTTTTCTCCTGGGCTATCCTGAGTTCTTTATTTATTTATATTATTATTTAATTTAACATCTTTCTTTACGAGAAATTAAAGAAGAATCTTAAAATTAAAGATTTTTCCTGCTGATGAAAATATTGATACAATATACTTTTCATTTGTCCGATTAATTTAAATATTTGGTCTTATTTATTCAAGAAACATTTGAAATCTGATAAATGTTTTTCAGAACTCTAGGTTTTAAGTTAAATTTGATAACTCTTTTTAAAACTGCGATTATCGAGCTGTATAATTAATTTCAATCGATATCTGTAATAAAATTTATTAACAAAATTGGGCATAGTCCCTGCAAGAGCGGTTGGTTATCTTCGTTGTTTTTCTTATTAGGGTGGTTTTATCAGTTTCACACTCAGCTGCTCAACCGTGAAGGGAACAAAGTACTGGGATTAACCAACTCAGAAAACAAACAAGAATATAATCCGTTACCAGATCAGGAATAAAAATAATGATAATAATAATAAAAAGGTTCCATGATATATTTTTTCAACATACCAAACAAATTTTGTGCTCGAAAAAATGAAAATTGTGTTGCAGTTAGACTCTTCATCTCTCAACCCTGAATATGACCTAAAAATTAGGTTGAAAAGTAGGTGCAAATAAAATAAGTCTAACTTTGTAAATTCTGACTGACTCTTTTCAGAACAATCCAATCAACAATTTCCACATGAACTATTGTACTCGTATATGGGCTTTCTAATAAATAATGAAAATAAATTTATTTCTTTACCGATCTTGCAATGAACTGAACTGCACAAAGGGATACCACTAATTTTATTATATTTATTTTGCCTAGCATTTTAATATTATTTTTATTATAAAAAGCACTAATATTTATTAGAAATTGTAAAGAAATCTTTTAACGAAACATTTTTAATTAGTATATATTTAAAAAAAGCTAGAATCTCTATTTATTATGTTTGTGCAATAAACAAGAGAATAGCTATTGAAGGCTTAAACCTATTAATTTATCTATAATTACTTAATGACCACTAAGATTCATTGATTCATAGCCGTACATTCGACTTTCTATCCTTATTGAATACAAAGAGGCAATCGTACCCTTTGTGCTCCTAACGTTCTAAAACGCTAGCCGACGATCCGGGAAACGTTTTGCTGAGGAAACTCTTACTCGCTAACCGGTCGGTGGAAAGCTGTATCGACCCTAATAGGCCGGTCCTGAGAAGGATGTCGGGAGAAAACTATCAGCCGATAAGGATGGCGAGTTATTTGGTGTCCCGTGTAACAGAGTCCTTATATATCCTTCGCCACCCTTCCGGAGTGTCTTCCAGTTAGTTAATGAGGCTCGTTAGACAATTAGCAAACATTGTTGCTCCTAATTAATGTTCATACTCGTAGATCTTGATCCAACTCGAGGAAACCATTTCTAGATCCGGTGCTGAAGAGAGCATCCTCATCACTGTAGAGAGTTGTTCTCTCTACAGATTTAAACGATGGGCCATTGCTCGATATTTTTCAATTGGTTGGCTGTATTTTGTAATGTAGAAGGAAGTGTGTGTTCTTTTAATGTGAAACGCATTTGGGTACGTGGATGGCAAGAGTAAAAGAGGGAGGCAACGACTAAGATGGGCAGACGAGATCGAAGGCGATGCCCAGAAACTAGTTTATACTAAAGCCTGGCAGACCCTCGCGAAGGCCAGAGAGTAATGGAGGTGACGAATTGACCGTACCGGGTTCCAGTGGCAGTGTTGATGATGATAATAATAAAATAAACTATATCAGAATTAGTCATCGAAAAATAATGTGTGAAGTTTAAAAAATAATTATAATAAATAATAAATAAGTACCCACTTATTTAGTGTTTTATTTGACTGCACTCCCAACTATTTCCTACCTTGCTCAAATAATAATAATGTATGAAGAAAGACATTTTGATTATCTTTAAGTAATGTAGTTAGCTATAACATGTCCCTCCTACATTCTCCAAAATCATTAAAAAAATTTTTAAACGCGAATAGTTCTTAGGAAATATTCAGTAGTTCAACATCCTTATTGCTGTTAATCACTAATTATTACATACTGATTAGATACTTTTAAATTCCAAAAGAGGATGGATGAAATCATTAACTAGAATTCTTCGACTAATTTTTTTTTTTTAATTATAACTTATTATTTTAATACATATTATAAAAACAACATACAAAGATGAGTGAGTAAAGTGTAGGAGGAGACTACTTGTGACACTTCTTTCTAAAATAACAAGATATGGTATAGGTTGTGTAATAGGATGTAAATAGTTGGGGGTGCAGTCAAGAAAACACAGCAAATAAGTGAAACTTATTGTATTTTATATGTGCCGACGTTTTGACCTACTGTGTAGGTCATCTTCAGGGCTATGAGAAAACAGACAAAAAACAGAATAGACTGTAAAAATACATAAGATAGAGATACAGAAAACATAACAAAATGTAGAGATATAGAAAATTGAGCGAAAAAAGTGAAGGATATATAATGAAAGGATATATGAATAAAGATGATAACATAGTATTATGAAGAGAAGATATAGGAGAGAAGTTCTGTTTTTGGCCCCGTTTTTTGTGGTTCATGTTATTCATGTAGGAAAGAAATTCGTTGACTGGTAGATACTATAATAGGATGTAAATAGTTGGGGGTGCAGTCAAGAAAACACAGCAAATAAGTGAAACTTGTTGTATTTTATATGTGCCGACGTTTCGACCTACTGTGTAGGTCATCTTCAGGGCTATGAGAAAACAGACAAAAAACAGACGGTATAGGTTGTGGTTCCCTAAAAGTTGATATTCCAATAATAATCCGTTTTGGGACTGTTGAGGTCACGATAGAGTTGTATATGAGTATAAATTAACTCTATTATTATTTCATGTGTTTATAGCATGTATAATTTTAGGAACTTGGTCAGTGGAAGTTATGTAAACTTCGTTGTTCCTGTAAAGAAACGAATACTTCTACGTTGTTTATCTTGTACTATTTCATTAATATATATGATGATCGTCGATACGATGTTGTAAGTTTCTCCTCTAGTTCCCATGTGGCCATCGGTTATTTTCCTGTGGGATACTCCCTGGATAGGGATCCTTGGGAAGTTGTGCGATGTTATATAATTGTAATTAGCATACTTCAGAATAATTAACGCGTCTTGTATGATTGCTGATAATAGTATTAGTAAGTGTTAGTAACATAATTGTACTTGAAGGTAAAAGAATAAAATGTTTATTCATTTAACTGCTATGCTGCTATGACTTATCAGATGATGCTACTGTGGGAGTCCTACTGTGCATATCCAGATATAATTAGGATAGGGATCTTTAAGGAGTACCTAACATCACACAGGCTTGGGATCTCCAATATATGTCTCTTTCAAAGGACGACATAACCAAAGATTTCTTACACCCCTTTTAAAAAATCCTACGCCCACCTATCGAACTGTGAATCCCCGATCTTGGCCATAGTAGGCTTTTATGCTAACTAGGATACCACAGGTCAATTCCAGAATAAAAAAGCTTCTAGAAGCTTTATATTTTTCTATATACATAACAGCAATGGTTTTCTTTAATACCAAAAGTTGACATTATAGTTTTACTTTATAAATCCATAAGAAATTCAATGAGTAGGTTTAAGCTAACCCAAAATTTTCATGGTCCATAACCTTATTATTTTGTTGTTTTATATTGCACCAGAAAATTATAGTAAATATTATTTACATTTTAAAAAAATCCATAAATAATTTAAAGTAGTATTATAAGACATTGCCTTTTGTACTTTCTCCGAAAATATTTGTAGGCTGTTAGACCTTAAATGCTCCATCAAATCTTTCGGTGCTAGTGTTGCAGCCGCACTCGAGATTGGAACAAGTTCTGCTGGAGAACTGCTTTCACTGGAGAACCGACCTTCGGAGAAAAAACCTCCGGAGAACAGACTCACTTTTGTCTCCTTCCAGCTACCGCACAATAGTCGCTCTGTTCGTCTGTAGGTTCTGTCTTGCTCTTTCTCTTCTACCTTTTATCATTTTACCATTATACAATTAGATTATACATCCATAATTACTGATTTATTTTAAAAATTAATTTACTCAATCAATGCATTAGGATGAAGTTTTCAAGTTATTTTACATGTTGCCGATTTTCCTCAAATCGATTTTCCTCCACCAGCTTTAACGTGACTTCTGAAAATAAGATGGTTTAATAACTTAAGGGAAATATTTTAATGATATAATTTTACATTTGAGACATACTGAAAAATTCCAAGCATTGTAGTTGAAACTATTTAAGCCAATAATAAGCATACGTACTAAATTTAAATTATTTTATTTAAAACTGTCTCTTTATCCACTAAGCCATCGAATTCCTCCCGTAGCCAATACTTACAAACCAAAATCCTTCGTAAAATCCTCAATGCTCCTTCTTTGCTAGGGATAAAGCCATTCATAATGAGCTCAAAGCCCCATTTTTTGCTGATGTGGCACGCACCCACCCGATGTCATCCTTTCATGACAAATTTTATTCCCCCTAGTTCCAAACCTCTTTCTTTTATCCTCCGATAATCCTCCGAGGCGTCTGAAAAGAAAATGATTTCTAGGCAAATCAGATAAATAAAGAATCATAAATACTTGAAAATACCTATGATAGATCATTCTTATATATTTATATTTCAGGACAATACAAAATATTCTGTTATACTAATTACGACTCGCTTTAGAGACGGTGTAATGGCCTCCTAGAGTGCTATGACTTCATATTCGTATTCTCCCTCATTGCCTAAATTATCCTTAACCAGTACGGAATGTATCATCAAACGGCCTTCCGTCACAGAAGCGAGTCATCTGCTGTAGAAATAGTTTTGTTGTTGACTGATGATTCTGCATTTCCTTCACGTAATGTAGCAGGTTATTCAATATTAATCCCAGTCTAATTTAGTATATATGAACTATTTTACTCCATAGAACAGTTCATCACTGGATAAGAATTTTTTAGTGCATGATATTTTATGAACCTAGGGATAGGTTTCGGATTATTTTAGCAGCCACAACTGACATTACCCATTACATCCTTGTTAACTACGGCAATGAACATTTGGCCTGATGCACAAGATGCCAGTTTACAAGCTCTTGAGCCATCAAACCTGCATTAGCCCTCAGGTTGGTCTCTTTAGAGGAAAGAATAACCGTTCTTTGAAAGTTGCTGTTATAACTCAAAGAGGATTTCTCACGAATTATGCCAACTTTTTATGATAAAAGTAACGGTAGGAAGTTAATGATACTGATCCTGTAAGTATGAAGTCTGGGTATCATGTCCTTCTGGCGTTTATTATTAAGTATTAAATATAGGGGTCTATAATATAAACCATAGTTATATTTTTGTTTCGAAAAAATACAATAACTAATTAAAATAAGGAGTAAAGGTACAATGATTTTTTTGTTATTAATTTAAAGTCCACAGAGGCCTAAAATTACTTAGAATGCAAACTTTTTTTGAAAGTTTCCTTGTCGAAATTCAAAACTATTTATACTAATAAATCCCTAATGATGTAGATGTTCAAAATACTCGTCTTTTATGAATTACTCCACGTTCTTAAAAGTTCATATAATTTTTTAATATCGATCGAAGGCTCGATACCGATATCACTAATCTGTACTTAAAAACGTCTGTCCACGGACGCCTCGACCTACCCCTCTGACGTATACCACTCTGCACCGGACTTATTAACTTTTCAGGAACCCGTTCGTTACTAATCCCAACAACTTTTTAAGTCCATCTTAATCTCCGTGACGGTATCATTTGAATAATATTAACAGTGTGCATGCTCCTCAATTCCGCGTTGGGTAATCTCCTTAATTCATATAGCATTAATATTTTTTTATATTTTTTTGAATTCATTTTATTTATTGGAGATAATAAATACTGCCGTTATGTTAAAGTAACTGTGATTACTAAAAGTAACTTAATAAAAATACCATATTAAGTCCTACCACACTGTACTGAAGTACTGGAGTCTTTTACGGTCTATATTTTATTTCCCTCACCGTTATAGTAATTCTCTGGAATCCATGACTAAGATGTAACATACTCCTCATATTGTATGTGTGGAAGTTATTTTATAATAATTTTAGGATGCTAACTGGACATGAAACGTTACAACTATCCCCCGTAGGGCTGCCTGATTCACCAGAACCGTAATCGGCTTAAAGGATTCTCTCTGCAGCCCCCGGAGAGATTATCGCGTTTCTTGGCTAATCTCGCCATAATCTATCGCATCTCTTAACATCCACAAAAAGGGAGAAATCTCACCAGCAGGCTAGAAAGGGCCTCTCTCCTAATAGTGGCATTCTAATTAGAGAAATCCGCAATCAATGGCACAATCCCCGGTCCTCCGTCGTTTATCGGATTCTTCTTAGCCATCGAGCCGTGATGGTACTTGCGGCGGAGATGAAAAAAGCGGTCATTTTCATTGGTAGTTATTGGCTCTTAATGTCTCGCCGCGAGAGAGCTTCGTTGTTAGGTTACCGGAATTGATAGTTTTTTGTTTGGTTTTTACGCTACTACTGTTGAGGGTATTATATGAACTTGAGAGATATAGATTCTATTTTCGATTCTGATCGTTTTGTTGGAAAACTAATTCTTGTGAGTGCAGAAGTACTATATCATAATAACTCTTCGATCCTACAAAAACCCAGGCCTCCTCCACCTCAGCCAACCAGTCTTCGCAATCCTGCGCCATTCCTGTACACCAAGCAGCTTTAAATCCTCCTCCACATCCCCCAACCATCTAATACGAAATAATAAATAAGCAAACAAAATGGATATACTACCATACAATCGAGATCCACATTCGAGCGGAAGATTGAATGGACACAACCTGTGCCATGCTCAAGGGCGCCTATTGTATTGCTGATTGAAAAATCGGACGCAGGGAATTGGCTCTCTCATTCTATCTTAGTCCCGATTGTAAACCGAATCCATATTGAATGTACACAATGAGGGAACTTTTATAGAAATTTTAAATAATTATTAATAATTATCTACTGTTAGGCTGATTGACTAACATATGCATATTATAAACCTTTGTTGTTACACTAATCTTTAAAAATAATATTCTTGGAAGTTAAGATTGGTGCCATGTATTTCCTACGAGGTCATCTGTATATTTAGACCTAGATTATTTTGGTTTTAGACCAGATGGCTTGTCCACCATGAGTCGGATGTGAGGGAATATATGGCTGAAAATAATATCTGTATCCAAAATTATAGTCTCAGCATAATTATCATATGTAAAATGAAACAATTGTAATATAACGGTGTTTGATGTATTTTTATTTTGTCTATGGCTTTTAACCAAATATGTATATAAATTCAATTATTTTAAGTTGCAAAAATCCGGATGGAGGTATTTTGTTGTTTATTTAGGTATTTTGTTTGTTATTTGAGGAACATTGATTCCTTAAATCGTGAAACTATTAATTAGAAATCGAAGCTTCGACCCACGTTACAGGTCTTCTTCTGGCATGATTAACAAGATACAAAAATATATAAAACTTAATAAACAAAAGAATATACAGAAAATTGATATATTTCAAATGTAAAATAAAAAAAATTAAATTTTTAACGAAAACAATTGGATATAAGTAAATAACAATAATGATAAAAAATGTTGTATAAATAAAAAATGTAGGTAATAAGTAATAATAATGGACCGAACAACATAAATTAGTTGTCAAAAGTATGGGAGTAAGGGAAAAATGATTAAGCAAAAATTAAGAATTACGGTTCGCTCGTGTAATTAGGTATAGTTAAATAATAATAATTAGTTCAAATTATCCTTTTACTGCTATATTATTAATTTAATTAAGACTATAATTAAAATAATGATTATATATTATTACTTTTAATACATAATTTGTTAATCGACGATTGTACAATAAGTATCCATTAACTACCATTAATACTTCCAACCTTCTAATGTCTACTAATTTTATTTCAAGTTAACATTTATAGTACTAAGGGAAGCGGAGTGGCTCAGTCACAGAGCACTGAGTTGCCATTCCGAAAATCCTGGTTCAAATCCCGGTGCAGGCAGGACTTTTATTTAGTCTGTTAGCAGCAGGAAATGGGTCATATAGGATCTAGGACCCTCCTGGGGCTCACCCAGCCTCTAAAAGTTGGTACCAAAATAAGGGGGGGAATCTGGGGGCTGAGCGTGATCTAGGACAATTCACCTCCCTGCACAACCGTTGTCAATGGAACAGTACTGCATCTACTATGTACTGAACCCCAGACCCTTCACGGGTTGTATTGGTACAGTTTTTTTATTTATTTATTTATTTATAGTACTAAAGAAATTAGAAGAGGGAGATTGCTTCAGTACAGGAAGCGCCCCTAACTTAATCTTGTAGACTACTTAACTCCACAAAGTTCAAGATTGGTTAGCAGATACGATTTCACTCATTTACGAATTGAGTTTCCTATTGCACAAAATTCAATTAGTTGAAAATGTCTTATAGGTAATCTTCCTTACGTATTAATCGATTAAGTAGCGTGCAATGGACTATGCAACTGGGGACATTACCGTTTATCTTGCTATGTAACTGAAGAAGGAGTTCCTCAAGGAGTAGTTCTGATTACTAATGATTCATAAGGGCACGGCTGTATATGCGTGAAGTGTGAAATCGTCGTTACGTGTCTCATTACCGGTAACGGTAACGGATTACAGTTTAATTCTATTAACTCGATCCCTAACGCTTGATAGGAGTTTGCTGTTGTCTGCGCTATAATAGTTCAAGAAACCATTTCTGGGAATGATAGTGCAATTGGAGCAATCGTGGCTAAATGCCAACTATAATAACTGCCTGACATAAGAATGACACTTGAAACCAACTTACAAAATGCCCATAAAGTTCATTATTCCTGATATCGAGAGGGAATTTGTTATTGTTACTAAATTTCCGAGATGGAATGTTTCGTTTATATAAGTCATATGACAACATTTATTAATAGATGATCCCATTTCGATGAATTTATAAATTATAAAAAAAAGGCGTGCTGGATATATGCGGGTACGGTGAAAGTTAATACTTAATACTTAAGTTAATACTTATTAACTGGCATAAGATATTATTTAAAATTACAAGTTTTACAAATTTCTTCAAAGATTACGCGTGTGTAATTAACTATTCTCCAAAGCAGTGTTCACTCAGTTCTCCTATTAAAGCTATCAAGATAATTTATTGGTCATTATTTTCTCAAGACAGAATAGAAATACCTATAAATATCTAAAGCCCGGATGATTAAGTGGTTAGGCCTAATTTTTTCCAAAATGATCTTGTACCTGGGAAAACTGAATCGTTTTATTCTCGTGTGACATAAATGGCTAAGCCAGTTATTTGAAATGAATTTATCGCTTATATTGTAATTCCATTTCAAGGCAAAGACTTGGTGAATGACACGATTCAGCTTTCCTCTATACAATTAACTCTCTTTGGACTTCATTCCACTTATTCATCGGGCTGATAAAGCCCACAAAACAAGTACGGAAAAATCCTGCTTGATATACTCGTTCGTTCGGGCGATTTTGCGAAAATAAGACCGACGAGTATTGGCTAGCCTTTTCAAATTTCTTTGCTATTTACGGGAATGGAAGATTACCCTCCAAAGCCGGGTTTACTCAGCCGCCCTGGCAATGTTATTCAGTTTAGTTCTAATATACTCCTTTTCAAGCCATTGCGTGACTTAACCATTTACGCACAACGAGAATGACACGATTTCGCTTCACCCAATACAATGAACGCTCTGGACGAAATTCGACTTAACATTGCCATTCACCGGAACTGCAGATATAACTTCCCAAGCCATCGAGGTTTAGTACTATGGGAAAATTCCATTCGTAGTCACCGAGAAACATGTACGTAATTAGCACATTTCTGTTCATCCATCTTTAATAATTTATTGTTTTTAATAAACAATACTTTGCCGTTCGCCGTTAAGAATATCATTATGCAACAGACAGCTGTTTCTCAACACCCACATGTATAGTGTCGCTGGCCCACGCGTCTGGACACATTTAAAGACAATATAACCGAATTCTATTGTTTCCGACTTAATGTAAAATTTCCTCATACGGAATATGTCAGATATAATGAAATTTGTAAAATATAAGATATAGAAATATATCCCTTCATGATATAAGATGTTCAAAGGTTACACAATGTCCAATTAGATTCTCGTGTCCCTGACATGTTTCGTTTCCGGGATAGCTTCTCAGCTCTGCAAAAGGATTGATTCAATTTAATCTATAGGAATTTATAATTACAGTGTTACCTTTTCCTCTGCGTTAGTATGTTGTAAATTTTATTCTGAGCTCACTTTATTGTAGATTAAGATCCGCATATATTTTTTGATTTACTGTGTTCAAGTTTTATGGGAGCCTTTTTGTACGTTCGACGTGACCAACTAAATAACCCTTATCATACAGTTATGTACAAGAAAATCCAGCAATTTTATAATTCTGAAACTTCGGGTTCAAAATCGGACTAAAACAATGAGAAACGATGCGTCAAAGTCTCGTGTTAGACATAATTGCTTAACACTAAACTGGCGAAAAATGTGAAAGTGTTGATTTTTGAAATTATGGAGTTATCGGCTTTTGATTCTGAACGCCTCTATGATAATGGAGTAAAAACTTTTACTTTTGAATTTTTTAAACTTTGCTGCCGATGTGGAGATCAACATTCTATAGAAATGATCATGTTGAAGTACGATTTGGATTGGGTTCGGGTTAGCGTTTGGGTGGTGGCCAGTGTCCCAGTGGTGTCCAAACCATGGACAAAGGTTTATGGGTGAGTTTGGAGATGTTGGCATCGAGCCATTGGGTTCGCTTAGCTTTATTTTCATTGTATAAATGTTGAGAATTTCCTTCTATACCTCATTATTATTTTTATTTAGAAAATAATTTTTTTATCGGCCAAGAATAACCAATATAGTAGTTGATTGTAAAAAGTTATAAACTCTTATCTTGCTCAGCAAATAATTTTTATTAACCAATATTAGTTATATTTATTTGAATTTTTTATGTATATTTATACTCACCTTTATAATATGGGTACTCTTCATTGGGAAAAAAATTGGCGGTAGTGCGTGATCTCAACCGAGTCACCTTACTGCAAAACTCTGCTATATAGTCTCTACCATGATGCGCCATCACCATGGGATATGGTGAAGAACTTAACTTCAGAAATATTAAGTATCAAGTAAAAAAGAGAATTAAATGATATTTGAAAAAACAAAACAAAAGGAAACCCTTCAACTAGAGCAATCGGAATGAAATAATATTCCAGGTAAGTCTGGCTAATAGCAGTTACAATGCCAAACCAAGGCCCGTGAACCATTGAAGGTCTTGTTGCTTTGACAAAAAGTTGTGGTTTGCGATCGGTCGTTATCTAGACATTAAGTTCGTGACTCATTCATCCAGATCAGTCCTGTCTCTCTCGGGTCATTACCAAATTTATTACCCCATTAAGTCTAACAATTCAGATTCAGTCACTTAAATCTGCATTATATCTGAGAATGGGAGCGTAAGTAGCCAAAGGTCTAAATGTTTTATATTAAACATTATTTAAAACAAATGTATGGTTTATACTTATGTTGTATCGATATTGATACGAAAAATAAGTATAGATTTATATTGGAAATATTAACCCCCAGTGAACCAAAACCTCAGTCCTGAATAGTAATTATATATTGTAGATGAGAAACTTTCAGTTCAGCCAAGCCGGTCAACTAACGTTAAAGTGGTGTCTCTTAGGGCCAGTCAAGGACTTTTAGTGTTAATTTACTGAATTAAAGTCCTAATTTAGACTATCTTGAATTGAATTCCGTCTAGAAGAACATATTCTATCTCCAATTCCCAGAAATTACTTGACGTGGACCGTCTAGCTCCGACTGAGACTGGTTAATCTATCTTCATTATTTACTACTATTGTATGACTGATGTATATTAGAGGAACCAGGTGGTCGCTTCGAGTTAAATCGCAGCGAGTTTTAACTTTTCATTTGCTTCCTTTTTAATAACCTTGAAAAAAAACTAATCGTGAGTTTTTGTTTGAAAAAATGTAATTATGGAAAATATGAATAATAAATGGTAATAAATTCATCGAAAAATGAACGCCTAATCATTCATTTTGAAGAAGGGATCGACCCCGGTGGCTCAAATGGTTAGAGCATTGCCACGGTGAGGCGGAGGTCCGGGTTCGTATCCCGGCTGGGGGAAAATCTTTTCTCTTCAAAATAAAAATATTTAAAAATGAAAGCAATGATTAAAAAAATTATTATACATTTATAAGTATAGATGATGATATAATATAAGCAGTAAGTGTAAGTGATCTATATACTGTCAGTTGTAAAATTATTTTTATTTTCGAGAATACTAAAAAGGAAACTAATGGAAAATAAAGCTCCTCGGGACATATCTCGAAGCGACGAACTGGCACTACCGATAGGGCTAGAAAAAAATGTATTATTACACTGCCCGACTTTTTATAGGAGGTTCTTGTAAAGAAAAGTCAAAGAGAATCCGAAAATACATAAATATTTCAAGGTAAAAATTATTAACCCCCTGGTCTAATAATATAGGAAGTTATTTAAGTTTTTTTCGTATTTTCGTACCATATTCGTTCCTCTTTAGGTTGCATTATTTTTTGTTCTCTTTCATCCAGGATATTCCTTTTTTCGCCGTTCTGTAGCGAACTTATAATAAAGGACAAATACTATGTCAGCTAGCTAGATGCGCTTTAGATATACATAAATTTATCGGAGCTCTGGAGTTGCGAAGTGTGTATAAGGAACTCTGACGCAACCTGCCGGGGAGTGGGTGCTTGTCCTCCCTCGCTAAATCCTTTGCATAATAAAATTGCCGTATTCAATTTCATTTCTATTGTCCCGTTATTGAGGATATTGCTCAATGCTATCTCTTGGTGTGGTGGAAAGGAAATTTATTGATTACTTTAGAAATTATAATAATAATTCTTTGGGAAATTAATGGACGTCATATACTGAAAACTACTCATGTATTAACTAAAAAAAATAATATTGGTTTTTGTTTACATACAGCATATTAAAATACTGTGTATCCTGAGGGTAGACCGAGGCGTAGGTACCCATTAACCGGCCGCTACGCGTCGCTTGTCTCGCCCAACATATCACGAGCACGTCGATCATGCCGGCGACGCAAACCTATAAGTTTTCCCATAAATCACTCAACGGCACAAAACAAATTTTCATTTTAAAAAAATATTACACATACAGCAGTCAAGTATTTATTACAATCACACAAGTATTCATTCCATATAATCACCATATATTCAGTCACACATACAACTATAAAACATAAATATTTCCTAATAGTGCATTCAAAATCATGTATTACATAGTTTTAAAAACGTGGAACATAAAATATTAATGAATCTCCATTTAATCTTAATTTTATCCTAGTCAATTGAATATCTGACAGAAGTTTTTTTTTTTAAATCTCTCGTATGTAGACTGGGAAATAAGTCAACAAATGATTTTCAATTTTATATTATTATAAATATACCTTTTAATAATGATTTATATTGTATATATAATGTACATAGTATATATATATATATATATATATATATAAAAGTAATATAAAAGATTGCAGGGTAATATTTTAGGATAGGGGGTGACGAAAGAGGATAGATTGCAAGATCTTCTTAAACGGCCTTTAGGGTGAGAGCGTACATCAGTCCCTGTCAGTAAGTTTGTAAGGCTTAGCTTCTAGTTCCATTACATCTAAGTAGCACCAACTAATGGAACCATTTGCCACTCGATTTTGCCCGAAAGTCTTAGATTATTTTGCTGCGTTCTCTTCTCTTTTCTTTTATATTTCTTTGTTTTACTTTAATTGTTTTTAATGACCATACATAATAAGAAAAAAATAAGAAGGCGAATCCGAAGGCTCAGTGCCTATACCACCATTATTTGCTTACAAACTTACATCCATGCACCACTACCCAAACCAGTCACTCTTAACGCAATCCTCCCACCTACACCTCGGTCACCTCCCCCCAGACGTTTTCCAGTCGGCACATCGCTTATTAACTTTTTAGGGATTCGTTCGTAACTAAGCTCAGCAACTTTATAAGAAGATTTGGAAGGATAGGGATTTTATAAATTATGATTTTAAGCAGAGTTTATTTTTCAACAGGGAAAGGTTTCCTTTGAATTTCTGTGGCCTATATCAATTGGAGGGGGGAAGCTGGAGTTTGAGCGTGATCTTGGGCAAATCCCCCTCCCCCCACCCACTGCACAACCGTTGAACTAGACACAGTACAGTCTCTACCACGACCATTTTCTAATATCATGGACATATCTTGGAACTTGGATCTAACCGTTATTCTATTATTTATAAAAATTGAGGAAATGAGGATAAGAAAATAATATTGACCTCACAACTATATTAACTCACCTTTTTTAAAGAGAAAAACAGTTAATAATAATATTAATGTGGCTTTAATTTTGTTTGACCATCTTAGAAAATTAATTCCAAATAATGTAAGAAATAAATTTAACATAAATAAAAAGAATAAACATGATAATAAATAAAAAAAATAATACTGCACTTAATGTACAAATTTCAGTATTTTATTAAAAGTTTACTAAGAGGAATAACGGTGATTGAGAATTGTGCTTTTGATGAAGGTAGATTTCAAAAATTAATTGGGACATTCCGGTGAGAAAACATTCCACTCTCAAGAGAATTAATTAATCAAAGTTTGTTAATAATTGATGAACCCGTTAATTACTAATCCTTTCTATCGATGGGATATTAACTGCAATAAAAATAGGAGATGTGTCCTCATTATGGTTTAATTTCTCGAGTTAACGACGGGGAGGGAGGGGGGGTTTAAACCTGATAGTCAAGAAAAGAAGAGTAACCGAATACGAGAAGGCTTAATGCCGTACTTGGAATGCATTCTTCATCTGAAGACAGTCTAACTTACATCTCTGTATACATTACTATTGTTGTCGCTGTGCATGTAAAATGAATAAATTAATTTTAAAATTTAAAGCCTAATGACTAAACTATAATTAATATATTTTTAAAAAACTCTGAACTTTCACTGACACGCCCATACTGTCACTTCACTTTCTGCAGTTGACAGGACATGTTAATCGGTGAAACCCAGAAATAATTGTTTGTTTTTTTATTTACCTTTCTATTCCTTTTTTATTTTAAAAAAATAAAAAGTCCTCATGATACAGGAAAATTCTATGTAATCTGACTATGAAAATTGATGAAAGTACAAAACAAAAATAAATAAAATAAAAATTATGATAGCCGTTTGGTTTAAGAAAACATGAACTTTATCAATCAAGGTTCTAAAATATAAAAATAAAGAGTATAATCAATCATCTTTCATATCGATCATGTCGATCCTTCAAAAGAACAACCTCATAACTCATCATAAGTAATTTTTCAAACGAGGCATTTGAAAATTCAAAAAATAAAAAATTGGGTATTAGCAAAGCAAAGTATCCATATTTTAATTGTGGTATTGCAATTCTTTTATTAATCATTAGAAAATGTTTAAAATCTTGAAACTTTTTTTATTATAACTTATGCTATTATTCCAATAAAACTTCATGTTCAAGTATGATACAATTGAAAATATGATTTTATTTAACGTAAAAAAACATGTCGGATATGGAACATCAGATATGTCATTCCTGAATTAAAAATGTATTCACTATTCAATAAATACTAATGCTGCTGATGGCTTAACTCAAAAAAGGTCAATTTTTGAGTTATGCCGTTATTCTTTTGAGAGGGGATGACTTTTTTGTAGCATATTCGTTCCTCTCCTTTTGTTTATTTTATTTTTCGTTCCCATTCTTTTACAATATTGCCTTATTCGCCGGTCTATTTCGCAGATATAATAGAGGGTAAACGCTATGCACATACATGATATATATATATATATATATATATATATATATATATATATATATGATATGATACATAGTGTATGCTATGCACATACATCAATTGATTGCAGCTTGGGGGTGTATGTAAGGAACTGTCGTTGAGTGGGTGCATATTCTACCCGTAGACTTTACCTCCTTGGTTCTTTCTTATATCAAACTATCAACTCACAACATCCGTCTTATATCTATAGTCTCCTACAATTCAAATCCTCTATCCAATCCCAGGGCACAAGATCTCGCCTTTCTGATCTGTATATCCGGTCCCACAGAACCAAGACTTTTGAGCGCTCCTTTCTAACCCGTTCTATCTCTCTTTGGAACTCTCTTCCTCTCGATATCCGCCATGCGTCTTCTTTAACCTCATTTAAATACAAATTTTTCCTACATCTTCTAAATTCCCAATCAGATCTTTATAATCAATAAATAATTTATAGATATATTCAAATTGATCGATTTATGAACTACTGTAAATGTTCCTCATTCATAATAATGCCATTGTTTTTTTGTTTTTTTTTATTATCAGATGCTATTATTTATTCACTTATTTTTCCAAAAGCTTATTCCTTTTTATTGTAAATATGTCTGTTCTTTTATTTTAATTATGTATCACATGTTCTTATTCTCTACATACAAAACATACCTATTTAGTTATTTACTTTCAGGATATTATGTAATTATTGTTTTATTTTGATGTAGGCCTTTGGCCAGATATATAGTCATTTATTTTGTTCTTCTCTGTTATTCTAAAGGGACCTGGTCCCAGAATAAAATTTTTCTTTCTATTCTATTCTATTCTATTCTATTCTATATTCTATACTGGTCATTACCATAGTAAATATTAAAGAATAACAATATATTACACCGTCTGCACCCTGACTATATATTTACGATTATTTTAAAATAAGTGTTAGATCATAATAAGTGTTTAATAGAAAGTTATTAAGTTTTCAAGTATTCCGACTAAGCGCTGTTAAAGACCTGCATACCAGGCCTTGACTGTTAATATGTCGAGCCCAATCGCGCTTGGCTTGTTGCATACTGTTGTTATGACCTTGTTCTGTCGCTTTGGTCTTGGTCGGTCTTCTTCTTATTTCCACTTCCCCTGAGGTGGTCTCCTTTGCTAACTGCTTACATCATGTATTATTTTAATACTAACCATTGTCTATATAGTTTGGGAAAAATAATTATTGGATGATCAAACCTCCTTAACGGGTGGACATAATTTTCTGCAACGACATGTTCAAGAAACATAGATTATATTCTCTATTAATGAAAAATACTGAATTAATGGAAATGAAGGTCCTCGTTGTACTCGATAAAGTACTCGATACTCAGTCCAACCGCAATCAATAGGTTTTTTTTTTAAATGACCATTTTTTTGGCCTTTGTTATAATATTTATTTACGAATCGTATTTGTTCTAGTAAATAAACCCCAAAATCTAATGGCATTCTATACTTACAGTAAAATTTCGAAATCTATCCTTTAAATTTAAAGCAATTATCAGCATCCAGTAGGTATTCCCCCTTTTTTTGTGTTTATCGACACCTGTCTATAAAATAACTTGTCCATCATCAGATTTTCTGTCCGTAAAATTACATGAGAGCCATGAAGAAGAACAGTACCCATCTGTACTTCTCCCGTGACTTGATTTGATATTCTTATGATTACAGATCCCTCATCCACGTTTTTTAAATCTCCTCCTTTTGTCCTTAGCCATGAGATTCGTCGCCATTTTTTCTATCAGTGGGTTGTGTTTCCGTATAATTTTTCTTGAAAACGTTTGTAGTATGTTCGTCAACCATTGGTATTTTTAGGTCTGTTTGCAAAATTTTGTTACTAACATACCAAGTTGCTTTTGTGATTATTCTAAGTATTTTTGATTGAAAGTTATCATTTCCAGTGAGTCTGTTTAGCAATGACATAATGTAATGCATAAGTCCATACTGGTTTTAGTAAGTAAGTGTACGTGTTTAATTTTTGTCTTGTTTCTAATTGCAAACCGTAAGTGAGCGCATTACTTTCTATTTCCTGTCAATTGTTTATCATTATCAGTTATTAGTTATCACTTCCGTTTCCCCTGCCTGTCATTGTTACTAGTGAGTCATTCCTAGTTACTCATTAAAAAGACCTGATTTTCAATTTCTCCTCTACGTTTTCCTCGAACCTGAATAACACTCCTTCGAACTTATTCGTCTTAAATAAATAAATTACAGTATCTTTTACTTTTTTATGTTATTATTATATTTTGGACACCTGCCATGGATGACCTAGGATCCTGCCATTTTGCGACAGAGTACGAAGGAGGTCTTCGGTTCTTAAGGGTCCTCCGATAGAGAGTAGTGACCTTTCTCCGATTCCCTGGGACCATTAACTGCCATCCGTGACCGCCCAATGCATACAAGAGAGAAAAGAGGTCCTGAACCCTGCAATTTGTCTTCCCGGTCGGTCCTTTCCCAAATAACAGGCAACAATCCAAGCGGGATATCTTTGTAGGGCTTTTCCTAACGTAATAAGTTTATTCCTCCTCTAAGATCTCTAGAGAATTTTAATTGTATTTTCAAAAAGTGCATATGCAATTATGGAGAGTTTTAATATTGCTGAAATGCCGTGGGGAATGTTCCAGATTTAAATATGGCTGTGATGGATAATTTGTTAACTACCAGGGATCGACCCTGTGGGATCCTGAAGAGCCTCCTGGTGCTTACCCAGCCTCTATAAAGTGCGTACTCTTAATTTGACTAGTGGTCGAGCGCGTTCAAGGACAAATCACCCATCTGCATATAGTTTCTATCATGTGCTGAACCCAAGACCCGGGTTGTAGTGGTACAGGTATATGTATTAGCTTGGACTGACTATTTCATTGGCTCTTTGAATCCACTTACTTTGTTAGTTTGAATATACGATTTAATTCTTCATATATTAAGACTTAAGAGGCAATACTTTGTCGTTTCTGTTAATTTTAATCTAAGCTATCTTTGCAAGTTTTGGGGTTCTCTGGAAATTTTAGGGTTTACAAATTTATGCTTGGTGTACAGTCAATGTTTTCAGGTCAAATTATGGCATAACGTAAATTTTTCAAAGCGAAAAATGAATGATGCTTTTTAATGTGCAAATAAAGAATATTTTGCACATTAAAAAGCACAGATGCGTAAGTAGGCTGTTTTTTTTGTTTACATCTGAAATCCTCTTAAAGATCTAATGAAGATTTTTTAGGATTCTCCTTGGTTTCCTTTAGTTAATGGTTTTGTCAAGTCCTAATACATTTGATAAGACATACCTAACTCTCTGAGTTTGATTCATACCTGACTTAAACCGATTATGATTGAGACCTTTTTCTACAAAATATATGAAGGAGTATTCATGGAGCAGTAGGATTTATAAAATTATTTTAATCAAGCTGATGATCTTGGAAAAGGGAGGAACGTTTGGTAAATATATGACTATGCACTAAATATTAAAAAAATGTGTACACTTTTATCTCGAACAAATCACATCCCTGCACATCTGTTGTTCTAAAAACAGTGCAATCTCTACACCATGCACTCTCATGGGCTGTAGCAATAGCTTTTTTTATGTTTTTACATAAAATAGCTTAATTCAGGGAGATGATAATACTGAGTGAGCCGTAAATTGGCAGTGGCGAGTTATGCTAAATCGTTGAGAAATAGGTCGGTGCAGAGAAATTTTGCTTTCTATACCATCTTGGAGGCAGCTTTCTGATCAACGTGTATGCTTTCTGCCAGGTCCCATCTCGCCTTAGGTTTCTCCTCGTATATTTAGAGGATAATTGATTTTTCAAATATCCTCGAATAGTTCTTAAATCCTTTTATACTTTTTAATTGAGCTTTTATTCCTTAATTATATTATTCTTCATCTATAATAATAAAACTGAAAAAAAAATTTAATCCTTGGGGAATTCCCATGTAATACCATAAAAACAAATAAATAAACCTGCTATAAAATACCCTCACTATGTTTTGACTTTCTTTTTGTCTCAAAATAAAATTAAAAATATATTGTGCCAGACTTAAGCAGTATGTTAAGTCTTCACTCGCAAAGTCTATGGTAATGTATGTTATTTAATTATTTTAATAAATAATTTTGTTTAAGTTTTGCCTAAAAATAATTTCCAGGCCATCACTTGTTGAGGTCTTCATAAACACACAGGCTTCATAAAAAATAGTATATTTTAATAAGCCCTTAATGTTTATACGTATCAATTGTGAAACATATATATTGCCTTTAAGAATCACTATCAACTACAAGTTTTTAGTTCCGTACCTTTGAGTTCTCTAAACTTATTTCCTTCATTATCATCAATAGCCAATTTATTACCTTAAAAATTACGAAATATTACGAAGTTTTTAATAAGCCCTTGTTCCATTATTGGATGTTTATGTATATAATTTATAAATCAATTATATAACCTTAAAAAATTACTACTAACTATTATATTATACCCCTTCTGTTTGTTAAAGTATTAACCAATTTTTAGGATCAAAATTTAGAAAAAAATAATTAAAATGAATAGCAATAAAAAAAGAAAAAGAATGCAAGCATTAATTGTTTACGTAGTCCTGAACATTTTTTTAAATTACTCTTCTCTCTTTTTTTGCTATATATTTTCACGTAATAAAAAATAGTTTCGGCAAAAAAAATGAAGATGAGATATGAACTGTCAATCGACTTGCCGGTGCATTTTAACGTATCTGAATTCTATTATATTTTTTTTAATATACCAGCTTTTTGAACATAATTGGTTTTTTGTTTGAGATAACAGATGAAAAAAGTGATCATGTGCGTTACAGGATTGTGGTTTAGTTTTCGGAGTCATATATTTTATATCTTATATTTGGCAAGAGGAAGGGTGATTTTACCATTTGTAATAAATAAAAATATCTTAAAGTCAATTAAATGTAAGCTAGTTAATCATAACACTGATCTTATCATTTCCATATTTTCTTATCCTTATTGTAGATATTTTTATTTTAATTGATCATGTGATAAATCGCCAGTCTTTTGTTACGTGGCCATTGGCGGATTACCACGTACGAAAATAGAGACGAATTGATTGATATTTTCGAGAGGAAAAAATATAAAGTTGGAGACAATAAATTTTCCTGAGTGTCTTGAAAGTAGTTATCATAACTTGGCCAACTCTTGAATTGCCTTGTAGTGGGTAAAGGCAATAAGCCTCTTCGCGATCCAATTATCGCAGTGTCCTCTCTTATGAAGTTGTTACAACTTTTCTCTTATTATCTATTCTTGTTTTTCTGGCACTTCTTGTAAATTGAATTTCTGGTTGTTAAAATTTTTTTGATCGTAATCATCTTTAGCAGGTGCGATAGAGCTCAGTTGTAAATAATAGTAAAATAAATTAAGTAATATATATTTTGTAGAATTCTATTAATTTAATGTATTATTTTAGAGACTCGAGTGGATATTCTTTCACTTATATAATTACTCGAAATTATTAAACGCATTCAATAATGATTATTAATGACTAATTTAAGTTTTCGATTTTGCTCTTATATATTACTAGATTTTGTAGAATAGCCATGTATCCTCTGTTTTCTTGATATATATATTAATACAACCCATGAAGAGTCTCGGGACCTGTACATATTAGAGACTAAACTGGTGTTCTTTTTTTAATATCGCACATATCGCTCCTTTTGCCTGAACTTCGAGAATTTTTTCTTCCATGCATTTGTCCCAAATTAGCTCATAAATTTCTTCCCACAGCTCTTTGCCATTTTACTTTAACATCCCTGGGCTGATATGTATTACTTATAAAATATAATTGTTTTACTTATTTATTTTTCAAAGTCGAGACGATTCTCCATTCAAATTAAATTTTACTTTTATCATTTTTTATTGCTTGTATGAAAAAAAAGTAACATGTACCACTACATCCCCATGAAAGGTCTTGGGTTCAGTACATGGTAAAGACTGTACTCAACCACGAGGTTTTCCCCCTTTATTGGGTAACCCCTTTATAGAGGATAGGTTAGTCCCAGGTGGGTCTGTAGGTCCCCTGTGGCTGTTCTCAGATTAAATAATCATTATCTATATTTATAATATAGATAAAATTGACATTAGGAAAAGACGAATGAAATTCTTTGGACACCTCACGAGATTATCAGAAAATCGACTGTCAAAAAGAATATTAAATTATGTTAGCTCACTTAAGAATTCAACACCTTGGCACATCAGAGCAACCAAAGCAAAAGCAGTCCAGACAGAAGTGGTCGGAAGAACATAAACAAGCCTTCTCAGAGAGAGAACGAAAGCCTATTGAAAGGATAGGAACAACTCAAAGAAGGATTGATTGAGTTGTTTGCTTAACGTCTTCCACTATTGGGAGAATACGCTAATAATAAATAATTATATAGATAAGCTATTTATATAAACAAACAAGTGGGTAAATAAAGATAACTGGATGAAGAAGGCCGTGGATAGGCGACAATGATGGGCCTGGCATCCTGAGGCCCACCCATCCACTTCCGGCCGACCACTTCCTCCTCCTCGCTCATTGTCGTATCCAAGGAGGAGGCCATTACATCTCCTCATCGGAGGCTTTAAGGAGTTCTTGGGACTTTTTAAAATTTAATTAATTATTAATTTAACATCTATTTCATTACTTATTTGTTATTCTTTAGTAGGATAAAACTACATTGGTCATCAACGCCTTATATTCAACTATTTTTCTCGATTATTTTAAATTAGGTTGACGATTCATTTTATACGATTTAATTAAAACTTACAAGCAAAACAGTAATGCTGCTTCTTTATTTTAACACATGCTTATTGATTTTCATTGTTAAAGATCCTATGTTTTAAAGTTATTGGTTGTAATTTCTCGTTACTGTTTGTTATAGTTTTTTTTTTTAATCTAACTTACCATTGTTTGATTACAAATTCCAATGTCATAAGTTAGGATTGTGGCTTTTGGATTGTCATAAGTATTGCTTAGCGTTAGAACACACCGGGTAAGAGATAGTGGTTTTATTATTATAGTATAGTAAGATTTAAAAAATAAAAAATAAACTGTACCACTACAACTCATGAATGTTCTCCGTTCAGTACATGCTAGAGTTTTTACTCTTTCTAGTACAACAGTTGTGCAGGAGGTGATTCCTTAATCACAACCGCAACATTTTCTCCCCAATTAAGAGACTTTGGGTATTACCTACCTTAACCTACACACTGGGGGTTGGGTGTGCATCTGTCTCCAAGAATGTCTCCAGATCCCACGGGGTCCATCTGTGGTTGTTACATATTAAATAATTTATCTGCCAAGTTAAAACCGGATAGCAACTTAGCGCTCTACGCATTGAGCTACTTTTCCTTAACTAATTTATTTACTAATAAATATATGTTTATGGCAATTAAGCATTTAATATGTTTATTTAATGATTCCTGACTTTTTTTATTTGAATGGCAGCTATTCACTACAATTACTTTTTCCCTAAAGAAACTGCAACATGTTGCTGCCCCTTGCCTTCTTCCTTTCGCCATTATTATTTTTGAATGAAAAAATAGCCACGATTTCGATTATGCAGGCAAAATTGCAATAATAACAGCAAACTCGATTGGATTTTTTTTCAATTGAAACTTCAATTATTGTAATTATAGTGAGAGTTTTTAATCTTCATTTTTTGATTGTTATTGTTGAAATTGTTTTTCTCAGATGTAGAATTCACGATTCTCAAATGATACCTGAGCCTTGTTAGTTTTTTCATATTATTTTATAAAAAAGGTTAGTCACATTTTTCAAAATTTCAGGGAATTTCTCTGTGTATTAAATAATATATTAAAATTGTGACAGGAATTTATTTCATTTTAAATAATTGTAAATATTGTATAAAAAAAAAAAAGAAAAGATTTTTCCTTAACGGGCAAACAGATATATTTATTTTCAAATTATCGCCATAATATGTACACCTCTCGAAATGTTGCATTTTTTATGTTGACTAACGACACCAATTATTATTTATTTATTAAGTGGATAAATTATATTGAAGTCTAAGAGCTAAATGAAGGTAATAAACGTCCCTTCACTAGAAAGTACTAATTACAGTTTAGTAAAAGGCTAATATAGGGGGTCTTGTTTCCAATAACCCCCCCAGTGATTTTATGATGTTAATTAACGGTTGCTATTTAGTTTTATTCTCCTGGATACACAAATGAAACACATGTTTAGTGGTATTTTAATATATTACTGTTAGAATGAATACTCTTAATGAAGCAACCAATATGAATCTTTTGAAATTGTACGAATTATCCAATGAAGTTATTTTTGGAAGAAGAGCAATTTTGCCGAAAGTAATGGATTGCAAACAAGGCCACATCATGAAATTTTACGAAGGTCGGACCTCATACAGGTGCAATAATAGCCAATGCCGGTATGAATGTGGCGCGTATACAGGTACGTGGCTATGTCATTGCAAGTTACCGTTAAATAAGGTAGAATTATTCATTTTTATTCATGGACAATGGAATATACGACGGTTAAGCTCTGCTCGAAAGAATTTGACATGAGCTCCCGTACGATTGCTGATTGCAAAAACTATCTGAGGGAGGTGTGCGCATTCAGTTTATTGAAAACCCCCACGGTTATTGGAGGGGTAGGATTGACAGTTGAGATTGACGAGTCGTGTTTCTCTCGTCGCAAGTATAACGTTGGACGGTACTATCCACAGCAATGGGTCGTTGGCGGGATATGTCGAGAGACGAAAGAATGTTTTCTTTACACAGTACCTGATAGAACAACTCAAACCCTGGCGGAGTGTATTAGAACTTCAAACTACAATGTAATCGAAAAACTGGTTGGAATGGATTATAGACATTTTTCTGTGAATCATGTGAAGGAACATATGAATGCTTTCTTAAATCCTATTTCATCTTTTAATTATATTTCCTTAAAAAGTATTACATTTATTAATTATTTTGAAAAATAAATGAATCTTTTTATTTTTGCCCCACTAAAAATAATTTATTAAAATCTAGTATACAATAAAATTAAGCTATTCGATATGTTAAATGCAGTATGTACGTAAGGTGATATTTACTTTGCTTACGAGTAAATGTTGTATGCTTATGTATTTATATTTGACGATATTTTGTTTAAGAGCTCCAGAGATCATTTCACAGTAAATTCTTATCAAATTTCTTATACTGTTTCTTCTTAACATTCAAATATTTATTGAAGAGTTACCTATTGTTTGCCTCGAGGAATAAATATAAGGCTGTTTAGTAGCATTCTTGTCATCCTCCTAAGACAATAGCTCTAACAATTTCGTTTGTTATTAGAGGCAGTCTAAGATCGATTTCCGTCCGAGTTGCGACCATTACAACATCATTACAATACCTAATCT
Organism: Troilus luridus; assembly: GCA_964056705.1. Classification (NCBI taxonomy): domain Eukaryota; kingdom Metazoa; phylum Arthropoda; class Insecta; order Hemiptera; family Pentatomidae; genus Troilus; species Troilus luridus. The sequence goes on from OZ057414.1 coordinate 101,728,885, forward strand.
TTGAAGGTGTTTTACAGTGATGTATTTATCATAATCATATATAATATCTCTTTTCATGTCAGTTCATCATGCATTATATTTCCTAAATAGTATGCACGTAACTATATAATATGTATTAATCGATGTACATGTTGATATAGTTTATATGGAAATAGTTTTCTTGTAAATTTAAGCTATCATATATTCTTGTAAACAATTACGTACATTGCTGGTAGTGTTAGTAATTTATTGAATTTTTATATAATTCTGTCTACTTTGTTTTTAAAGGATATTTATAGAAAATATATTACATTAGTTAATAGTAAAGATTTTGTAAATTATTTATGTAACAATGTTTGTTTTAAAAAAAATATTAAATGGCCTAACATGTATTCTATAATTGTGATTTAATAATTGAAATTGTATTTTATTGTAATGGCACTAAAATGTATAAAGACAATTATTATTAGGTAGAAACCGTTGCACTCCTTTTTTGTTGATATAATTGTATTGCGATTGTAATTATATAGGAAGGTATTTTTCAACAAAAAATAATTTATTGGATTTTGTTAATAATGTTTTGATTATAAAAAGAAGAGCTTTTGAACATTACCTTCCAAAAATTAATTGTTTATGTCACGTTTTTCTGAATCATCCGGAGTGAAGTGTGAAGGAACTTTGTTTACTTTTTATGGAAAAAAGTAAAATGAACCTAATTTTATTAATATACTTTTTTGCCGTAACATTACTTATATTTTAAACGTTCATTTGTTCTTTTCATAAAATTACATAGACTACCTCTTACCAAAAGCATCTATTTTACTAACTCGTTGAGTTCCATCATTGTTCCCCGCTCTTCGCGTTATCCTCACACTACCGGATGGTACAGATTCTTCGACCTCTTGTTGCATTTCTTGAACCCCACGGCCATTCAGGTATGCCATGATCACCCGGGACGGCGACGATGGTAGAGGACGGAGATCCGCCTTCCCTGGGCCCGGAGCTGGAGTTCGACATGTGGGAAGGTCAGTTCGAGTTCCTCGGTGAGGCTTTCCCCGACATCAGGGCTCCCGCAAAGAAGTTGAAGAATGGTCTCAAGAACGGTTACAAGGCCAAGCCGGAGTGGTTCATCGAGCTCAACGAAGATGTGGGTGTTCGTAGATATTTCTTTATCTTTTTGTATGCTAGTATTATTAATGAAGTTTTTTGTTTTAAACAGTTTAGGTATTTACTTATATAAGGCCTATTAAACAGTATATAAGAGCTATTTACTTATATAAACCTATTATATAGACTGTATTAAACAGTCTAGTATAAACTTCATTTTTATAAACTTTTTTTAAAAACTTAATTTCATTTCTTCAAATGGTGTACGGAGTCCCACGTTGTTTTGTTCCACTTATATCAATTGTACTACAAAAATCTTTATTTTCAGAATGTTAAAAACTATTGAAAATTTCGACTTTAAAATCCTCTAATTAAAATACCTTTTAGAATAGATTCGCTAAGATAATTGTTTTTGTGGTTTGTCTAAAGTTTTCGATACTCCAAGTGAAGATGCACTCCTTAAAAGAGTATGGTATAAATGAAATAAGGCATCATCATCATCATTCGACGCTACAACCCCTGCAGTCAAGTCTTGGCCTGCTCCAGCATCGACCGCCAGTTTTCTCTAAAACTTCACAATTTCCAAAAAAAATTACTTTTTCATTGTTTAATTCAATAAATGTTGTCCATCATGACACTTTACCGCCTTATTTCTCTTGGTTTTAGTCCAGCTCTAAACCTGAAGTTTTGTGAGCATAAAGCATTGCTTGACTAAACTTGAGAATGTGGAAAAGTCAAGTTTTCAAATTTGGAGTTATCCGCTTTTGATCCTGAAGGCCTCTTCTATGGATATGTCGTATTACACTATCTATTATGGTAATAGTAGTGATAAAGTACATTTTTCCTGTCAGTGTACTTTCGTCTGAGAATTATGTTAACAAGGAAGGAAATGATCAAGGTGGAGATCAGAGAAATAATTTCTTAAATGGGGTTTAACCATTTATTTATCTATTTTTATTCTTTATTATATTTTTAAGTATCAATTTGATTTGTTTAGATTTTTTATATCTTGCCCTGAAGAAAACCTAGGGTGTGGGTCGAAACGTTGGCTTTCAAATGAATAGTTAAACCCTATTTAAGAAATTATTTCTCTGACCATGACCCAAACCATTTTCTTCTCTGTCTACATAAATTCAACTAATATTATTCTAATTTATTTTATTGTATCTGTTACTAATTTTTAAATATTTTTATTTGAAAAGAAAATATATGTCCAGGACCGGGACTCGAACCCGGGTCTTCCAGATCACTAGTCTGGGACTCTACCATTTGAGCTAACCTGGGCCCTAATGAAGCACGCTTCCCGGTCGTGGTCATATATTTTCCTTTCACTGATCCTGAGTCCCCGCGTTCTCGCATTTTTGCGAAGTATACGAGGGGAAGAATGTTCTTTGAACATTATTTTAATTTGGATCTAGTTGGGACCATTAGGGCCCAAAATAGCTCAAATGGTAGAGTCCCAGACTAGTGATCTGGAAGACCCGGGTTCGAGTCCCGGCCCTGGACATATCTTTTCTTTTCAAATAAAAATATTTAATATTATTCTAGTTTTATGCTAACACTTTAGTTGTCCTTCGGAAACTAACTGTAATAGTTCAATATCCTAATTCTGACGACGGGGCTATTGATGCGTCTAAAGATTATTGCTACTCATTTTTCTTCGTAGTTGCCCCGAGGCGAGGGAGGACGAGACAAGGTCAGTAGCCTGGCGATGGCCATAGAGCATTAGTTCCAGGGTGCTTAATGCCCGCCGGCTTGCTGGATCAATTCCTACTCTTCAATGATTTTCAATAACAGAAATATTCCGAGCCTTCTGAGTGGTCGCTAGGGTTTAATTTATCCCCCGCTTCTCGGAACTATCGCCATTGTGAGATTAGTCTCGGCCTGGCCTATCCACTCCTTTCCCACGCAATGTGATCCCGTCCTGACCAATGTTCTTTAGAATAATCCATTCGTATCTTTGAGCTGTTCGTCTAATACTGTCCCTGGAGGGCGTGGGTGCTAATCAGAGGGGGGGGGTTGGTTGAGACAGTTGAAAATGAAAAATTCCCACTTAATTTTAATTATTTATATCTTACAAGAACTTCTTTATCTTTAATTGAAACTTGTGATGTCGTGTCTTGTGACCGTAAAACTAAATTTTTTTTTTCAATTTAATACTTTTGTTTTTTTTCATATGCTCATACAATGTATTGTTCAAGGGGAGGGGTGTAGGAGGTTTTCATTTGAACAGGGGGGGGGGGGCGTGGTACCCTTGGAAACCTTGATCTAATAATTTATTGCTTTTCGATGTTAAAGCATATCTTATTTTATTAATTACACTCCTTACTCCTTGATGTGCTTGTTACTCCTGTACTTAAGTTATTCCTTTAAAAAAAAAAATGTACCACTACAATCCATGAAGGTCTTAGGTTTAACACTTTCAATGACGGTTGTGGTTGCTCGGGGAGTTGATTTGTCTGAGATCACTCTTCACCCCCAGGTTATTCCTCCATTTAAGGTTACCTACTTTAATTAGGCTGGGTGAGCCCCAGGAGGATGTAAAGATCTCTCATGGTTAATGGTTAGGACAAATGAAACAAAAAAGAAAAACATTCTGTACATATAATTTTCATAATGCCTTTAAATATACCCACTTTGTGGAGACTGAGTGAGCCTCAGAAGGGTTTATATGTCTCGCATTGTCCTTCCGTGGCTGTTAACATAATAACTATAGCAACTCAAAGCTCTAGACATGGAACTAGCTCATTCCTAGTTACCCCTTAAAGAAAACTATATATATATATAAGTATTCTTATATTATGAGGCTATTCTAATATTATGAGGCTAGGTCCCCTGAGTAGTGGGAAAAGACGTTAATGAGGAATAATTTGGCTGAGGTGCTAGAGGACTTGTGGTGCGAGCCCTGTGACCACAACATACTTACGTACCGTTGCTCGCAGCAGGATGTGTTTTATATTCTATTAAGGTTTCTCGTGTGAAATATAACTTTCTATTATGTACTTGAAATAATTTGCTGGTAATTTCAAATTTAATTACAATACCCAGCTTATAGCCATAGAATGGAAGCTTCTACTGTTGGAAAAAATTGCGAAATATGATTTTGGAGATGCTGTATACCGTGGTGCTACAGGTGAAATACTCGAAGTCAAAAAACATGATTTTTTTTTTTATTCACTTGTAACCCCATTATATATTCCTTCTTAAAAATCTTAATTGTTATTAATAATTAATAATTATTAGTTATAATAATTTAATATTTTTAATAACAATAATTAATTAATTTTACGCCATGTTGGGCACATCTGAATTTTTGTTTCATATGTTCTGTATTTGCTCATACTAGCCTAGACGTTAGGCCTACTAGAACGTTTTACAAAAACTACTAAAATAAGTTTTTATACTTATTTAAATTTTCTAAAATCTAGATGTTCTAAAATCTACTATTCTGACATTTATCTCTAAACCAATAAGTTACCGAAACAAATGTTAAAATTTTTTTTAAAAAATGTTAATTTCCTCAAACCAATGACAATAGAGAGAGGAGTTCTCATCTCTTCATTTTAAAATGAGCAGTGCAAAATTGTATTTGTTTATTCATTTAACGCCACATTATGCAGATTTGTTTTATTGTACGATACTACAGTGGGAGTCTTAAATTTTACATGCCCATATATTTTTATTTTGAATAGATTGGTAAAATTTATTCAATGTGAACTCCCGATCTTGCGCATACAACGTTGTCATGATGGCCCTAACATCACAGGTGACCCCCCCCCCCCCCCCCAAAAATATTTAGGCTGTAGGACTGCTAATATTACAATATTTATACAGATTTATTTTACATGTTGTAAATTAAGGTTCGTATTCTGACCCCTGACGGTGCAATCTTCCCGTTCCTCTTCCATTCCGACTCTCATCTTCTTTCCTATTGAAGCTAGTAATTATCTAAGACACTCAGCCTCTCCGAAATTACGGCTCCTTTGTTTCCAGAGGACAGAATCGACCCGGCGGCCATCTGCCTGTGATGGCACACTATATAAAAGAGTTTTACGTAACTGATATAATTAATACGTATTCCACATCCCATTAGGGAACACGTGGGAACCACCATTGTGGCGGTGCTCTAGGAATCATCCTCTACTGTTGCCCAAGTTCCCAGCTAAATGTATTCTCCTTGAGATGATAAAAACAGTATTTTTCCCGAAGACGAAGGTCGTGTGTTGTCAGTCGACGACCAGTGATGTGCGAGTCGACTGTGCCATGTCCCCTGCACCTCCAGACATCGGGAAGGTCTCTGTCGTACTCCGCATCTTCGCGACCAACTTCTTTTCCATCTGCTACCGGATCAGGGAAACCTTTATCTTCATATTCGCGTTCATTAAGGTATCCCGCAATATGTGTGAGGTGAAGTAAGGCAAACTTTAATGTTGACACTGCAATGATTTGTTTATTAACACATAGCAGTGCTCAAATATTAGTATTTACAATGTATATAGGCCGAATGTTATATAATAATAAAATTATTATTGGATAATAATTTATATATTATATGCACGATACATAAATTATAACAATATAGTTGATAGTTTAATGTAAAATTACCAATCTTCCTAAGTATGGTTTTATTCAAAATTAACACTTTACAAAAAAGGCAACGTTTCGAAATTTTCCCAACCTTTAGGATTTTACTACAGTGTAATTTAAATTTAATACAACCTAAATATCACAAAGTATATTAATTTGCACATATCGCTCCTTCAAATGAACAACGACATAACTCAAAATAATGCGTTTTTGAGTTAACCCTTTAACAGCAACGTTATAGGTTGAAGCTTTTTAATTCAGGAACTACATATCTAATATTCTATTTCTATATCTGATATGTTTGAACTTGAACTTTCATGGGAGTAAGGCATAAGTTAAAATTAAAATAAGTTTCGATCTTTTAAACATTTTCTAATGATTAATAAAATAATTCGAATAGCATCATTGCAATAGGAATGGTTTGCTTTACCAATTTTTATTTTTTTAACTCACATGGAACTTTTCAAGTCCTCTAATAAAAAATCAGGTTTTTTGAGTTACGACGTTATTCTTTTGAAGGAGCGGTTTGGTAATTTTCCTTTTGCGAGGACTTAAAAATTATGAATTTTTAAACAGGGGCTTTTCAGGCCAGTCCTTTTTTTATTAGACGTATCTTTAGTAACTTTTATTTAACAATTTTTTATGACAATCAATTATCTAATAACTTTTTCTACATCATATTTTAAATATTATATGTATTCACGTTTTAAAAAGGGGGCGTAATATTTGTTGTAGCACAAGGGCTACGAATATCTTTGGACCATCCTGTTGAAGATAAAAAGTGCTTGAGGAAAAACCTCTTTACTGGAGCTTTTACGGAAAATTGGTTTTTCCACGTTCCTAAAAAAATCGTGCAATGATGTTACTTTCAAGGAATACTAATGTCACGTCAAAAATTTATGAGGTCATTCGCTTTAAAATCTTTCAAATTTGTTTTTCTCAAAACATATGTTTGAGGTCTCTCTTTTCAGTAACGATTAAATCTTTAGTTTACATGTAGGTATATGTTTACTTTTAAGAAGTATTTACTTTAATAATGAAGTATAGAATATAAGAAACCTTTATAAAGAAATTAAAATTATATTAATTGTTTATTTAATATAATTATTTAAATGATATTAAAATTGTTTTGCTATTGAAGCCTAAATTCTGAAAGTATTTTACAAAATACCATTTACACATCCAATTATCACGAAATCTCGACATTAAAAGCAAACTCTGTTGATATTAAAAAGGATATGAAACTTTATTCATCTGTTGATTTTTATTATTCCTTAAATAACTTTATTTTTAATGATTAATGATGATTGTATACATTTAAATCATGTTATTTTTATTAATTCATTGCAGTTGCTGAAAAGTGTACAGATAAAAGTGTTTGAAGTGTATTTATGCTATAAAAGACCTTATCTGTTCTTTTATATCTAGACATATACGAAATTAACAAACCTATAAGTTAATTTATATTGAAGTATGACAATAATTGTATGTGTTTACTCTTCTTTTTTTTAAGGTTTTGTTGCACATATGCAAAGCCTATTTATTGTTAATTATATGTTTGGGCTGAATAAATATTGTTATATATTTATTTTTCTATTTGTGTATTTAAATAACTATTTATGTGTATTTTAATGCAGCAGTCTACAAATCACCTTGAATATTTGTTCTTTCAAAGTATATCCTGTGAAACACCCATTGTATTGTAATTTTCAATTTTATATTGTTTGGCCATTGTTCCTGTTTTGAAAATTACAAATATGTTGTTTCTCAATAAAATTCATTTCAACAAATCATCAAGAGCATATTTCCAATTTCAAATATTTTATTTACAAATTGATATTTACAATTTTTTAGATAATTCTTCAATGTGGATGTACGTTCATTGATTGATTGTTCATAAATCGTACATATAATGTTATATTGTATAATATAATACGATATTATATGTAATATTATTAAGATAATTAAGTAAATGAATATTTTTCTATAACAAATTTTTATTGTTTTATTAGGTTCAGATGCTACAGCAGCAGATGAGCGTTCTCGCAGATAATCAGACGCATAGCGATGAACGCTATACGCGTGCTAAGCAAGACAATGCTACCTTACAGGCGAGGTAACTTTAAAATTTATGTATATTTTTATTATATTTGCTATTATATATTTTTGCAAAACATAAAAAAAGAATAAAATTGATTTGCTAACTGCAGAAAGGCAACTAGAGGACTTTTCTGAATTTTACAAGAGACACAAAAAAGGAATCTAGTTCTGTTCTAGTTCCCTATCTACAGTAAATTATATATTGAAGGTGTCTGTGCTATCTTGCCGACAAGTTTCTTTTCTCTTGTAAACGATGCCTTATGTCTGTTAAAAGTTTTAAAAACAAAAGTCTCCAAAGTTGTACTAGTCGCCTTTTAGCTGTTAGCGATTCAATTAGGCTAACGAGATGAAACCCTACTTGAGTCACAGCAACCGCATAATTATTATTTTTATTGCAGTTCAGTGCAGGTTAGTATTAGTCTTTCTCTTTTTGATGTTATCGCTTTAGTCTGCTTCGGAAGAGAAAACAAACATAAAAATGGACATATTGCATATTTAAAAAATATTGACAGTGATAAGCGAAATTCGATACCTTGCTTATACCAAAAATCGCCTCATTTATCTCATTTTCGTCTGTATTTATTTAATTTCTCCCGACTTAATTTTCGTTATTCCTCAAGGTAGTATCCTTGGCCCAATCCTTTATACAGTTTATACAGCTGACATCCCAACTCATCCTAATACTATCCTTACCACATATGCTGATGATACATGTGTATTATCAGTCAATACCAATCCAGTTATTGTATCCCAAAGCCTCCAATCCCATATCACTGATCTTGAAGAATGGTGCCAGAACTGGAGAATTAAAATAAATTCTCAAAAATCCCATCAAATCACTTTTACCTTACGTCGTAAACCAATGACTTCCTGCCCTTCAGTACCCTTTAATAATATCCCACTTGTGCCTGTAGAACAGATCCGATACTTAGGGTTGCATCTCGACAAACGATTAACCTGGAATCCTCATACAAGACTGAAAAGACAAGAAACCGCTCGACGTTTCAGGCTTCTTCAACACTTACTAGACAAACGCTCTAAGTTCCCAATCAATTACAAAAGACTCATCTACATGACCATCATACGACCTATTTGGACTTACGGAGTAGAGCTTTGGGGCTCCACTAAGCCATCGAATTCTTCTCGTATCCAATCCCTACAATCCAAAATCCTTCGTAAAATCCTCAACGCTCCTTATTTTGTTAAGAATATAGTCATCCATAACGACCTTAATGTCCCATTTGTTGCTGATCTGGCCCGATCCCGGTATCTATCCTTTCATAACAAACTTCATTTCCACTCAAACCCTCTAGTTTCAAACCTAGCTTCCTCTTCAATTCCCGATAATCCTCCGAGGCGTCTGAAAAGAAGATGACCACGTGACCTTCTTAGTTGAACATTCGATTTGAGTACTACCAGCGGGTAGTTTCTCTACTTGTCATTATATCATGTCATTATGTATCACTCAGCCAATTTACTTGTTATATTACTGTAATATAGTTGTAAATAGCAATAAATAAATAAAAAAAAAAAAAAAAATTTTCGTTAAGGGAGTTTATAGTATAAATAAAATATAATTTTTATTTTTCAAATTCTACACGGTTTTCCCTTCAGATGCAATTTTACTTATATCATTATTAATGGCTTGTACTTTATTATTATTATGTATTGTTTTTATATTCAATTATACGATATTTATTTGGAAATATATATCCTGAACTACTGTTATAATACTGTCGATTTTTATTGAAAAATGGAGTTGGCAAAATGATTGACTGACAAAATTAAGTTCTCCCCCTTGAAAAAATCCTACTTCCGACCTTGTTAATACGCAATAACAATTTGGTCATGATTTTAAAGTTTATAAAATTTGCTAAGCCAGTCGGAAAATGTATTTCGTATTTATTAGATCCAATTCAAAAATATCAATACATTATTTGAAATTTTGCCATATATTTAACGTCAGAACCATCTGAATAATTGTTATATTTACGGAGGAAAAAGATATCTCAAATAACACTATGAAAACCTCATATAAAATAACTGCTTATCTAAAAAAACAAATTAACGATACATTGCGTTTTTCGATTTAATATTGATGACCCCTTTGTCATGTGGAGAGTGAGTGCAATGGATATGTAAATTTAACTTTATAGCGATTTAGAAATGATCATTATCAAAATCATTTGAGTTAATCGTGCTATTGCTTAGGAATGGAAAAACCAATCGACTTTTATATCTTGAAAAATAGTAGATACAGGATAGTATAATTAATTGTTAAAGATTAGTCATAGTGATATAAATATAATTAATTATATTTTTGGTCATTTGAAAAAAAACAAATTAAAAATCATCGTTTTTTGTGCTGGATATTATCTAGCATCTATTAATATTTTGTTATCATAAATTCAACTCTAAATATTTTAAACTACTGTTTTGAGAGAGAATAGTAGGAAATATTAAAGTAATATGGAAATTACTAATACAATTTTTTTTTAAATTTAAATGATTGATATTTACAACTATAATATTATTATAACGAGTAAAACTGCTGATATGTACATTATGACATGAAAAACACTTGTGGAGAAACTACCCAACGGTAGCACTCCAATAAAGTTCTATAGTAGATGGTCTCGAGGCCATCTTCTTTTCAGACGCCTCGGAGGGTTATCAGGAATAGTATGGGAAGCAAGTTGAGAGACTAGCGGATTCAATTGTGTATGGAGCTTGTCATGGAAGGATAGGTATCTATCTATGTGTATAGGATGGGACCCAGGATACTACCTTGAGGAACACCGGCAGACTGGGTAAAGAGGGAAGAGTAGGAAAAATTATGGTTTACTTTAAAGGTTCTATTACTGAGGTAGGAACTGATAATAAGGAAGTAAATAGAAGGTAAGAATTTACGGAGTTTGTACAGCAGACCCGGATGCCAGACTCGATCAAAAGCCTGCTCTACATCGAGAAAAGCTCCCGTGCAGTACATTTCGCCCTCTAATGCGGATGAGACAACGTGCACCACACGATGGGATTGCTGGATGGTGGAGTGTGATGTTCGGAAACCAAACTGGTGATCTGGGATTATTTGATTGGATTCTATGATAGGATGAAGACGTTTCAGAATGAGTTTTTCAGGGATTTTGCCCATTATGGGCAGATACGACAATTTCAAGTAGATTTTTGAAAAAAAATAAAACCCAGCGGGTTAACTCAGTGTGTGTGTATTTGTAGTCAAGGAAGCATTAAGTATTAGTATATTAGTACTAAATTATAATTACTATTTAATTTAAATACTATTAATAGTAGCCAGCGAAAGTAGTGAGTGAAAACAGATTGATTTCAACAGACATATTTATTTTGAGCATCAACGAAAACATTTTCTACGTGAAGTTTTATGGCCTTCTTACGTTCGTACTTTCTATTGTATAACTCAAAAACAACCGGAAAATTTGATTTTTGTTTAGATTAATGCAACATATAGTTGTGCACCTCCTTTTCTGGTTGAAACGGTAAAGTTGTAGATTTTTATCAAAAAATATATTAATAAGTTTATAAATCGCTTCTAAAATAATTTTAACAGATAAATATCGATACAATAGTTGATTTGGGGGTCAAGAGAAATATATTTTACCAGTCTTGAAATCGGACCCACTTTACTGATACTCTGGTCGTATTAAAATGACTACAACTCATACTATTTAATTAAACTTGTCGTTGTTGATTACGTTAATTATTGGTGATACCTTATAACGAACGGTCCCTCATCAATCGGTTTCCTAGTTTGAGGAAATATTATCACGGCGCCAACACATCATAATAAAAGTTGGTAGCAGTGCTTTCCGCAAGAAGCACATTTCCTTTTGCGGTCTCACCAGAACTTTTGTTTTCTCTCAGAACTTTCCATATTTCAATTTCTGAAAATACGCCATTTATTTGTCATTCATATTCCTACTGAATTGAGCCTTGGATTCATTTTTTTTTTGTTGAAATATATTTTACCGACCTTTAAATTTCCGAATTCGGTTGATCTGGAACAGTGTGCCTCTATGAAATATGATTTTCGACTATAGTTAATTCTGAAAATAAAAATACAAAATGGGAAAGGTAAAGGTCTGGAAGGAATATAATAAATAATTGATTTGCGCTCTTGAAAAAAAAAAATATTCTATTTATGACAATCATAATTTACCGATTAGCTTATCGAAACTAAAGTAGCCTTTATCTGTAAGCTCGTGATAACTTAGAGGGAGAGGGGTAACTTGGTGTACTGTTGATGAGCTGTAGATCCCGGGTTGAATACGCCTTTGCCAGACAAATTATTTTATTTGTTAACAGCTCACCCTACCTCTGTAAAGAGAGTATTCTTAACTGAGGGGACCTGGTGGTTGAGCGTGTTCCAAATCACCTTTTTGCCGGCCGTTGATAGAAACTGTACATTCTCTACCATATATTGAACTAGAACCTTCGTGGGCTGTAGTGGTACAGGTTTTTCCCCAGTATTATTTTTCATTAAATGGTTTTTCAAGATTAATGAACTTCGTTTTATATAAAACCTAAATCGTTTAGAACTTTCTACGCTCGACTCCTTATTTTCCGTTTTCCGCTATCAGCCCTAGATGGATTGTGGGGCCGGGGACCCCCCTGAGGCACCTAGTCTTTATGAATTGTTTCATTTTGATTATAATTGGATAGGGTGAGGGGTGCAATTCTGATGATTGAGTGTGAATGTTGACCACATCACCTCTGTTGGGCAAGAAATTAATTCATTCTTTTCAAGTGTAGAAGATTTGATAATTACTTCAGCCGGTAAAATTATTATTTCGGAAAATCAATGCTATCGCCTTCAGATATCTTTAAAAGGTTTTTAGCGAAAAATATAATTCTGAGAATTATTTTTTCTCAAGAAAAAAATACTGCCATTGAGCTGAAAGAAATTCTTCGATAGACACATCCCAGGTTCCTCCGTTCTAGTCACGACGCGGAATTTAAATTTTGAATTTCTTTCCAGTGTTTGGTGGGACTAAACTTACTTAGCATTCACCGTTTTCCTTCTATGTACTCAAACGAGAAATATTCAGTTTTCGATCGCTAAAAAAATATTATATTAGAAAGAAGTTCATTTAGAATGCCGAAGAGACACTTATTGGTGATGCAAAGCACGTTGCTAGGATATGAAATACGTGGCCTATGACTTGAATCCTGCCCCACCCGCCATTTTCCACGACTCATTGTCACAGGGAGAGTGAAACTATGACCAATCACAAGTCGCCTTATACAATCTCGGTTCCAGTTGGTTTTTCTTGCTTAGCTCGTTACGACCAATCCGAGCTTGCCGATATTTTCTAGATGCTTTGTCATTTAAGTTCGTATTTCACTCGTGAATTATCATCTCTCTTCTGTAACAGTAAATTATAACTGTAAGTAAAATCAGCATTAATTCATAGATAACCTTTCATGCTATTTTTTCACTTATACCTATATCACGTTTATTATTTTTTTTTAAAGCTACATTTAAAAAGAAAAATATTTCATTATTACATTTATTCTCATAAATATCATATGAGCCAGTATTAGCAACAATTTTAAAATTTTGTTTACTCAATCTTAAACATTTATAAATAGCCAACATTTTACAGGAATACAATAATTTTACTGGAGATTATGCATTTAAAAACAATTTTCAAGTAGAGATTTGAATAAGTACACGCTTATTGAAAGCACAGATTAGTCATTTTCTATTTTATTATTACATCATTTTTTTAAATTATATATTGTCTGGTTCATTGTTATATTTTTTTTAATTTTAAACAAAAAAGAACTATTCAAAAATTCATTAATCGATCAGATTAATAAATAAATATATACTGAATATTTTTGCTCATGCAACTTTAAAAAAAAATTTAATGGATGAATGAGGGGGATAGCTTAGTGGTAGAGTGTTGAATTGCTGTGCCGAAGGTCCCATGTTCAAACCGTGCTGTGGCAGATAATTTATTTAATTTGTTAGAAGCCGGAGATTGATCCTGTGGGATCTGGAGACCGTTCTGGGGTTCACTGAGCCTCTTAATAATGGAAAAAACTGGCAGTTAAATGTGATCAGGGGCAAATCTCCTCCCCCTACAACCATTGTTCTAAAATAAGTCCAGTTCAACTACCTACTCAACACAAGCCCCTTCATTGGTTGTAGTAGTACAGATTCTTTTTTTATTTATAAATAATTAAAATCTATATTTTTTAGTTTCTGTAGATAAATTATTAAAACATATTGTTGGTTTATATTTAATAATAATCAACATTTTGTAAGCTAAACATATTCATAATAGTTTAATTTGAAGTTCTAAACTCCAATCTTTATTCTAATGAAGTAAATAATGTAAATGTATGTTAATTTAATTCTTACCTTTATCATTTAAGCTTGGATAGTTCGAAATATTAATCTAGCAGAGTTTCCAGTAAATAAAACCATGCCCTGAAATTTATTTTTATATTATATTTTTGAATAATATCATCTAAAGACCAAATGTCTAACCCTTGACTAATTTTTGCTTTAATTTTTTTATTCAGGGTTCTTATGCTAGAAGAACAGCTGAGAGAAGTCGAAACAAGAAGTGAAGAGAAATTGGCAGAGCAGGAACGGAGGCATAAAGAGCTAGTGGCTCGGGTCGATCGTGAGAAGCAGCTTCAGGTTGAAAACTGTGCCATCAGGTGAGTCCATTATTATTTATATTATCCACCTCCTTGTTGGCAATAATTATATCTTTGGAAGTGCTCATTTGAATAAGGCTGAATATATCTGTTAGCTTGTTTTTCTTTTAACTTATCATTAGGTTTGTGAAAAAAAAAAGATGGGGTTGAAATCATTTGTTTTCGTTGAGCTTAGTTTTATCTTCAATCTTCTTATTCCTTGATAAGTCTTGTAACTTTAATTTAAGTCCGAATATTCTCCAAACTTAAAAAAAAAGTTATTTAATGAAATTTACGACTGTATAACAGAATACATCAAGTAAATATACTTAATGCATACATTGGCATAAAAAGATAAGTAGAGAAACTGGGTAATGGTAGTACTCAAATAAAAAGTTCAACTTAGAAGATCATGTGGCAATCTTCTTTTCAGATGCCTCGGAGGATTATCAGGAATTGAAGAGGTTGGTAGGTTTGAAACAAGTGGGTTTGAGTGGAAAAGAAGTTTGTCATGAAATGGTTGATATCTGGTTCGGCCTTAATCAGCAACAAATGACTGACATTAAGGTCAGTATGGATTACTTTGTTCGTTACAAAGTAAGGATTGAGGATTTTATGAAGGATTTTGGATTGTAAGGATTGAATACGAGAGGTATTCGATGGTTTAGTGGAGCCCCAAAGCTCTATTCCGTAAGTCCAAATGGGTCTAATGATTGTCATGTATGAGTCTTTTGTAATTAATTAAGAGCTTAGAGCGTTTATTCTCCAAACTTGAATAGGAAACAGTCTTCTTCTTGTATACCAGACTTAAAAAGGGACTTCATTTTTAAAATTTGTTTCCTTGAAAATTTAGTTGTGAAAATTTGAACTATTTGAATGATTTAAATAATGGTTTTTATTGTACTTTAGTATTTGTTCTTTTGTTAAAATATAGAATGTTATCATAAGGGTCAGAATCATTATAATACTGGTTGCCATATACTATATATAATACTAATACACAAAGATAAGAAAATCTGTTAAAATAAGTCTGACAATTCTACAGAATCTGAAATTTAATTTCTTAAGATAGGCTCTTCTTTAAATTCAAAAGTTATAATATAATGTCATCTAAGTTAGTAGTGCTTCTGTTAATATAAACAAAAAATAAATGTCTATGCTCTAAGAAAAGATAAATAAAAAATGTATGAAAATATCCCACTATCAGCAAAACATCAAGAGAAATACTGTTATATAAATTAAACTATTCTTTATAGCCAATGACTAGCCAATGGTTGGGGAGAGAAAGAAATACTCATCACTCCTTAAAAAGAACAATTTCTTAACAACTTATTAAATAAAAACATTATTTTTCAATAGAGGCATTTGAAAGTTCCATGTAAGTTTAAAAAATAAAAATTTTGATATTGATACAGCAAAGCATTCCCACTGTAATGATGGTATTTAAATGATTTTATTAACCGTTAGAAAGTTTTTAAAAACTTGAAACTTTTCTTATTATAACTGTCATTATTCACACAAAAATTCAAGTTCAAACATGATACAACTCAAAATATTACTTTTTTTAAAAAATAAAATAAAAACATCTTGGGAATGAAATATCAGATATGTAGTTGTGATACAGTTGCTACTGAAGGCAACTGTTCTTTTGATGAAGTGATATGTTATTAACAAACTAAATAAAAATGTTTATTTGATGATTTAATTGTTTGAAATGTTTTACAGATTGCAAACTCTTGAATTGGAGAATTCCACCCTGAGAGAGGAGGCAAGCCGATGCAAAGCTGCAAGTGATCGGCTCAGAGTTGAAGCTGCCAGGCTCGAGGACCAGTTGAACGAGAACGAGATCTTAATAACATCTTTGAGGGAGGAAATTGCGAATCTCAGGGAGCAGGAGAGGAAAAGCAGGGAAACTCTGCAAGCAAACCAGCAGGTAAACTAACATGTTGTAAACATAGAGCATTTCAAAATATCTGGTATATAAAAAGATAAAATTGTTTCATTATTTAAAAATTAATAATTTATAAACTTACAATAAGCTATTATTATTTAATACATTATAATAAATAGATGTTAATATTTTTATAAGAAAGGAATATGCCAATAAATACATAAAGGTTAAATTTAGCCATTTTACTTTTTCTTTGTAAGTTTTATCAACGGATAATTTTTGATTAGGAATAATATTACTTGAGTGTAAGCACTGGTTTGACACTGCATGACCTTCAATTTCAATTAGTAATTTTTTTAAAAGTTACAGTATTTTAAAAACAAATTTTATGGATTTTTTTATTAAAACATAATATTCAGGAAATTGATTGAGAGGATGAGAGAAAAGTAGAGTGACCAATGAACAATAAATATACTGTGGAGTTTAATTTTTTTTATAATGTGCCATTGCTGGGACACCTAAGGAGTTTGCCTTCAGCCGATAAAGAAAAAACGGTACAACCATTAAAGGTTGATAAATTAGTATTCATAAAAAAAGTTGAACCCAAGAGGCTTAAACCGCCACTCCCCCCCAAACCAACTTATTTTGTATCTACAATCAACCAACTATATCTGCACTAATTAAAAAATAATATATACAATTATTTCTTAATAGATGTTGTTTCCATCATCTATTGTTTTCATTAGAGAATATTAAAGTTGGAAAGTTTAAGATTATTCTGTCAAAAAAACAATTTAATCAATTAGTCAAACCATCTCACCTAAGTTTAAAAAAATGTATTACCTGACATTAGTCCAACCGTTAACACTAATTACTGACAATACTTTATCATATAATTACTATAAAGTAGAGATACTGATACGGAATCATGTATCTGTACTCTAATATGTACCTTATACATTTTTCATTGTTTCTTGTAGAATTCGTTATTTTTAAAATTTTATTTCTACCCTCCCCTCCTCTTTAAATAAGGCAATATGGACTACATGTTTCTACTCTCTGCTTCTTTTTTGTGTCCTCAGCCCTTGAATTTCTTTCTTCTCTCTTGTCTTCTTCTTTTTAGTTGTTACCCTAAAATCCATAGATTGTAAAATTTTGACTTTTCAGAAATGATCTGTGATATCTGTTGGAGTAATCTTCAATTCCTCTATATCCATCTACTATCTACCTCGTCTTTATGTATTTTTTATTATATTTGTACTTATATATTCAAGTATCTTGTTTTTTCAGGTTATTGAGGAACTGAGCGATGAAATTGAAAGGCTCCGCAACGAGCAAAGAAGAACTCTTGCAGAACTAGACTCAAGAGCCCCTGGCATTTGTCCCAGCGACCATGAGAACTTGCAATCTCAGTTTCTCGCTCTCAAAGAGGAAAACTCCCGTAAGTTTTATTTTAGTCACAAGACCAATTGCTTCATTTTTATCACTTGTTAATAGCAAATAAACTCCATATGAGGATAATGGATGTCTTTATTATCAAATATTTCTGTTCCTGCTTTATAAAGAGAGAAATATTGTTAAGCATAGAACATTTATAAAGAACGATTTGTTGGGGTGCGGTCATTGAAGAAATACAAATATCAATACAAAACTGTTTCATGGACAACGGTTCTCCAAGGAGGTGACTTGTCATAGGTCACGCTCAACCACCAGATTTTCCCCCTTTATTTTGGGTACCCTATTTTATAACATTTTATAGAGGCTGGGTGAGCCCCAGGAGGGTCCTAGATCCTATATGATCCATCTCCGGCTGCAAACAGACTAAATAAAAGTCTTGCCTGCAGCGGGATTTGAACCAGAATTTCCGGCATGGCAACTCAGTGCTCTACCACTGAGCCACTCCGCTCCCAATTGTAAATAACTACCTCATCATAAATATTGTATTCTCGATGTGGAAATGGATATATCTTGAGAAATGTTGAAAAATGTTGGAGGAGTGCAATCAATAAATCTACATATAGTAATCATAATTTATTTGCTTTGTGGCAATGTTTCGGCCTAATTTTCTGGCCATCATAATGGGCTGTGAATAAAACAAAAGAGGATAACAATATCAAGTGCAGTACCGAAGAAAATATAATAGGTTAAACAGACAGAAATGATAGAAATGACGAGAATGAAATGCAATGAACAAATAGTTAAATTCTATTATCAAATTATTATTGTATTATCATTTTATTCTGATATCATTATATATTTTTAAAATTATCATTAGTTTAAAATAGCATGATTACAGTTATGTATGTTTGTTATCTATTCCTTATAACTGATATGATAATCCTTTATTTATTTCCACACTATTTTAATTCTCACTATAAATTAACAAATAAATTTAACTTAATATTTTTATCATACTTGTTCTAATGCTTTATTTTATAATTTATATTATACTGTTATCATACTTTCACTGTCATCATTATCTAGTTTTTCTTGGCCCTAATGATGGCCTTATGTTTATTATTTTTGCCGGAACAGAATAAAATAAATTTTCTTTTGTATATATCTTAACTAGTGCCAACCTTAACTTAGTTTTTATTAAATTCCTCTTTATTAGTAATCTCTTATTGATTTTATTCCAAATAAAATAAAATTATTTCAGGGCTCCAAGAAGCTCATGATGAAATGCAAGCCTTGTTGTTGACTCGAAGCGTTGAAGAAGGACGCAGTCTTCTGACAGGTCATCAGAGCTTAGCTGCGGAGTTAGAAGCTATGTCACAAGATGAAGTAAGCGTTTTTTTTTGTTATCAATGCAAAATATTTAAGGCATGTTTGAGTAAATATTATGTGAAAAGTTTGTGTGTAATAGGATATCTAGCTCCTGGCATTTTTCTTTTTTCTTTTTTTTTTACAGCTATTTTGTTGTTTTTTAATTTGGTCTCCATTCATCATACATGTGTTCTAATAATTCATTGGTACACAAATTCAATTCCTGAAAACCCTTATCCTCTCTAAAACATAATAGTTTAGTTAATGGTGGGCCATGTTTTTGTTGGGCAATATACATTTTATGTTATAATATACGTTATTAAATGAAAAAGAAGATGATATGATGTTTTAAAAAAGTAAAGATTTAAATTTGTTAAATTAGACTTAATAGATCTTTGTTATAGGTTACATTTTTTTCTTATTTTAGGTAGATTATTCTAATAGATTTTTAAAATTAAGAACTATATCAAGATTTTAGATATTTTTTTTATGATAATCACTTGATTTTTCAACTATTGGGGTTTCTATTTTTTTAATTTTATTTTTCTACATCCCTTAGCATATTTAATAATTATTTGTCCCTTCTTGGTAAATGAACATAGATTGCACATTTGCATGTTTGACTGACCCTATTTTGGAACTGAGCTGAAGAAAGTTTTTATATAATTTGTTGTTAAAAATTCCATAATTAGCATTCCAAATTTCTTAATTATAGTTGAATAATTTTGATGTAGCTATGGAAATGTTTTTTTAATTTTAAACTGAACAGTGAATGTTTTTTTAATTTTAAACTGAACAGTGAATGTTTTTTTTAATTAAAAGTCCTATTTGTTCCGATTGTATATAAATATAGAATAGGTTGTTATTGTCAATTATCGAACATTCTGTATTAACAGTAAAAATTAGAGGTAGTTTCTAAAAATGGAATAAAACAGAGCTTTCCTGTCAAAATATTGTTTTGTATAGCTTGTTGTTGTGTCCTTATTTATTTTTTTAGTTGTGGACTGATTTAGGTTAGAGACCCTGCAAGGGCATATATTAAATTGTACATTATCTTTCAAAGAGCAGGTTGAATCTTCTGTTGAAAAAAAAAATAATAATAATAATTGAATCTTTTAGAAATACAATGCAATTTTTTAAATCGTGTGGGTTTTCTTAATGCCTAGTTTTGGTGACTTCTTTTTTATACACATTACTTGGCCAGATAAAATATGTTTTATCTTTTTTTCTACATAAGTGTTCTAAATTTTAAATATTAACTTAAATGGTATCATTGTTTGTTTGAAATATAACTAAATATGTTTCTATTGGTCACATTCGAAGCTAATGAAATGGTACATGAGATCAACTTTATAACAATCTTGTGGTCTAATGTGTCTTAATTGGAGGTATTGACAGAACCTAAGAAACTGTGTTATCATTCATAAATAAGTTGATGGATTAACTTTATTAGTTTTTGTTAAACTGTTGGTCCTATTTTTAACCAGGAGCTTCTTAATTATTAATGAGGGACTAACGAAAAGTTTACATTGCTGAGTGTTGTAGAATCAATCAATTTTATCCTTACATAATTAATGTACAACAATTTCACATCAGGTTCCATCCTAACTCCTTTCTTTTATTTTTATAAATTAATTGCCTAGTTTTCATTTCATGCTAATCTAATAAATTCCTACAAAGCTAAATAGTCATAATTAATTTCTATTAATAATTTACTAAAACTTTTAAAAGGCAGGTAAATAATATATTTCAAAATCACTATCTTTTTTTTCCTCTTTCTGATATTTTGTTCAACGTTGCAGGCGTCTTCTTCAGTCTCTCTGAAGGAGTTGCCTGATACATTAATCGAAATTCCAGTAAGGAAAAAGATTCCATTTAAAGAATTATCCATCAAAACAGACATAATTAAAACTCAAGTAAGGAATTAAAATGGACTTAAACAAAATGCTTCATAAAAGTTTTATTAGTTAAAAAAATAACAGAATAAATAAAGTCTATATATCTGTATGTATGTTTCTGTACCTAAGTAAAAATACCACTCCCTTTTTTATTTAAGGTTACATCTTCAATTTAGTGATTTCATTTTCTTTGTTTACACTTTTGTTTTAAAATCAATGAGTTTCGTTCATTACCAACATAGATTTTTTTTTTTTATTATAAAAATTTATATTTTGTAAATGAAATCACTTAGATTTGAACTTTTAGTATGTATGAGCAATGGACTGAACTAGTAGTATAGCAACCCTGTGTTATTTTCTTTTCACAGCCTGCCGCTGTTTTCGATAAGGACGATAAATGTGAGGTATGATAAAGACAGATTAAAGAGAGGAAAAATTCAATTTTTTCCTATCGTTCTTTTAGCATGATTGAAATTGGCATGAACAATTATTTCGAGTTTAAAGTGACTTTTACTAACACAATAATAACTTGACTGGTTATGGCAAAATATATTTCTGTATATTTGTAAAGTAATGCAGTAAAACCTCTACAGGCTTTGGTTACTAAGAAGAAAGCAGTTAAGGAAAAAGGGTGTTAGTTTTTACCAATTTATTGTTAAAACATTAATTTCATTTTGATGAAAACACTCTAATATAATAACTATCCGTTACTCTATTATTTTATAATACTTAAGAAATAATCTTTCAATGATGATTTGTTTAAAAAGTACCTTTTTTAAACGAAATTACCATTTAAGTGTTTAGCCAACATTTACCAAAAATGAGATAGATAATATCTTGATTGATTCTGTAATGACTCAGTTACTTTTCATTTAATCTAAAAATGTATTGCATTGTCAGTTAAAAAAACAATAAAAAAATTAACTACAATATTGATAAAAGTGGAACCAGCTTAAGCATATTGGTATATTGGGGATTTTTATAAGTGCTTTAAAAATGTCCTATAACTTTTAATTATTAAACACTCAATAATACAATTTACATTCAACAACAAAATACTGATTAACATAACTCTAAGTGACCATGCAATTAGGATAGTTTTTTTAAGAGAAATTATTTGATTTCATGGTTTATCTTCAAAGTTGAAATGCCCAAAATTTCGGAAAATTCCCGAATATAAGAAAGACTTTTATTTACAAAAGTTGTAAAATAATTTAAATTAATTAAATCCAATAGTCCAAATTTTATTTAATAACAAATTTAGGAGGTTTTACTGTTGAAAAATCGTGATATTAACATCCTTGCATTTTTATGTTTTAAAACATTTTTATGTACATTTCTTCTTTATAGTTTTTTGTTTCTTTCTGAAAACAGTAATGTAAAATTGTTAAAGACTGAACAATTTTTACTTGTGAAACTTTGACCACTATCCTACAACTAACATCTTTACCTTCTATGTTTAGATAATTCCCTGGTATGCTCAGTAGTAATTTTATTTATGTTTGGTTTTTCCCCTAGAATGATAGAATGATGGACCCAAGACCAAGATTTCCGTTGAAAGGAAGAAGGAGTCGATCGGGATTTGAATTTTGGCCCCAAGATATGTTATACTCTTCTGAAATGACAGCTTTGTTAGCGATACTCAGAGGCACTGTAGGCCGAGCTTTACTGAGTATTTTATGCAAATAAAATATTTTTATATATTTCTGTCTTTATGTTATAACGGTTACTGTAGCATAAATATTTCTGCTATACGTATATATAAATATTTATTTAAAATTCTTATTTGGTCGGTCCATTGGTCTATTATTCTTAGTAAAATGATATGTTTGTGTATATATTCTTAATCAAATTTATTTTATATTTCTAATTCATTTTTTTTTTTTTTTACATATCTCGCATGAATGACTGAAACAGAATTTTGGTTTTGCGCATGTGTTTATATTTCCTGTTTGTAAATTTAAAAATTGCTTTTCATTTCATATTTAGATTTAGATATTTATATGAAAGATGGAAAAAACTCATTTCATTTCTTTTATTCTCTTCAGGATATGTTATATACATATAGGATATATTATCAACATTTTTGGGATGCGATTGCATCCTCACAAAATTATTCTTGAAAAATTAACATATACATATAAATTAATTGTCACATAATCAAACTTGTTGTTGATGAGAGCTTTCTAATTTAACACTGTATCTGTTAGATATTGGAGAGATGAAATAAATAGAAATGAAAATTTCTCTTTCCTAAATATTTAGTTAAAGTTTGTACTTTGCCTAATAACTTTGAAAGGTATTTATATTTGTTACTAAAGATTGTGTGTGCCAATTTTTCTACATGGGCTTTTATCAGGTTTAAGAAGAACAATTTTCATGATTTTTTCTCGTTAAAATATAATGGAAATTTTTGTAATATCGATAATTTTGTAATATTTTGTTTTTCTTAGGCATGATAGAGGCCTTAAACTTGAGCAGAAATGTCAGCACACTTAAACAGAAGTTTTACACTTGCTCTGTTGGAGGCTTTTTTTAAATTTATTTTTACTGTACTTCCAAATAACTTCATTAAACTATTCAAACCCTATTTAAATCAACAACAGAAGGATGGATACAGTATAAAATTAGTTTATTATTTTTAATATGCTTGATTGGTTTTTATAAACCACTTCCATCGTTAATAAATAATCCCTTCCTGTATTAAATGAACAAACAAAAATAAAATTAATCTTAACTAAGCAACTGGTCAAAAGTGTAAAAAAAAAATGGAAGAGCTCAATTGAATTTTTAGTTTGAAATTACATAAAGCAAAGAATATCATACTAATAAAAAAGTTATATAAAAAAATAAAATTAAGATGGTAGTAATAATAAAACAGCAACTAATAGAAAAGGAAAATTAATCATTAGTCATTATCACTTGTAAATTAAAAATTTAAAAAATAAATGCAAAAACAGTTCACTGATAGTATTCAGAGTTAATAACTCCTCTTCTAACATTCCATTGTTATGGCTTTTAACTTCTTAGGATCATGAGTTCATCTACGAGTGATTCTCCTAGTTTCTCACACATCTTATCCTTATATACCAGGCACTGTGTTCAGGCCAGAACATCTTGTTGCAAAAATTAAGTATCCTAATGTCAGCTTAGTTTTAAATTACTTGAGTAGAGTGAGTTTTTACATTACTGTGTAATATTCACAAAATCATCTTCAATAAATGGTACTACACAGTCTTGAAGGATCTATTCAATATACATGGAAGAATTTAATGTGCCTCTATCAGCTGTTTCTAGCTGTGGATGGAGTTATGTAGATAGGTACTCAATAGGATCACTGAGTCCTGAGTCCCTGTTGAACTGATTCAAGGGGTCACTTCACACAGCGAATATCCTACATCAGGTCTTCTTCAAACTCTTCCATCATATGGAGTTAAAGCTAATCTTGTCTCACCTGCAAACATTAAGGAGAAACAGCCTTCATTTGTCTAATCTATTTGTTCTCATCCCAATCTTTACTCTTCAAACTTAATGCATTCTAGCCTGTACATGGTTTTAGAGATGAAAAAAATAAGTGATGTAATACTTTTGTTCTGATGTTTAAAAATTTTTTTTTTCTCTTAGGTGCGACTTGCATTAAAAGAACAACAAGAAGTGAATGCTCAACTCAGAGCCTACATCGATGGGATCCTGCTCAATATCGTAGACAACTATCCTCAGCTGTTGGAAGTGAAGCCAGCGCCACCTTAATGACATTTCGTGGCTGCTCTACCGTTCTCTTATTTCTGTATATAATAATAAAAAAAAATTAAATAAAAAATGCTAATATTTGTAAAACGTGTAAATATCCAAGGTAAAAATATCTGCAATATCCGTCCCTTGGATGGCAGTGGGGGCTGTGATGAGAAGCGATTGTTTAAAAAATTTGCATTATCCATATATATATTTATGTAATTTTAAAATATTTTATGCTATTATGAAATTTTGTAAATAATATAATTATAATGTTTGTTAATAATATAATTTATAATTTGCTGGGAGGCAATTATTTAAGCCTTTGATAATCAAATTGAATCATAGGGTTTACTGCAAAATAACTGAGCTTTTTGAAAAATCATTAATTGTTATTTCTAAATAATTAAAAATATGTGTAATTCATATCTTTCTGCTTTTGTAGCTAAAAGTGTACTCAAGACTGGTTTCAAAATTGGATGCCATTTATATGAGACAGTTTGTTACGTTTTTGGCGAGGATCTATTTTAAAAGCATAGTTCCTCCATTATTATGTTTTAACTTATTATATTTGCCAAAGTAATTTTAAATGTATATTTATATATGTATAAATATAAATTGATTTAATTTGCATCAATTTTGTTAATAATGGTACGAATTGGTTTAGTATAATATTTTATTATATATATTATTTTATTTTTAGCATTATGTTGTTATTGACTTATTTGACAACAACCGATCAGTTTGACTCTAAAGACAAGTTTGTAAAATAATTTTTGTTTCTTTTTGATGATTTAATTAAAATACTTTTAATAAATTACTCATTGCTTTACTTTCGAGGAAAGGATTAACATGATGGATTGTATGTAGCAAAGTACATACGAGATGATAAAACCAATCAAATACCAATAAAATGTCTGATAAAATAATCCTGATTATGATTTAACACTCTCGCCCTTATAAGCTTATTGATTTTAAGGAATTTTAACAAGGTCTCATAGTCTTTAGGAGAAGGTTTTATAATTAAAAATCAATGTGATACTTCATTTAATCTTGACTTAGATACACCTTAAAGTACTTAAGACATAAGAACCCACCAAAATTGGATGGGACTTGGCTGAGCAATCCCTGTTCAGTTATATTTATATTTGTGTAAACATTTGTACATCCAAGTTAAATAACTGGCACTTTGGATAAAAAAGACTAACAAATTTAGTCTTCAAAAGTGCTAATAAGGAAAGTAAAAATGTTTTCCATATTTCATGTAAAAAACAAAAAATTGACCTAAATTACGATGATTCTTTGATAAAATAATGTTAATAAGAAACAGAACTTTCAAATGCATTGACACATGTATCAACAATGTGTTAAGTAATTACAAAAATTATTTAGAGCTTCGAAAAAGTTTCTTAAGTAGTGAAAAATAAATTAGTAGGAATAAGACCATAAATAACACATTAAAAAAAAATACTGTACCACCAAAGGCCATGAAGGATTCTTGGTTTAGTACATAGAAAAGGTTATACTCTTTGTTGCATATGTTTGTGCAGAGAAGTTATTTATCCGAGATCAGGCTTGTACAGATATTTCTTTCAATTAAGGGTATCCACTATATAGAGATTTTTAATCCCACAGGTTCAATTTACGTCTAACAGCAAAATAATTAAATTCTCTGATTCTGTGGGTCTAACTCCAGCACACAGCTGCTGTACTCCAAAAAAAATAAAATAACATATTATTTCACGGAATTAACACTATTCTGAGATATTGTTGAATTTAAACATACACAGTTGTTGGGGAGAGCGACACCATAAAGGAAATAAAGCCAACAGGTGTAAATCTCCGACCCCATGTCAATAAATTAGGTTATTTTGAGCACTTACGATGTAAAGGAAATTATCGATGAGAAAAAAATAAGATTAATATGCTGTTAGGAAAAAAAAAAGGATTAAAATAAGAAATATTGAAATGAACAAAAATTAAATTTAATGAACGAGAGAATTACATGTGATAGATAAAATAAAAAAAAAACATATGGTTAATGAAATATATAGAACAAGGAATAAACTATTAGTTATGAACAATAACTACGCAGGCCTGATATTTACTAAATAGAATTTAAATGTACAATTTAAAAAAAGAAATTAATTAACTATTAATTTAAATTTAATACAAACAATAATAGACTTAAATGTCCATAAGTGACAGCAAAAAAATCTCTCCGACATCTTCTCTTCAACAAGGCCTTTATTATGATTATTAATTAGAAATACCTGATGAGAAGTGTTACGTCAGATACTCAACACGATTTAGAAAGATGTTGATGATGCCTGGATGAATTCCAGGAGCTCATGAAGCACGAACAGTACGTACAATATAATTTGTCACAAAGAACTCGTAAAGAGTGAGTCACATTGACTGAAGTTCAATTTGGAGCTACCAAAAATGTACTCGCAATGAGTAATGTTAGACTAGACAAAGTCTACACGAAAGGAACTCGTAATGAGTGATCACTGATTGAAGTCCAAAGCAACAATAGCTGTAATTACCAAAAGTACTCGTAATGAGCAATGTTAGACTGGACTAGGTCTACACTAAAAAGAACTCGTAATGAGTGTTTACTGATTGAAGTCTAAAGCAAAAATGACTGTAAGCGTCTCACCGCCGTTACCAAGACAACAGCGGTCCTTCGCCGTCGTTACCAAGACAACGGCAGTCGTGTTTTGTCGACATATGAATTAATGTGATACTTCCCATTATCTATAAACTATAATCTACTAGCTTCTAATTACAAAAATAAAGCTTTATATATAATTACTCCAATATTTTCTCTCGTTCATTATAATCAAAATCAATTATAAACTAAAGAATTAAATATGACTAAAGAAAAAAAGTAATGAAACTAATTAATATAAATTTGATAATAACGATATATAGAGGGGGGGTAATGATACTAGTTTAATGAGCGTTAACAACAGTAATTTATGTTTGATAAATTGAAAGTGTCATTTTCAGTTATAATAATAAATTATTTATTTGCCACAGCTGGAATGGAACTCAAGCCTACAGCTTAATAACCCTGCAGTCTACATACAGAGCTGCCTCACTTCCCAAAGCAGTATCTTGCCCATAGAAAATAATTTTGATTTAATAAGAATGTTTTTAGTGAGCATTAGCAATGATTTGAGGATAATGGTGGATATAAAGCACACCTTTATATGATTTTCATATATATAGCGGTGGGGACAAGGGTTTATGGTATCAAGGAAATATAGGAGGAAAACAAATTAATAGTTTTATATATATATAATATATATTTGCCTATAAAAATCCTAAAATTTACAATTCATACAACAACCATCATATAATGTTTGCAGTATATACACTAGTAAATATAACAGTAACAGTTTTTAAAATTATTTATAGAAATGTCACAATTGGAAGCGAACTCACAACTACGTCTTAAATATAAAGGCTGTTTGTTTAATCAAAACAAAATTAAAAACTGCTCTAAACTCATTACTAGCTCAGTACATTGTTAGAAACTTGGAGCACAGCCATTATTTCATAATAAACAAAATTTACTATGTATACAGCGGGTTAAATATTTTACTTTTTAATTTTTATTTATATATTATTGACAAAGTCAACTCGTGCCCTCCCTACAAGTTAGGCCATCTCTCCAACGCACACTTCAGACTTTTCAGCAAGAGCTATAAAAAATATACATAACTATACCATTCTTACCCTACAAACTATGATTTTATTATTAATTTTTTTTTTTTATTATGGCACAATTAAAAAGACAGACATTATTGCCACAGTAACTTATTGTACTATACATATAACGGAATAATAAATCACCCCATTATTTTGAACACGTCATTACGCTTAAGTACACTGTTGTGAAACAAATGGATACAATGCTCTCATAAAATCAATCATTAATATTTATCAACACCTTTTGACAAAAAATTCTTAATAGTACGATGAAAATAGCCCACAAATGTAGCTGGAAATGCATTATTGTATCAGTGATTTGATAATAATTTTATAACTAATTATTTCTAAGTGAAATATTTATGTATAGAGACATTAGAAATTTTTATTTTTCAAAGTAGTAAGTTATTTAAATCCAATCAATACAGCCCCATTAGTGCAATTATTAATGTTTTTTTTTCACTTATTTGAAATTGGACATGGCTTGTAGCTGACATATACTCACTTCAATCAATATTGAACAGTTTCTGAATTAAGCATTAAAGAAACATCTTAGAAAAAAAAAAACTCTCATTTTTACATATAAATCACTGTAAACGCCGAAGGTAGGATTCAAAGTAGTATAGGCTAATCTAAAAATAAAAATAAATTATAAAAAGTAAAATAATATTGTTAGCCCAAGCGAAAAAGGTGGATCTGCAAACTTTGATATTTTTTGGGTTATGTTGCATCTTTCTCAATATAATGCCAAAAGTACTTAACTGAATACATTATATAAAAAATCAAGAAGCAAAATTACTTCAGCAACCATTAGCCAAAACCAATGCTCTCAGTTCCACAAAATGTCAAACACGCAACTTTGGCTTTAGAACCATAATGCAATATATTCTTAATTTATAAAATTCTAAAAAAAAACAATAAGAAAAACTGGTAAATTACACAATTTTGTAATTTATCAGACACAATTACATATAAATTATCATTGAAAGTCCATTGAAATGTACTGGCAATACAAAAAAGTAGTCAATAATGAGACAATAGTTTTCACCTGGGGACATCATGACAAAAGAATAACAATAACTACAAGTGGCTCATAGTATTTATAAAAATTGGAACAATACAAAAGAACGATCTTACACCAGATAGCAGTCGGTCATAGGTAAGTTATAAAATATAATCTGGTAACAAGATCTTTCAAACACTGTACAATTTCAACTATAATTCTACTCTTGCTCAAACTAAAATAACACTAAACTAAATATTATACAAAAATTTAAACATATTTCAAAAAGATATATTATTATTCATTTGAAGCTTTTATCATAAACTTCCAAATGGATAATTTATCAAACAAGAATGATGCTACTATACACAGTTTCCATACACTCGACTCTACAAAAATAATGAGATTGACTAGTCTAAATCTTTAGTTATTTATCAATAATATGGTCTCGATTGAAAATAAAAAAATAAAAAAAGAAAGGAAAAGTCGCCTATATTATTTGTAACTGAATGATAATCATTGTAATTTGTTCTGAACATGAACTTCTCGTATTTAAATAACAAATACACATGATAGATATATATTGCCTTAGACAAATGTACAATCGATAATCACCCCAAACAGCGAGCTTAGACAAATCGCTGATTGGGGATTGGGTCTCAGGTTGGCCGCGGAGGACAAGATTCGTATAGGCAGGACGATTCACTGCAAGAGCAGCACATGTCGCTGGCGTATGAGCTGCTGCAATCTTCATCGCAACAATCACCTCCTGAGCAAGTTCCGCAGTCTTCTCCTGAACAGATATTCATTAATGAAATAACTAAAAAGTAAATGAATTTTTGCATAAGTTGATTGGTGTAGTTTTTAATTCAACTGCTTCACTGCTAATTAGAATGTTATGTAATTACCCATGTGGTGGGAGTGTGGAGGGAGCAGGTCTATATCCCTGTAGCCGGCGCGATAGCCAGCCGCGACCGCCTGGAGCCTACTCAGCTGCTGCTCGTAAAGCAGGGAGGTACTCTCATCAGCTCTGCTTCTCTTTGTCTGGTAGGTTCCTACCCTTTCTCCACTACCTTTGGATCCTCGGGTGCTAGAAGATCTCTCGCCAGAGGACTCCCTTCGATGACTAGGAATCTGTAACAGAAACTTAAAATGATACTAATTTACACTGAACAGAAGTTGATATGGGGAGCTAGCTAGTAGTAAGCAATGAATCTTAAACTTATATAAAAGCGAAAGAAGATTAATGAATTTATATAAGGTCAGTTTTATGAGAATTATGAAGATTCATCACAACATAATATAAGCAATACCTTGCATCTGAAATAATAAAGCACATAAATGAGGAGATTAAGATACGAAAAATTAACTGAATGAGAATCAATCATGTGTTGAGTTTGAAACTGTGAGCTTTCATCTGAAATATAAATTATGAAGCAATGAAGGAGCTCTGGCTATTTACTAAAAATCGAATATACAGTATAAATAATAATGCATTACAATAATTGAATCAAGTATAATTATGATTAAAATAAATTGGAATTAACTTTAAAGTCTGAAAATAATAAGGATGGGTTTTTAAATTTTGTTGATGCAACCAGTAGAGGAACACTGAAAAACAAGTAATACCTGCAATGACTGATTGTTTGGATTGTGGTGCCAGGCTGGAGCATAAGTGGAATAACTGCTCTCGCTTCTGGGAGGAGGTCTAGGGCCATCGTAGAGGCTTTCACGGGACATGTTGCTTCTCCGGCTTGCCTTTGGGCTCTAAAAATGATATTATTATAGTAACAGATATTTTACTTTTTTTTATATAGTGTTAACACTACTGTTAGTACCATTAAATTATTAAAAATTGTCTTGCGCCGATTTGGAAAAAATAAGAGATAATAATCATTCAATATATAATATGAACTTAGATTAACTACATTATTTTATTAAAAGTTGCTGGTGATTATTCATTAATTCCTATAATTTTTTAACCATACTCTTTACAATGTAGAGAAATGATCTAAAGAAATATTTTTGACATTTAAATAAATATTTTATATTCATAATTAATACACTAACCTGAGAATTTATTCTTGGAGAACATCTGTAATCTGCCCAAGGCTCTTCTGGAGGGCACCGCTCGTTGTAGATTTGCTGTTGACTTCTTATTCTGTATTGGTGGCTATCTGAAAAAGGATAAATCATTAAACTAATGATGCTTTAGAGTTTTATTAATTATTATAATCCTTGCCTGGCTTTAGTATAGTCACTAGAGTCTGGTACTAGTGTAGTTAATAGTTGGTCTGGTTGTAGTAAGACTAGCTACAAGTTTTTTTTAAGATTTGATTAAATTCTTAGACCTTTATTCTTAGACCTTTATGCTTAGATAAAGATGCTGAAAGGCACAAGGAGGAAGAAGAAGATTAACTTCTTAGTACACAATTGCTTTTATTACAATTAACCATTGACAAATTTGATTATTTAAGTTTTCAATAACTTGTTTACTACAAGCACTGTTGTTTATCTGTTACCCTTTTACAGAAAATGAGATCATTACATAAATCAAACAAATCTGAATCTGACAATGGCTTTTTGTTATAATATAAATGCTCCTCCCTACATCATGTCACAAATTCGGCTTAGGCTAAAACCTTTGTCAATCTATAGAGGAAATAATTTTTCAATTGAGATTGGAAGTAACTGGATTAGCTCCTGGTACATACAAACTATTTAGCTTTGTATAATAATAAATACTGACTATAAATTCAGGCCACAAAAAAAAGTCATAAATTTTATTTTTATAATTGAATAATTAATGAGTTTTTAATTATTTATATATTGATAGTAAATTCACCCCTGATATTTTTCCTGAATGATTATCTTTGTTATTGTTATGGTTATATTAATTATCAATGTTTGCTTTCTAGCAGTCTGATCTTTTTAACTTATTGTTATTAACTCTTATACTTTATTTGGGTTGTGTTTAATTATCTTAAACGACTTTCAAATTGTTAAAAAAAATAAATTGATGGGGCATTATTGGTTTTCAGCTATAAAATTATTGACTGAAAAATTATTTCATAATTAAAGAATTCTTACTTGAATAAATATTTTGTTGACTAGAATTGAGATTGTTATATTCTACTGAAGGAGTGCTTTTTGATTCATGAAGTTGTCCAGGCTCCTACAAAAAAATAAATAAATAAATTTAAAAAAAATAATATAAAGTAAAACTAAGCTATACAATATTTCTTTTATTAAAACTAGGTAAATAGGTTTATTTAGACTATGTAAAAGATGAAATTATTACATTTGCATGTGGACTGTGCCTAAGAGGACAATCTTGTGGCCTTGCTAGTAGAGTTGTAGTTGCGTAAGGTGTAGGGCCGTCTGATGTAGGTTGGGGGTTCGGTCCACCGGTGTAATACGATGACATGTTCTTGGTATCGACTTCAGCATAGTCACCTGTGTCTTTCTTTTCCATCCAATCCTCAGGTTCTGTCCATTGCTGGCCGACCATTCCACCACGCATCATTGTGGAAAGGTTAGTGTTGACAACAGGTACTGGAAGACAAAAAAGTAATTTGTTTTATAATTCAACTCTATAAATTGTATTGCCCAAGAGAGGAGAGAAAATTTAACTGATAAAAAAAATCCAAAAAATAAGGAATCCTAGCACACTGGAATTGGTATTTGTATTAGGGGAGTGAGCAAGTAGGCTTCCTGATCTTTTTGGCTGACTTTACGTTATCATTGCATAATAACTAGGGTGGAAGTGTGAAGATTCATTTCCATAAAGTTCTGATGTAGGCATTCCAGTACCTCCAGCTATCACTCCTTCTAATTCCCTAAGTGAATATCTGGAGAGAAATTTAATTGATCATCTAAAAAAAATAAACAATTAGAAATAGATTGTAAGATATAAGAATCTACCTGATAAGTGACCGAGTTGTTTATTGGCTCCTTTTCTTCTCAAATAGAGGACAGTAGTGCAGGCCAGTCCCAAAAGAACTGCCATCACAATCACTAACAGCACCAACCAAGCCTCACCTCGTGTAGCCGCACGTAGTCCTCGGGCAGATGGAAACAGGGTAATGTGTTCTGACCAAGGCCCCAGCCCTGTAGAATAAAATTTGTCATTTTAAATCAAATTCAAGCACAAAAATTAAAAACAGAACGCTTTAAATATTTCTTGTTAAGAAACTAAACATTTGCAATATTCTAATAAATACTCAGATACACGTCGCACATACATACTGTTTTATAATAGAACAGAGGATTGTCAAGGAATGATACGTACTTGAAACATCATGTTAAGGCATATCTGGAATATTATATATAAGTTTACTGTTTACAAAATAAAATATTAATAAATATATGTTTTACTGTTTAGATATTTTAATGTTGAATGCTAAAAGTTATAAATAAATAATTTGAAAAAATTGAGAAATGCCAGATTTACATGGACTAGAAATGAAATTTATTTTCCATTTACTCTTTGGTATTTTAAGATAAATATCATAAATCAGAACAATTTGTTATAAAACAAATGTCTTAATCAATTAAATTAATAGATTACATCTCTGTAGGTCAGATCTTAACTGTTATAATTACTGAATTTGATTTCACTATTCTATTTATATTAGTGAGGCAGTATTTTCTGAGTACAAGAATCATAACTAAGCTAAGAAGTTGGTAAATTTGGAAACATTTCAGATATAATGACTGCATAATATTAAAAGCAAGCATTACAGAATATTACAAAGATTTCTATCCTATCTTGAAATACTTTTAAAATGTTACTTTTGACAGTTTACCTCTAAGATGCATATGTGTTTACAAATACAACAATAAAAAAAAAACAATAAATAAATAATTAAATTAAATTGAATTAAAAAATAAAGGAATTTTATTATTCCATTTTCTAACCTGCTGAATTGAAGCCAGCAACTCTGACGGAATAGGCACCTTTTGAAGTCAAGTTATTCAAAAGGATTGAAGTTGTGCCAAGATTCAAAGTCATCTCAGCAAGAACCTTGCTACTGTTTCCTTTTACCTGAATCTGAAGAAATAAATAATATGTAATGGTTTCTTAAAATAACAGTTTTGATTTTTTTAAACATTTTACAACCAGAAATTAAACATAAGATAATTTTGATGAAGTGTATGAAAAAATATTTTCTAGTGTAAACATATCATGCTCAAATTATAATGTACTAAAGTCAGGGGGTTCTTAAACCAATATTTAGCAAACCCAATCTTAAACAAAATTTTCTTCAAAGACAATTTTGAAGCCCTTAGAGTTTTATCAATTATTCTTTAGTTTTATTAATAACTAGCTAAGAACCAACAAATTCAAACAGTCTTGATCTTGTAGGATTTTTATTTAACATGACTACCACCAATGACTAAGTGGGCCCTCGTTGCATACCCTGGGTGCTGAGTAGAGCAATTAAACGATTAAATTTAAGTTTAAATTAAATTTGTAAAATGGGAATTGGTCCATTGATAGGCAGACAGGGGGTACCACCCTAATATTATAAAAAGGAAAGAGTACCATTAAAAAAATAAACAATATTAAATAAAATTAAAAGTAACTGAATTAACCTTATATCCTTGGAGGATTCCATTATGATGGTCAGAAGGAGGAGAGGCCCACCTCACGTAGGCTGCAGTTGTATTTACAATATCAATTTGAACATTTTCAGGTGGTGCTGAGGGTACTATGTTAAAAAATAAAAATATTATAATTATTGAATATTTAGGATTAATATTTATTACAGACTTCAAATAATAAAATTGAACAAATAATGAAAACTATGCTAAATTTTATTGAAGCATTGATATGAATTTTATTTTAATAAATTATTACTAATTTTTTTTTTTAACTTTTACACAGAAGAAGTTATACATTATGCATAAGTATATATTTCAAAATTATAATGATGCAATGCTTACTATCTTCGAGTGTCTTCACCATCTTGGAGCTGCTTGGCTGCCCTTCTATTGTCTTGAAGAAGGGAGCAATGAAAAATTCGTAGGATGTATAAGCCCTGAGGGAAGTCACTGTATACTGCGTCACTCCTCCACCACCCGATGTGGCCATGTTGTATTTATGCCATCCGCCAGAGATCTCTCTGTATCTTATATACACTCCTTCGATATATTCATCACTTGTCAGTAACTAAAATTTAAGAACATAAAAAGATTGTAAACATATCTACAATACGACCATATCATAAAAAAAATTAATTTAATTATTTTGGAACGTTACTATAATAATAGTAATCTCAGAAGAGCGGAGAAAGGAAATATTGGAGAGAATGAAGGAATATCGGAAAAAGGGCGAGGAAGAGTCTAAAAATAATTAAAAAATTAATGTATATACCCTTAAGTGGGTTTCAAAAAAAAAAAAAAAATTACCACTATTCAAATGTTGAAGAAAGTAAGTAAATAATATTTTTTAATACAAGATACGAAAAATTAATACATCTGTCATAATATGTATTAATATAACTTTCATAACAAAAATTTATGAAATTTATATATATCTAATTAGTATTTAAGAGTAAATATAAATTAAATATTTTTATCCTGAAATAAAATGAAAATTACAGGAAAGTTGTGCATGGAGTGTAATCCCTCAATTTCCTCAAGCATCAGGAAATTAGTTTTAGAAGACTAAGTAAAACAAAAACCAGATTATTTTGACTACTTTCAAGTCAATTTTCACTCTAATATTCCTAATTTTATTAAATGTTGAAAAGTAATGGTTATAAAATTATTTATAACTTCCAATTCTTACCTCCCATTCGACTTTAACGGAGGAAGAACTTATAGCAGAAACATCTTTCAAAGTAACTGATCTTGTCGTGAGCCTGACTCTAGCTTCATCGAGGAGATGTGGAGCAATTGCTTGCCCTCCTTCTCTCAGTGTTCTTACTGTTTCAGAAACTGGACTCGGCATGGATAGACCCACTGAGTTTTCCGCTCGGACAGTAAACATGTAACGAGTGTCTGCCTCAAGTTCACTAACCTACAAAAACATAAGTAATGATATCAAATTAGTAAAGAAGTTAGTCTTTAAATATATTTTGTGAGAGATAACAGTTGCTAAAAAAGTTAAGTTTTTGAGGTATTAAGGAAAATTCAGTTTAGTTTGAAACAGAACTGTTGAAATGAACTCAAGATTTAATTATTTTTTCTGCATCATACCTATATGTATTCTAATAATTAAATGTTTTTTATTCTCATTTATGAGAAAATTTTCACTAAATCAATTGCACATCATTAAAAAAACATTAAGCACAATGATCAAATTTATATCATTGAAGAGAGATTCAAAAATATTAACGAGGGATAATAAGACTTTGCTGATTGTGGATAAAGACTAACAACTTATAATAAAAAAGAAGTTTTCTGGCTATGAGCGAACATTAGTGGCATTAGGATAATTAATCGTAAATCAGTGGGCGTCTCTAATTAGTTCAAAAAAACAATTAAAACTTTATGAGTTCATCGCTAATGAATTCATGATTATTACTTAATTAAATATTTAGGACATTCATCAGGTAAATATCTCCATCAACAGCATTACCGTACAAAGCCTGTATTAAACCATCTTTAATTGGACAATCAATTAATAATGGTTTAATGATCTATCTTTAATCTTTAATGACAAAAAATAAGTCACAAGAGGTCACAAATGGGTTTTAGGAGTTTATATGAATTTGCAACATTTTATCAGAAAAAAAATTATTAAAAATACTAAATATTTTAAAAATCACATTCCAGAAATAGATTCTATTTTTATTCATAATATTATATTTCATCAACATATCACTTATATAATATTCATTTTAATAAGTTTTTCTCTGGTATCTTAGGAAGATATAATTTTATTTTAATAAATTTAATTAGAGTTTGTAAATAATATTGCTATTTTGCAAAAGGTTGAGACAATTTTCATTTTTTTCAAAAATACTTAGTAATATTCCTATGGTTTTTGATTCAATCATGTAGTTTTTATTTCCAAATCATTTAATTATCCAACAGTACCCATTATTCTATTCCTCTAAACACCTTATGGCATAGAGTTTTACCAAACCACAAAAGTTTGTTAGTGGTGGATTAAGAAAGTACTTACCATATAAGTATGACTTATTACACCTTTTGCAACAACCACCCAACCAGTTTGAAGATCTGGGCTATAATATTCAATGGTGTAACTGTAACAAATCATTTAATTCCATTATAAAAGGAAAAGGCATTTATTTCTATTATAAATTAATATGAGAATTAATTCATTTTCAACTTGAATATTATAAATAAAGTTTACCCAGAAAGTGTTGAAGTTCCAGATGGTGGATCCCACGCAAGAGATAGCGTGTGTAAGGTAGAATTGATAATGCGAAGGTTGGACGGTGCTCGGGGAAGTGCCCCAGGTTCTGGAGCCCGCTCTGGTTCACCACCGACTTTCAGCCAACCAGAGGACCACGTTTCGCCACTTTCTGATTTTGCAGAGCATGTGTATACTCCAGAGTCAGTAGCATCCAAGTCTATAAATAATTGAAAGACATGAACATAATGATTAAATTTTTTCAATTTATATTCCATTATATTCAATTGGGATTGTGAAAGTATTTTTCATTACAGAAAACAGCAAAAATATATTAATGAACATAATTTTTAGTTTTTTTATGTTTATCTAAATAAATATATAGTATTAAACAAAAAAAAAATTTAATAGAGACAAGAAAATGCTTAATGAGAAAATAGAAGTTATTTTATACCATCAATCCTTAATACGCCAGAAGGATGAATAGTTATGCGATCTCCGTCTTGAATTGGAACACCATCTTTAGTCCACCGCAGCCTGGCAGGAGGGTCAGACCGTACCTGACATGACAAAGTTGCGAACGACTGCAATGGTAGTGTCTGGTTTGTAGGACCTATTTCAATAATTGGCGGAGGTTTATCACTGGCCGAAGTCACCTAAAATCATTAATTAAGGTTAATATTTCAGTAATTATAAAAGCTACAGATTTGGACTATAAAAAATAATATTTGATGGTACTATTAGTACACCAACCTCCAGAAAAGCTCTAGCAGTAACAGAGCCAGCTACAGAGAGCGCTGAACAGAGGAGGTAGCCAGTGTCCTCCCTAAGCACTCCAACTATAGTCAGCCTACCTTCGGGGGATACTTGAGCCCTTCCGTAAGAATTGGAGGGGAACATGAGGCTGCCACCCCCCTCCCGAGCCCAGTAGAGCGAGGGGACTGGTGATCCTCGAGAGACACAGTCGAAAGTGGCCGTTCCTCCGAGCTTGACTGCTTGGTCAGTAGGTTTCTTGATAAAAACTGGAGGAGCTGAAATTAGTAAAAAAAAATTCAACAAAATGTAATATTTATATAAATTAAATTTTAAAAAATAATACAGAAATTTATTTCTGTACCACGTGTCCTTAAAAGAGGCATTATTTTAGGTAAATTGTCATAAATAAATATTGTAATAAATAATTCCAACTACTTGTCAAAGCCAATAACAATGTGAACAATTTTCTTCTAGTTGTTTCTATAAATAACTAAATTTTAAAAGTTAGGGAAAATCAGCTCACCTGAAAAAATACAAAAATGGTGTCCTTAACCTTTGAGGTAAAGATTTAGTTAGAATAAGAAGCAATACAAAGTTTGTATTACTTTAAGAAAAAAAAAGTTGACATTTTCAAAGCTCATCTTTCTTAATCTTTCTTGTACACACTTCCACTATAAAATATATTTGCTGTAAATTAGTATCTATGATTCATAAAAGGATTCCCACAAAGCATTCCCAGGAACCCTGATTTTGGATATTGACTGATCTATATCATCTTCTGTATAAATAAATACATGTACATGAACTAGCACAAGATTCTAATTTTCTTCAATTGTTCTCAATTTCCTCCTTTTGCATATTTTCGAAATCTCTTCTAAAGACATTATAAAAAAGAGTAAACTGAGGATTTCATTTGACCTGGATTTAAACATTACACGATACATTTATTTACACATTATACGTGGTTTTTGGGTTTTAGTCACCTGACTTTATCAGACTTATGTCGTTATAAGATATTCTTTTGTTCTTAATTTCCAGTTAGGACTCAAAGTCAAGCGCAGTTTTCAAATACAAAACCGCTAAATATACAATTTTCCCCATGTTCCATGATTTTCTTATTTACATTCTATAGAGTGAAAACATGACCTTAATATACAGAAATTAATCTTTCTTATTGCTATAATAAACAAGAATATGTATTCATCTTTTTAACAATCCACTTTTATGGAGTTATATACATACATTTTGCTTTATTGGAATTTTAACAATATTAATAATAATTATTATTACCATGTACAGTGAGGAATGCTTTGGCACTGGTGGAGCTGATCAAGTTTGTAGCATCGCATATGTAAAGGCCTTCATCCTCTGGTTGCACACGGTCAATGCGCAGCCCTTTTTCACCAGTGAGTGTCGCGCGGGATAAAGGCATTTTACCACTGTCTCCACGACGCCATACAACCTGTACAAAAACAGATAAATATTCTAATAAAAATTTAAAGTTATTTTGGAACATCCGAATTCGTGAAAAATAAAATAAAAAACACAAATGATTGAGTATAGCTAAAAAATAATTTATTAATTATATTAATAATTGTCCCTAATAAAAAATTATAACAGGTAAAATTGAATTAAGTTGAACAACAGAAAAACAAAAACATAGTTTGAAATTTTACCTAGTACGTGATTATTATAAATTTTTCATTTATTATTCTAGTCAACTGTACAAATATATCTAATTATCGGAGAAATCTGAACGAATTTTTAAAGAGAGTATTATGAATTTATATTAGTTTTCTGGGAGGATTCTTTGAAACATATTTCCTTTCAATTGGGAAAATGTGTTTCTATAAATTATGTAGAATGTAAGTGGTTTTGAATGAATCTTTTGTCCTCAGATAAATGAGTTCAGGTTTGAAAACTGTTAACTGCTCTTATAAAATTTTAGTTGCTTAAAATTTTTTGAATAGTAGCCATGTATAAAGCCTGATTAAATAAATAAATACAATTTATTCCAGGATAAAAAAAACTTTAATTAAAAATAAAAAGAAACAGGATTAATGAAGTTAAGCATGTTTAAATATTCAATATTTTTATTAATGCCAAAATCAATCCTAAAAATAATTATCATACTATGTATATCTTATTTATTATAAGATTCATTATAAATATAAATGGATACCAAATTTATATAGGACTTAATTTTTTGGTGCACTGTTAAATTTATGAAGGAACTTAGCCTTTTTATATAAAATATTATCTATTATAATACAGTTAGTTTACCGAACTGAAACCAATTAGGTTTCAAATCAATTAATTATTGATATTACAAATAGGTCAATTATATAATATTGATATATAATAATAATATTAAAAATGTATTTCCAAATAAGAAATTATCACTAAAAAAATCTAAATCATATGATTCTGTCTTCAATATTTCTATTTTTAAATTAACGAGGTAAATAGAATAATGCCTGCTACGACAGACTACTTACGGTAAGTGGTAGCAGCTGGTTAGGCTTTTATGGCCTTTATCTTTCACTAAGCACTAAGTAAAAAACTCTATTTTATGAAGTTTAATAGCTCTGTTAATAGCATAAATATCACAATAGAATAAAAAAATAGTACAAGTTCAGTGGTATTTCATAAGAATAAAATAAGTTTGGAAAAAAATGATCTTACATTTGATTATATAGACTGATTATAAATTAATGTCTTTGGATTATTTATGTATTATTATTATATCATAATAATTATAAGGACAATATTTACCCTTGGTTCTGGGTCACCACCAGCAGTACAGTCGAACTCGACACTAGTATCAGCAAGTACTGTTGTGTCATGTGGCTCTTTTAACAAAAATGGTTTAACTGAAACAAACAAATAAATAAATATTACTTATTTGAAAAAATAAATGAAATTTTTCTTTTCACAGCTGAACTTCAAAGCCATTCAAGGTCCAAAAGTTTCCGGACTGGGATAGAAGGAAAGGTGAAAGAAAAAAATTGGTCTCACTGTTTTTCAATATATTCTCCTCTAAGTTCAAGACACTTTACACAACGTTTTGGCAACATTTCTATACCATGAAAAAAATAATTTTCTTCTTTGTTAAAAAAATGTTCTTCCACTGCTGCTTGGAGCTCTTTGTCGGTGTTAAATCGCCTGAATTCCAGTTTTTGAGCAGCTGAAAGAATTTTTGGAACCCATCTTGCACTAACCTTGTTCATATGCAAATGTTCTTTGATGATACTCAAAACACATGTTTCTGAAAGCCCCAACCTCGCTGCTATTTCCTTGGTT
Source organism: Troilus luridus (assembly GCA_964056705.1). Taxonomy (NCBI): domain Eukaryota; kingdom Metazoa; phylum Arthropoda; class Insecta; order Hemiptera; family Pentatomidae; genus Troilus; species Troilus luridus. Next base: position 101,770,743 of record OZ057414.1, read on the forward strand.
TTCAATCGCCGGTCAGACAGCAATTCAGAGATTCCACAAGTTGGATTGTTTCAGAAGTCACATCTTCCAATGGGTGACTATGACGCGGGTCATCTTCTAGACATTCTCTCCCTAACTTAAATCTCTCCCTAACAAGGGGGAGGACTGCCAGTATACACAATCCAAGCACTCTTTAATTTACGCAGGAGTAAGACCCTCTTACAAAAGAATTTAATAACCGCACGGTACTCGAGTTTGAACATTGTAAAAATGGGGAGTTTCCTTTAAGGCTGGACACTGACTGGCAGGACTGAGGAAGTGTGGGCGATGGGTATGGAGTGAGCAGGGATGGACCTGCATAGGCGTGCAGGTCCCGGCACATTTGAAGGAGGGGAAGCAGAACAGGCCTGAAACTTATCGACCTTACTACGTATATGTAAGCTTTTACTACTGTTACTATAGTAATTTTAAAATCCTACAAATGATTCTGATAAATATAATAAAGTTAAAAATGCTCATAGATACAGTAGATTTAACAATCATAAATAATACAGGAATTTTAATGCGAATTCATTTTTGTCTCTTTTCAGTAATCATATCCTGTTTGTTTAAAATAAAAACACCAGTATGTTCTTTTGAAAACGGTTGTGCAGGAAGGTGTCCTAGATCATGCTCAACCACCAGATTTTTTCCCCTATTTTTAGAAACCCCATACTAAAGGATTCATCCCCAGCTGGTTACGAATTAAATAAAATTTGCTAGCAACCGTATTTGAACACAGGACCTGGCCTGGCAACTCAGGGCTCTACCATTGAGCCACTATGCTCTTCATGTTTATTATTAGGAATCTTCCTTAAAACGTATACAAAAATCTACCTATTTATGCGCTGCCTTGTAAGCAAGCGTATATGATTATCAGAGAGAAATTGACAAAGATGTGATTTTTGGGGGGTTAACTCAAGAAAAAAATGTTTGAATCCTGAAATTCAAATATTTTATAACTCTTTTTCGTTTCTATTGATAATCATTGTGTCTGTTTCGCTCAAATCCCATTAAACGTAAGGTTTGAAGATTTTAGATCACTGTTTCTATTTCTAAGAAGAAGGAATATATAGTAACAAAGATTTTTAGGAAGTGGCAAGAATTTTCAGGACGTAAATCTTGCAAATTTCTTCTGTTATAGTTCTAAAAATAAAATAACATAATAAAGTTTTAAATAACATTTAAAATTATAAAGTAAAAAGATTATAAACTTGATTTTATTTATAAAATAAAGTTTATAATTAATACTTCATATAATATAAAATATGAGGACCATCTCTGATTTACTCCAGTCCAAGTCTCGAGTTTATTAGAGGACAAGTTCTTAGTGTTTAAATTTTCACGATAGCCGTGGGGTTTTTCCGACCGGATGAAACTCCTTATACGTCACACCGTCCATGAAAAGTACATGAAGGAAAAATTCTCAGAAGAGTCACCATCGGGCCAGGAAGGGACGCTATAAATTTTTCTCGACCAGAAACAGCTCGGTGAAATATAACCTAACATTATGAAATTTTCAAGTTGGGAGCACTTCGCCATAAAAAAAACAAACAGAAGTATGGATTTTAGTGAGTATGGCTTGAGTATGTCTGAGGTGCATATAAACCTGTGTAAATAAGCATTGAGGTGCGTACATAACGGATAGCATGGGTTTTTGTTTGTTCATTTAACGTCACTTTATGCTGCTGTGGCTAATCGGACGATGCTACAGTGGGAGCTCTAAATTTTGCCTACCCAGGTTTAATTAGGATAGGGATTTTTAACGAGTACCTGACATCGTAGAGGCTCGGGACTCCCGTTTAACGTCACTTCCGAAGGACGGCGTAACTAAGGATTTTTTCTCCCTTAAAAAAATCCTAGGGTCACCTGCCGGGCTAAGAACCCGCGATCTTGGGTTTAGTAGTTTGTTACGCTAACCACTAGACCACAGGTGACCGTTCTTAGCATGGGTTGTATATGAGAGAGAATAAATGGGGTGTATTCATAATGATAACATGGTTAATACATGTGACTATATAACAATAGTATGGCTTATACACATGTGAGACTAAATGAAGTAAATATACAGCGATAGTATGACATGAATTTTTGTAAGAATAAATGAAATGCATATTTTATTAAATTTTGTATACTTCTGTTATACTCAAAAGACCTGGTCCCAATTATTTTTCTATTCTATTCTAAAATGGAGAATGAGGGGCGTGCATATAAAACGATGGTATGGATTGGTAATTATAATGATTATTCATTAATCGTCACTCTATACTACAATGGGAGTCCTAAATTATATCTATCCGGGTTTAATTAGGTTAGGGACCTTTAACGAGTACCTGACACCGGACACCGTACAAGCACGGGACCCCCATTTTACGTCCCGTTCGAAGGACGGGAGAACCGAGGATTCTTTCTTTACTCCCTTTCAAAAATCCTAAGACCATATGACGGACAGTGGACCCGCGAACTTGGCCATAGAAGGTTGTTAGGGTAAACACTGGACCACAGGTGACCCCACTAGGTGTTTGTTACTAAAGATGAGCCGCGTAAGTAAGGTGAATTTGCGGCTAGCGATGACTTTTTCCATGCCTAGAAAAATACTTAATTTTTTCTTTTCGATATTTTGTGATGTTTTCTCCGGTTGGTTGGTCGTGCTTGTATAAATAAGGCAAACGGTCCATAGTTCTTAAGTTTGCCGCGAGAGGGATCAATTGATTTGTTGACTCGTTACAGATCCGCTTCATAAATATTTATCCCGCGGTGGTCGATGCAAGAAGGTAAAGGAATATCGGTTACGAATCACTTCGTCTCGATAATCCAGTCACCTTCGTCATAGCATGATCTTCAAAGGAGGTGTAACGATTATCACAGAGGAGGGAAGAGGTGTCCATGAGCATAATTATTGAAAGACTGATGAAAATTGTAGTATCAGTTCCGCAGGTTGTCGTTTCAAGTTGAGTTTTTATTATTCTTTTACTTTTTAAAATACTAATAAAATGCAAATTATTGTGGGATTTACTACGGAAAAAATAATCTAATCATAAGAAATTTGTAGATTTTGGTAATAATTTCATTAAGTAATGAACGTTGTACTCTATAAATGTTAAATTTAATACATACAATTTGTTATAAAAGTGCTATATACACTAGAGAAGCATTTTGGTTTTGCATGGATATTGATTTTTTTTTAGAGAGAGAGTTTTCCTAAAGTTCAGGCTTTTTTAACCGAATTTAGATCTAGATTTGTAATGCGAAAATTGTATTATTTTATGTTTATAACCATATATATATATAATAATAATAATAATAAATGAATTAACGATATATAATTAAAAATAGAGAATGAAACAGATGAGGCATTAAGCACTTAAGCACGTACTGAGGACACACCTGCCAGTGGTGTTAGCCCGATCGGAAGCCACGCCATTGGTCAAAGGTGATCTGATTAAAGTGACCTGTGATTGGTCCGCAGTTCCGCAGGGTGTCCAATCAGGATAGGTCGTGTGGGTGTGTATCGTATCGGTCGGAGCAGTACCTTAGGGGACAGGTAATTTGTTTAATATGCATAGAGTTCGGCAACTTGGCTGAGTCCCTGAAGGCAGGAGTACCCGGCAAGTCGTGTAAATGATCTATTCCGCCTTTGAAAGCTTCCCTTGATCCATGAGATAACATCTTTTACGAGTATCTCAATAATATTTAGAGTCGTTGCTCAACTTTACTTGTTTTTATGAATGGAATAAAGCATATTAAAATATGATTCATATGTTTGTGTATGTGCATAATCATTCATATGTGTGTATAATTCTCTCTCTCTCTTTTGTGGATATATCGATACAAAGGTAAGTATCGAATCATCTTTCGTTTTCGATCTTTAGCGATTGCTATAGGATTGTTAATAGGTATAAAATTATTATAGAATCATCGAAAAGTCATGAGACCACGTATAATGAATGACATAAGAAAAATAAGATCGACGATACACACTGGTTTTTAAAGAATCTTGAAATAAGTTTTACCGTACACGATAAAAATAGTCTGTACCACTACACCCCATGAAAAGTATTGGGTTGTTTTTGTTTGTCCATTTAACGTCATTTTATGCTGCTATAGCAAATCGGACTATGCTACAGTGGGAGCTATAAATTTTGCCTACCCAGGTTTAATTAGGATAGGGATTTTTAACGAGTACCTGGCATCGTACTGGCTCGGGAACCCTGGTTTAACGCCCCTTCCGAAGGACGGAGTAACTAAGGATTTTCTACTCCCTTTCAAAAATCCTAGGGCCACTTAAAAGTATTGGGTTCAGTAAATAGTAAGAACTGTACTGTTTCCGAGCAAACTGTGGTGGAAGGAGGTAATCTGGCCGAGACACGCTCAACCCTCAGGTATTTTTTCCAAATTAAGGGTGCCTACTTTATAGGGCCCGGATGAGGAGAGTCTCAGGATCCCACAGAGTCGATCCATGATCAAGGAGCGTTAACAGAATGAGTAATATATCTGCCATAGCCGATATCGAACTCGGATATTAATAGATAAGTAACTTAGCACCTTACTTAGAAGCTTTTTTTTTTTTTTATTCTCTTTATTTCCAGATCGGCTATTCCTAGCATTACATGGTTTTTTTAATAATGAAATTTTAAGATTTAACACTTAGTGAAAGTGTGGGTTTCGTCTCATGCAAGAGACACCCCTAACTGTACATTATCAGAGTATTTACAGAGAAGATGTAAATATATAATAGCGATTTTTCATATAAAAGAATAATAGTAATTTGAATATAAAGCATGTAAATAAGTAAACAAAAATAACATTAATGTAATAATAAACAGAACTATAGTACTATAAAACGGAAAACTGAAAGAAAACAGGATTATATTACATTTTGTTAAAACGATTGGTGAGAAACGTTATCTACTGAGATCACACCAGAATATCTTTCAAGAGTCTTGGTTTTAGTCTTGGGGATGAAATAGGTTCGCCTATGTTGAATGCTACAGCTCCTTGGACTGCTTGAAATCCGGTCTTAAATCTGCTGTAACGTTTTTTAATAAATTCATCTATCGACTCTAGGTTTAGCTCTCGGCGAAGTTGACTGTTTCGTACAAACCAAGGCGCGTTTACTGCGATCCGTAGGATTTTATTTTGAAAAGTTTGCAATTTTTTTTTCTTTGTTGTAGACACTGCACCCCACACTTCACAACCGTACATTAGTAGAGGTCTAATTATGGTTTTATAGATTAATAAGGCTGTTTCTGGTTTTAATCTGGATTTTCTATTAATTATGGGATAAAGTAGAGCTAGTCTTGCGTAGGCCTGTGTTAATTTAGTGTTGATATGCTGGTTCCAGGTAAGGCGACGATCTAAATAAATTCCGAGATATTTTACAGCTTCCTTATTCCACGGGAGGTTGCTGCCATTGAGCACTAGCTCAGGTGGGTCTGAAGGGCGTCTAAGGGTGAAAATTTTTGCGCAGCATTTTTGAACGTTAAGGTCAAATTTCCATTTTAATATAAGATATTTTTAAGATAAGTAGAGAGGCGCATTTTCGAACAGTTTTCCTACGATTGGCAGTAGACTAATGGGGCGGTAGCTGCTTAATTCTTTGGCATTTTTGCCAGGTTTGTTTATAACCACCATTTCTGCTCTCTTCCAAGTATCAGGAAAATATCCTATCCTTAAACAGCTGTTGAAAATTGCTGTTATCAGAGCAACTGCTTTCCTGGGTAACTTTTTTATTGCAATTGCTGGTATCAAGTCGTGTCCGGGACTTTTCCTAATTTTGAGCTTCCTAATTAGTGACTGGATTTCTTTAGGAGTGGTGAATTCCACCGGCAGTTGTGCTGTTGGTAGAGGTGACCGTAAAAACTCTTCGATTTCAACGTCTGACCGCACTCTATCGGATTGTGAATTTGAAAATGTTAGCTGGAAATAATCGGCAAAGGCTTCGGCTTTATCCAAGTCGCTGGTGATATACCCTCCGTTAATTACTAGACTAGGGATATTTACTTTTTTATTTAAAAGGCGTTTTGTAGCTTTCCATAATGATTGGTCTCTTGGGTCCAGGTTGGAAACATAGTTTTTGTACTTGGATATCGTGAATTCCTCTAACTCCTTTTTTACGGCGCGTTTTAGAAAGTTCCATTTACTTTTGTCTTGAGGATTCCTGGTTTGCATCCATCTCCTCCTTGTTTTATTTTTTTCCTTTATTTTAAGAAGAATGGAACTAGGCACACTGCTTGTGAGAGTTATCCTTTTTGTACGAAATGTTCTTGTGGTTGACTGCTTTAAGCATTCAGCTATGGTTTGCTGCAGTTTGTTTATGCTTTCATCGATACTTAGAAGCTGAAGCGACCTTGTTCCTCCATAAAAAAAGACCCCTAAGAATAAATTGAAATATGGCCAATAGCCAACTAATATTCAAATTCTAATAAATCGTTATCAACTTCATCAGAGAATGGTTATATTCTAAATCAATATAGCCGTGATAAGAATTCTTGTATACATTAAATATATCCAATTTTGCACTCGACACATGTGAAGGGAAATCAACTTTGATGGACTTACCATGGACTGTCAGGGTGGCCTCTGGTGTCTTCTTGAGGCCGACGATGTTCTGGGCGACGCATTGGTACTTTCCCTCGTCTTCGGGTTTCACCGCTTTGATCTCCAGGTTCCCTCCGTTGACCACCTTCATCCTGAAAAAAAATTGTCCGAGTTTACAATCTGGAAATTAATGTTATGAGGATGGTTATCATTATTATTAGTCCTATAAAATACTTTTACATGAAAAGTTCTGAAGAAATTTAGATTCGCCAAAGTACATGAGAGTACTACTCTTTCATTCCTAGTATTTTGAGGAACAGATCGGAAATTTCAGCATTGTTAACAGAAATTTTCCTAGAAATATAGAAACAATTATTTTAGTAAAACAACGGCATATAAAAAAAGAAAAAACCTATATGACTACAATCCATAAAGGCCATCGGTTTCAGTACGGGGTAGAGATTGAACTGTTTCTACGACGACCGTTGTACAAAGAGGTGATTTACCCGTGATTGTGCGGCTTTTCCCTCTATTAAGGTACCCACTTTATAGAGGCTGGGTCTCCAGATCCAACAGTATCCATATCCTGCTGTTAACAGGATTACTGCCATATACACTTTTGAACCCGAGACTTTAGGCAAGGCAACCCAGCGCTCTGCCACAGAGCTCAAAAACAAAATCAACGTATACCATAATAAAAAAGTGGGAATCTCTTAGATTTTTTACCATATATAATTTTATTTACTATAATATAATGTGACGGGACTTAAATTACCCCTGCCACGTTTTTCCTTACAAGGATAACCAGTTTAAAATGACTGACAATGCGCCATGACTGATATCAGAGTAAGTAAGTTCTTGATTAAACCCATTCTAACTTATCTTCATACGTAAATTAGTCTCGTAGAATGGTGTTAACTAATTTTAGATAGAAGATGGCCTCGAGACCATCTACTATAGAACTTTATTGGAGTGCTACCGATGGGTAGTTTCTCCACAATTGTTTTTCATGTCATATTGTACATATCAGCAGATTTACTTGTTATATTAATATTATAGTGGTAAATATCAATAAATTAAATTTAAAAAAAAATTATAGATAAGACATCCAAATAGCTACCGTAGTTTGATAAAAATCAATGGTGCAATATTTGGCTGAAGCTATGAAGAAAGAGTTGGATTAGTATAAAAATGATTTATATATTCTTTGGAAATGCTATATAATATCTTTCCCCCAAACATATTATTAACAGGATTATTTTTCAAAAAATATTTCCTAATTTTAACCCCAAAATATATAGAAAAGCTTAGATTTGCGAAAAAAGAGTTGACTATAATTTTTCTCATCTTCATGCCAATTTCCCCCTAAGGCATCGAGGCGGGAAATAGTAGAGCTAAGACAGCTAGAAAACTTGGAGAAGTCTGAATGATAACACATATTGCGGTATAAGATTTGAACAAGAAGCCAGCGGAGAGTAGGCTAATACATAATACATAAAACATAACGACTTGGTGATGTCTGTTTGGTTTCAATTATTTCCCCATGTTCTCTTCTCGACAGTACTAGCGGGGAAGGGGAAGCTCCACCTTCTGCTTACATTATCATTCCCACGTCGTCTAAACAGCTCTTTTTTGTATTTTCTTTATTCCTCAAAGAAATTACAATTCTTTTATTAGAGCCCCCACACATAACAATGACTTTTTCAGGAAAACATTTAAAATACACGAGAAAATACAATAGGGGAATTTAAACTTTTTCCTTATTGAAAATTAAGCCTGGCATATTGCTTCCTCGTCATTTCTTTTTGGTTAAAGACACATATATTTATATATGTAGGGAGTACTGTTTTTATGACAACGGTTGTGTGGGGAGGTGATGTGTCCTAAATCAAGCGAAGCCGCCAGGTTTTACCCCAATTCAGGGTACAAACTTTATAGAGGCTGAGAGGGCCCCAGCAGGGCCTGTAGCTTCCACAGGTCCAGGCTAGAGAGTAAATAATTTATCTTCCACAACCGGATTTGAACTCGAAACTTATCATGGCTTAGCAACTTAGCAATATTAACACTGAGTACTCCGCTACCCCCCCCCCCCTCTGTCTTTATATATAACATAAAATTAATTAATCGATTTGTCATGAAAGAAATGATAATGATAATACAATTAATAGAACGAGCCGTTTTTGAAATATAAGGCTATCAAAAAATTACATTTGCACATGCGTTAGGATGAATAGTCGATAGACTATTTTGACAAAAAATCACAAGGCCACGAAATTCCAATATATAAATTTTCACCAACTTTGGTTTGAATCTGTTTACATCAGACTAGTGTATTAAAATGGGAAACTAGTGTTTTTTAAAATGATTTATTGTAGTTGTTAATCCATTTAACGTCACTCCATTCTGCTATGCCTAATCAGATGCTACAATGGGAGTCCTAAGTTTTAGGAATAGAAGAAGAAGATATAGAGATCTTAAATGAGTACTTCGTGGTGGAGTGATGGAAAAGGCGTTGGAGGATAACGAATAATGTGTAAATAATACTTTAGAATTTATGAAAAACATCGATATATTTCAGTCAATTTGACATATACGTATACACTTTTATGTTTATGTGTGTATATGAGTTTATATATATATATATATATATATATATATATATATATATATATATATATATGTGTGTGTGTGTGTGTGTATGTGTATATGCATATGTAATACTTTACTTTTCAACAATATTACAATTATTCATTAATGACACAAGCATGCATATATCTATAAGCTATGCATATGTATAAGAAAAATACCTATTAACATGTATAACGTTTGTGTAAATAATATATTAATATTTATAACGTTTTAAACTATGTTTAAACTATCAATGTGTATAACGTTAATATAAATAATATAAATTTTATATTAGTGTTACGGTCAGAGCGGAAAGTAGGACCGGCTTCTGATCTGCCTAGAGCGGATTAGGCAAACAATGGGATTAAGCGGAAGGGATTATAGAATGGCGTAGAACCTTCTAGGTGGTCCTCGTCCGTGTTCCGAGTAATGCCCCACCACGACCTACCTTGCCTATATAAAAAGGACAGCGTTTTCGGCCGCGGCAGTCAGTAATAAGATGAGTGAGTAATAAGACCTAGTCAGTAATAAGACGACTGAGTAATAAGCAGTGAAGTAATAAGCCAGTGGGTAGCAGTCGTTAACTAGTGATAGTGCGTGAGTTACAGTGAGTTAGTATCAGTCTGTAATAAGTGCTTAGTGAGCAACAGTGACAATTAGTGGCCGTGTAATAAGTGTAATAAACTGTGTGGCAGTTTGTCGTATTTGGAGAGTCTTACGGTCGGTGGACTTTAGTTAGCGAACTGTAAGTGTTAATTTGTAATTGTAAACTATAGTGCAATATTATTGTATTTGTACTAATTTATATATAAATAGTTTAGTTATTTAGTATTACCAATATCTTATATTGTTTGTATATTATTTTAGAAATAGATAACATTTAGTAGAGTATTGTTATTGTAAATTGATATTAGTTTAATAATTTAGTTGTTTTTAATAATCTCATTGTATTCTTGTTAATTTGTTAATAAATATTAGATTCTTGAATTAAGTAATAGTTTAGTCCATTTTACACCCAGTAGCCCGTAACAAATTGGTGTCAGGTGTGGGGTCTTGTGTAATTGTTATTTTGTCTTGCATTTTGTAATAATTGGGCTACTGTTTGAAAAATGGCGTCTCAAAGTCTTAAATTGATGGATTTAAAAGTTGCGGATTTAAAACGGGAATTAGAAGAACGTGATCTGGATTCTTCCGGAAATAAAAGTGTACTGCAACATCGCTTGCGTCAATTTTTTGTAGAGTTAGGGGAAAATCCAGACGACGTTCTGTTTGAAACTGATTTAAGCAATGTTAAAAATAAGCTAGGTAATGAATTAAGCAATGTTAAAAATGAGCTAGGTAATGAGTTAAGCAATGTAGAAAATAAGCTAGGTAATGAGTTAAGCACTGTTAAAAATGAGCTAGGTACTGTAAAAAATGATTTAATGGATACATTAGAGTCTAAGTTAGGCACATTAGAGACTAAGTTAATGGAAAATGTAGATAATAAGCTAGCTAATGTAGATAATAAGTTAGCTAATGTAGATAATAAGTTAGCCGATGTAAATATAAAAGTAGCTGATGTAGAATCTAGGTTAGGAGAAAAATTGAATTCAGTTGAAAGCAAACTTAGGCAAAGAGTAGAAGCTCTAGAGGGGCGTATGAGCAACCCACCGATGAACGACACCGACCGTTCCCCCGAGGTCAGTCTTCATAAAACCATTCTGCCCGCCAATAATGGGACGCCACCAGCTCACAACACCATTCCAGTATTCGACGGAAAGACGCCGTGGGAGGACTACATGACTCTCTTCGAGACAGCGGCTTCGATCCACGGGTGGTCACAGGAGACCCAAGCTTCAGCGTTGTGCCTGGCCTTGCGTGGAGACGCCTTGGGAGTTCTGCAGGGGATACCCATGTCGGAGCGGTCCAACTACGGGGAGCTGATCAGAAGACTGGAGATGCGTTTCGGCCACCGCCACATGGACCAGCTGTATCGCTCACAGCTGAGAAGCAGGGTCCAGAAGACCAACGAGACTTTGCAGGAATTTGAAGCGGATATTGCCCGGCTGGTGAGGAACGCCTATCCATCGGTCACCGACGATGTTTACGAAAGCTTGGCTGTCGAAAGATTCCTGGATGGACTTCGGGATCCAGAGACACAGCAAGCAGTGAAGCTCGCCAGGCCGAAAACTTTGGGAGACGCATTATCTCAGGCCATGGAGTTTGAAGCTGTCAGACAGTCTGTACGGGGCCATGCGCGAGTTCGAGCAGCAGGAGCAGAGCCTAATACGGTAACCAGCGTCGAGGACATAGTGACCAAAGTGTTGGATGCTCTCAGGACCCATAAGAAGGAGGTACGCTGTTGGGGCTGCGGCCAGCTTGGACACCCTAGAAGCAAGTGTCCAACCCGTTACGTCAAAGCCCCCAGGATTGCCATCAGAGTTGCGTCAATAGGAAGCAGAACAAACAGCTTCTATGTTGATGGGATGGTGAACGGGCAGCTGCGAAGTCTTCTAGTGGATACCGGCGCGAGCATGACAATCTTGAACTCGAAGACACTTCCAGCTGAGAAGATCTTACCAACAACTTGGGCATTACGGACTGCCACGGGACAGCCAGCCAAGGTCTACGGGGAGACAGTTGCCACCTTCATCATCGGGGGTCAGCATCTGAAGCACCGCGCTCTCGTGGCAGAGATCGATGAAGATGTCATATTGGGCATGGACTTCATGATGGCATACGGGATCAAGCTGGACATGTCGAGAGGTGTGCTGACGATGGGAGACGAAGAAGTCATCCTTCGGCAGGGAAAGGATCTCTACGCACGAGTGCTCTTACTAGAAGACACCACTTTACCTGCACGGAGCCAAATCGTAACACATGGGACAGAATGAAGGAGCGTTACGACATCAGGGCAGAGAAAGGTGGATTCCAACCTGGAGATTTGGTCTGGCTACATGATCCTCGAAGAAGGCGAGGCTACTCACCTAAACTTCAGAACTCCTGGGATGGCCCGTTTGAGATCATCAATAGGATAAACGACGTCATCTATAGGATCAGAAAGCAGCCAAAAGGAAAACCCAGGGTAGTCCATTTTAATAGACTGGCCCCATACAAAGGAGACCATGGCCCGACAAAAGACCAGCAAGTCAGGTACCTCAACAACGTGGAGGCCAGTAAGGTATCAGTTGCACAACCTAAGGTACAAGGTTCCCGTGGAGTAACTCAGGCAGTATACAGAGATATCTTCTCGTTACCCGCGGACTATTCTCTGGCCCATTGTGTAGCCGAAGATCTGAGGACTTCCCGAGGGATTGCAACCGTCTTCAGGAAGAAGTTTGCTGGAACTGAGGAACTGGAACGCCAAGGACCACGCGTCGGGAAAGCACTCCACCATACGCACGAAGGACGACACCTGTTCTACTTAGTTACCAAGTGTGCTACTGATCAGAAGCCCACATATGACGCACTGCGGCGAAGCCTCGACGACCTGCGGAGTAAGCTTCTGAGACTGCGTGTCACCAAGCTCGCGATCCCTAAGTTGGGCTGTGGATATGACGGCCTGGAGTGGAAGGTTGTCAGGAACATGCTTGAACAGATATTCGCCAACTCTGGAGTCGCCATATTGGTGTGCACGTTCAACCCCTGGAAAGGAAATGCGTCTCCATCGAGGGAAGCTCATGACCGCCCGATTTCTCCGGACTATGCTCTGGGGCAGAGCACTTTTAAGGAGGGGGCAGTGTTACGGTCAGAGCGGAAAGTAGGACCGGCTTCTGATCTGCCTAGAGCGGATTAGGCAAACAATGGGATTAAGCGGAAGGGATTATAGAATGGCGTAGAACCTTCTAGGTGGTCCTCGTCCGTGTTCCGAGTAATGCCCCACCACGACCTACCTTGCCTATATAAAAAGGACAGCGTTTTCGGCCGCGGCAGTCAGTAATAAGATGAGTGAGTAATAAGACCTAGTCAGTAATAAGACGACTGAGTAATAAGCAGTGAAGTAATAAGCCAGTGGGTAGCAGTCGTTAACTAGTGATAGTGCGTGAGTTACAGTGAGTTAGTATCAGTCTGTAATAAGTGCTTAGTGAGCAACAGTGACAATTAGTGGCCGTGTAATAAGTGTAATAAACTGTGTGGCAGTTTGTCGTATTTGGAGAGTCTTACGGTCGGTGGACTTTAGTTAGCGAACTGTAAGTGTTAATTTGTAATTGTAAACTATAGTGCAATATTATTGTATTTGTACTAATTTATATATAAATAGTTTAGTTATTTAGTATTACCAATATCTTATATTGTTTGTATATTATTTTAGAAATAGATAACATTTAGTAGAGTATTGTTATTGTAAATTGATATTAGTTTAATAATTTAGTTGTTTTTAATAATCTCATTGTATTCTTGTTAATTTGTTAATAAATATTAGATTCTTGAATTAAGTAATAGTTTAGTCCATTTTACACCCAGTAGCCCGTAACATTATATTATAAAGTTTATATAAATAAGTATAACGTTTTATTATGATATGAATAACTTCATATAAGTTACCTTCATATTATATGTTTAATATGTTAATATGTTTCTATTATATGCCTAATATAGTATTGTTAATGTTAAAAGCATGGTATGTTAATATTTAAATATGTAACAATATTTTTACTAAGTAATAATGTAACAAGAATGTATATACGTAATTATGTAGGTAATGTAAATATATATATATATATATATATATATATATATATATATATATTCTCTAGTATTAAGGGCAATAATAAGCATTTGTAGTTGTTTGCCCTTAAAATAAAACAACAAAAACGAGTACCTACCTCGTGCCGCTCAGGCTTGTTAGTCCCATGTTCCTTTTTAAACTACTTGGCCATTTGAATCTATTTATTTATTTTATTTTATTATTTATTTATTATTTTAAAATTATTTAATCAATATCCAATATTCAAATTTTTGTTTTTTAATCGTTCTCTTCAACCAATTTCACTTTCAAACCCACAATTCCTCAAAAGTACTTTTCATTAATCGTTCTCTATGTGATTTGAATACGTAACACTCCGCTAGGATGTGAACAACAGTGAATGGTACCTCACAGATGACGAAGTTGAGCGGTTGAGAGTTTGTTTATTAATTGATAATTAGCCAAGCACTTTTTAGAGTTCTTAACCTCGTGCTTTCATCTAGACCATTTTGATATTTTCCTTCAACATAAAAAATAGACAGGGTGGTAAAATCCTTATTTTTGGCGAAAATACCTCATTGGTGGCTTCCTGAAAGCCCGAAAACCTTACATCTCCTTTTGGCGAGAGCTCCGACCTTCTATTCATCTCTTGTATACGAGGCCTCAATCTTCCAATTTGTAGACCTCTTTCATAGAACTCCTACTTTTGAAAAATCCTAAGTCATTTCGTGTTCGTGTTGGAATTCTTTAACCAACTACATTTTTCAAGTATACTCGGTAACTTCATTTAAAAACTTGTTTCTACATCTCTTTAATTATCTATTGTACGAAGCCGTGTATGGAAGAAATGACTAAGCAAGTTTGTGTAAATAGGTTATTGCATGAGCTGTAATTTTTGAAATTGGTATTAGTCCACTTGGACCTAAAAAAAAACTGCTTATTCTTTTAAATAATTTAATGAAGCATTAAATTTAATTAGCATTAAATGCCGTTTAAAGTTTATTTCACAATAAAGTTTAAACGGCTTATAGTACTAACATCATTCATTTCCAAGTGCTAAGTGTAAAAACATAAAGTTCGCCCATATTTTAAAATTAGTTCTATTAAAAAAAATCTACACGAATACAAGCAATGGAAGGTCTACAATTCAAATGGAGAGACTGTACTGTTTCTCGGACAACGGCTGTGCAGAGAGTTGATTTGTTCATGATCACGCTCAACCGCCAGATTTCCCCCCTTTTTTGGGTACCCAGTTTATAGAGGCTGGATGAACCCCAGGAGGGTCCAGATCGCCTATGGTTCATCTCCGACTGTTAATAGAATTAAATAAATTATCTGCCATAGCCGCATTTGAACCCGGGACCTTCGATCTTTTTTTTATCCTAGAAGTTATAGTAATTTGACCTTCATTTTGGGCCATTTTCTCTTCTTCATTTTCCTCATATATAGCAGCATAAGGTTTATTAAGACAGGGACAGCTTTCCTTTTTTTTAGTCTTGGTTTACTGAGTGTCTCAGGAAAAAAGAACATTTTTTCAGAAAAGACAACTTAAATTATGAATTTATAGTAAGGAGCTCTTCTCCTGATTATTATAAGTCATATTATCATGATTCATATTGTAATTAAACTTCTTATCATTAAAAAATAAGACAGTTTGTCGAAGTTCAAGCTTCTAATAGATAAGCTTATATTATATTTGGTTAAATTAAAAAAAATGTACTAAACATTTTTTCTTCTACTTCAATTAAAAAGAATAAAATATTGGACACGAGAAGTTTGGACTTAGAGTAGTGATCCAATTAAATTGAAGAATAACGGGAGCTATTACAAAGGAAAGAGTCCCCGCTCCCAAAAAGACACTTAAGGTGGAGTCAAGAGCTAACTCTGATGGAACGGCCTAGCAGAAATAATTATACCGCAGCAATTTAAAACAGCCCGAGGAGAGAAATAAAACACCAGTAAGATAAGCTAAGAGGAACAACAGAAAATGGCTAACAATACTATATAAAGGGAAAAATAACATAATTAATTTTCTGACTACCGATAATATTTATATACACACATACATACATGATTACCAGGTTCTTCAGATTCAGTCATTAATTGTATAACTATATTTTGGAGACTTTTAGAGGCTTTCTCATAATCATATAAAATTGATGTAAAATGTGACCCGTTACATCACTCAATATATCTGCACCATATTAGCACATATATTGTAGATAATACTCAAGACTGGTAAGCGTTAAAGCATGTAGGTTTTGTTTTGTATGTATATGTAAAACATATCAGCGATCATCGTGTCAATTTTATTTTACAGTGCATTTTGTAAAACGCGACGGACCGTAACGGAGACACCACACTACTCATTTCCAGAATAATAACTGATTGTTTTGTGTTCAATGTTGATTTTTAAACCCCCTTTCTGTTTTTCCTTTCGACCCGTTAAAAACTTACGATTTTTGGCGATCTCTATCTTTGTTTTTCCTCCACACTCGCGTGTGGCCAATGGTTCTCCAAATTTATTATTTTTTCTTTGCTTACACTATACTGAAAAAAAAAGTACAACCTGAAATATCAGAGTACACGTGAGTTACTGTTATCAAATTCCAGCAACAAGAAGCACAATCAGAGGAACAGTTGTGTAATTTGTAGAAGGGGGGTTGCTGAGGGTAAGGGGATTGCTTACGAGTATGTATGGGTGGTATGGGGTAGAGTGGTATACCTCCATAATATATATATATATATATATATATATATATATATATATATATATATAAAAAAAAACCTGTACCACTACAACCCGTGAACGGGTCTGGGGTTCTGTACATGGTAGAGACTGTACTGTTACTGTTTCATAGACAACGGTTCCCCAAGGAGGTGACTTGTCCTACGTCACGCTCAACCGCCAGATTTCCCCCCTTATTTTGGTTACCCTATTTTTATATTATTTTATCGAGGCTGGATGAGCCCTAAGAGCCTAGATCCTTAATGATCCATCTCCGGCTGCAAACAGACTAAATACAATTCTTGGCTAGCAGCGGGATTTTACCAGGATTTCCGACATGGCAACTCAGTGCTCTACCACTGAGCCACTATGCTCCCCACCTCCATAATATACACACATTTAATTATAAGTCGATTTTAGCGGAAGAGGTACTTTAATTCTACAGGCAAACTCCTACTTTAAATAGGCTATTTCAGTTTCGTAAAACTTCTCGTTTCAGAGCAAGACTTCCTACAACATTTTGCGAGACGGTTATTTGAACTCAGGTCCCCTCAGAACGTCCATTTCCTTTTAAGATCATAATTTAAATTTTTTCTTGGTCGCAATATTTTCCCTTACCAAATAAATATTTCATATCTAGGTTAGTGAATATATTTACTAGTATATTATCCTATTATTTTTAAATTATAAAGTTGTTGATTTGTTGCCATTTATTTTATTCTTATTTTGTAATAGAATGTTTTTTATTACAAAATGATACAAATAGGAGGAATTTAATGGTTTTGTTCAATATTTATGGGCTATATAAAATAATTAATATTTAATTTTCATGAGTAAAGAGTCATAGATACATGAATTATATCAGTAATAAACATATAGCCGGATAACAAAATTAAAAAAAGAAAAAAGACAAAGTAAAGCAACTAAAAATAGAGCATATTTTGCTAAACAAACTTACGTAGAGAATTATATTTTATTATTTTATAATTCAGCTTTATTGCTAGCATGACAAAATAACTGAAATTAAATTAACCATTTTCGCTTCTTCTGACAGACAAGTTAGAAAAAGTTGATGTTTCCGATAAAAAAAAGTTAGGTAAGCTGGTTTTTATGTCAGTACCTCATCATAAAAGCCGTTTGTAAGGCTCTTACTTAGTTATGGGTACTTAAGAAAGTATTTTGAGGTTTCAAGGTCTTCTACATAAATTGCCAAATGTACGCTCAAAAATTGCAATGAGTATAGATAGATCAATGTATGTATAAATAATATATATACATGGTAATTACCTTATAATACTTGCGATAACTGGCTTAGAAACAAAGCCGAGGAATGAGCTAGACCTATATTAATTTAAGTTAGTATTAATTGGTATTTGGCCTGCTGCCTTATCTTGTTAATTATCTGTCACGAGATAACTCGAATCCTGTCCATTTAAAACTTTTCAAAACTCTACTCCAAGCCCTTAAGATACCTAACTTTTCTTAAGTTTATTAAATGGATACTTAACAGAAGGAAATCAGCAAGATGGTGTTGGTGCCTTTTTGACAGTTTTGGCCATAATCATATTGTGAGATCAGTAGAGGCGAAAACTCCGTCACAAATTACAGAAGAAAACAATATTTCCTCTTCATTTTACAAATAAAATCAAGATTAGTATTGGTGGTTTATCAGCCAGCCAAATTAATATCCTATATTGAGTTCCTCAAGGTTTTTGCGTTTTGACCCGTTTCTTACCGTATATACCCTGAACTTTTTATAAGTAATTTTCAAGAAAATTCGGACATAAAATATAAAAAATGAACAAGAATATGTGGCCATCAGAAGATAAAAGCTCATTTTCTTTCGCCAAACTCTTCTTAAAACCTAATATTGTTCAGTAACTTTCATACGGGGTCACCTGTGTTTTAGCGATTAGGGTAACAACAGACTAAGCCAAAGATCCCGAGTTCACAACCCGGCAGGTGGCCCTAGGAACTTTTAAAAGGGAGTGATCCTTGGTTATATTGTCCTTCGGAGGGGACGTAAAATGGAGGTACCGAGCCTGCGTAAATCAGGTAATCGTTGAAGATCCCTATCCTAATTATACATGGATAGGCAGGATTTAGGACTCCTGCAGTACCACTGTCTGATTAGCCACATCAGCATAAAGTGACGTCAAATAATTTTTTCTTTATATTTTGATTTGCATCTACGCAGTATCGCATCCAGCAAAATTGGACCTCAATGATTATTTTCTTTTCGATTTGCTGGAATTTGAAATTAGTGATCAATGGTTTCAGAGCAGGCCTTTATTTTTTAAATGTTCTCATAGGAAGTACAGGAAACAGAACAGGAGAAAGAATGAACTAGAGGATTGTTGTATTGATGAGTGATATGTTGTGAATTTACTTGCAAAATTTAAGAAAGACCTCATGTAACAAGAATATATTACTGCATATTTAATTAAACGTATTTATCAATTATTGTTAGATTTTTTTTATCTGTAATAAAAAGGGGAAGTAACCTCAAGCACGTAAAAATAACAAAATATACGATTTAAAGTATTCTCAACCAGCAGCTATTTGGTAAATATACACCCAATAAGATAGAAAAATTCCTACACTCTTCATAAAGAACGTGTACATCCCAGGAGGGTTCCCAGATTACAGAATAGGTTCATGACTAAAGGAAGAGGAAATAATATTTTTCACATAGCCGGTCCTTAAACAGGATACGTGGGCTAGATAACTGACTTACCACCAATGTGCTGCGCAACTTCTAAATTTTCTAAAATCTTATTATAATCGAACCATTACTCATGTATCCAGCTACAGGCATATTTGTTGAAGTCTTACCGGTCAGAGGCTTCGAGATCCAAGAGGACGCCATCTTTCTTCCAGAGGACGCTGGGCTCGGGGATGCCTTGTGGAGGTCCGCAGGTGAGCACGGTCATCTCTCCCGCGGCAGCTCGTGCGTTAGTAGGCACTGCCAGGAACTCTTCCTTCAGAACTGAAACAGTATTTTTCTTATCAATATACATATACATCGAATCACTGTAGTTATATATTTAGTAAGCAACATACTTAATGTCATGACAAGGCAAATAGTCAGTAATAACCTCACCTTTGAAGTTCTTCGGAAAAAAAAAATAATAGGCCGAAACCATGATGTATTATTTCCTGTAAGTAATAAATAACTGAATATTTCAGTTGGGAAAAAAAATGATATAAAAAAAAATCTTAAAAAATGTAAATAAAAAAAATAACAAATCCCAAGAACATGCCCAAAGTTACTTTACTTTTTCTTAATTCAGACGGTTCCTTGGATAATTATTGGAAATAACTTACCTCTGGAGTAGTACAGAAGACTTACTCTATTAAGACTACTTAATATTCAATCAATAATCTTTAAGTGATACCTAGAAATTGAAAAATATCTGAACAATATATCGATAAATTGGTTGCTAGAGATCTAATATAACCCTGAAATTGACTATAGAGGTAATCCTAGAGCGAACCAATTCCACTAAAGGTGATTTTAGGGCCCATAAAGTGTTTTGATAGCCGCCGTTATGTCTTGTCCATCCAATGCCTTATCTTCCGAGATATGAAACTTACCGGTTATTCTCTTCGATGATTCTCTACTTTCTATCATGGGGAGCAGTGATTCGATCATGAAGATGATAAATGGTTATTTATAATAATTCATAATAATTACATATGTATACAAAAAAAAATAGCACTACAGCTCATGGTAGGATATGTATTCAGTACATTGTAGAGGCATTACTGTTTCCAGGACAACGGTTGTACACGGAGGTTATTTGTCCTGGATATCACGCTCAACCACCAGGTTTTGCCCCCAATTAGGGTCCCCATTTTATAGAGGCTGGGTGAGCCCCAGGAAGCTGTCCAGATCCCACAGCATTAAATAAATTATTTGCCACCGCCAGATTTGAACCTGGGACCTTCGGAATAACAACTCGGCACTGTACATCAGAGCTATATTATTATTATTAAAATAGTAATTATAAATAATCGTTAAATATACGTATTTGTTATAAAATTAATTTCCATTATTGATTAAAGAGTCGGATTGACCTTCCCTCCACAACTTATACATTGAAACCAAAGGAACTTTAGTTAATTCACAATGAAATTTTGTTAAACTAATAAAATATAAAAAAAAAAAAAAAAAGAGAGGAAAACTACTGAATGAAATAAAACCAAGTTAATCCATTAAAAATAAATCGATATATATATATATATATATATATATATATATATATATTCAAAGACTGATAAATAGGTCTTGATCCGTGGATAATGGCTGTTCAAGGTCTTCAGGCTAACGAGGACTAATAGTTATTTTCCTAAACCAAATCATTTCGTGACTAAATTTCCGGGAGGATATAGGAAGGAACTATTGTAACAATATGAACTTCTTACACTTTTACTAATAGATTGTCATTATTTATATTATATTGTAATTGTAAAGACACGACCTGAAAAATAGTGAATTGGGAATAGTGTCAGAAATTTATGTAGTGATTTGTAAATATTATGGATGATGATGTTTGCAAAGTTTGAGACATTTTAAATCTACTTTATTGGCTGGACACGAAGATTACATAAATTTAATGAATTTATTTTTATAAAGAAAGGGTTTACATGTTGCTTAGAAATACTCCAATCGATTTCTGAAACTCATTTTAAAAAAGTTTATGCATTTTGGAGATATATATACAGAATATTTAAGTAATATAATAAAGGAATAAATAGATGTCGATGAATAGTAAAACTCAAAGTAGATCGACCCGGAATCAATCGGAGATAAACGAAAAAAAAAAAAGCCCCTTTCTCTGAAATGATGGAAACAAAAGTTGCCCGGGTGGCGGAGTAACAAAGCGAAACTTCGGAGCCAATTGGAGAGTTCCATCCCGAAGGACCGGAATCCTCCTGGGAATCCTTGGAGGATGGGACCCTTCCAACAACTGGAATATACATAGAATCCTTCATCTTTATGGCTACCAATTTATCTACGGGAGGATCGCCCAGCGGTCGTACCCTGGAGCTAATTCGAATTTACAACTGCTGGCTATGAGCAAGGTCATGATTGTGTTCAATTTTCCACTGCTTTCCAAATAGGAATTTATATGGAAAACAGGAGTCGGAGTTGTGTAAAGCCATTTTTTTACAGTAATACATTTTTTCATGATTTATTCATTTAATCCAATAGAAGCGGGATGTGACAGATCATTTATTAGATATGTTAACAGTCTGTGGAATTTTCAAACCCTACTGGGGGTTACGCAGTCTTCAATAAATGGATACCCTTAACTGGGGGATAACCCGGCGGTTATGTGTGAACTCCTACAGATCACCTTCACCTGCAAAATCGTCTTCGAAATAATTAATTAATTTATCAGGTATTAATTTATTAAATTTGATAACAGTCTTTGAAATTAGGTGACCCTCCTGGGGTTTACCTAATTTACAATAAGTGGGTTTCCTTAATTGGGGCGAAACCTGGCGTTTGATCGTGATCTCACCAAATCACCTTCTTGAACAATAGTAATAGTATCCACCAATTACTGTACTTCATGGGTTGTGGTTGTACAGTTCTTCTATTATGAAATCCAACCACCTAGCTATAAATCATCACATAATGAGTTAAGAGATTAAACTTGGTGTGTTGTATCTCTCTATGTATTCTTTGAGCTCATATTCAACCAGCTAATTTTGTTAGTGTAGAGAAATTTTTATGGTTTTGTTTAAGATGGTTATTTTACAACATTCATCTTTGAAAAAAGAAAAAAAAAAGCGGATTTTTTTCTTTATTTCGCTACCCTTTCAAAGCAGCTGATCAAGTTTCTTGCTACGTCATTCTCAGTTCTGCAGCTGGAAAGAGATATTTGAAGCGACTCGAGTAAGTTTCTCCGGAAGTTTGAAGAAGGGAAGGAAACTTGGAATTGGAGTAAATTGAGAGAAATATTAATTATGATTTTCCGGGGGAGGGGGGGGGGTGTAGGGGTTGGAAAGACCCTCGGGCCACGTGCCATTATTCGCAATATGTCAAATTATAAAACCGATATACAAAAATAAATATACTATTGTTTATGTTAATAAAGTGTTTACTTCATGCTATTTTAAATAAAAATTTCATTCTGAGTAAAAAATAAGAACATTCTTACTCCCTCTTAAATCATAATCTCCTTAATAAATAATCCCTTTTTTATTTTATTGTATAAAAGAATATTATTCCTTGCATATATTTTTTAACTATACTTTCTGTATTGTATACAGAATGATACAAAGAATGATATTCTTTGTTTAAAGAAATTATCATTTTATACTAAATAAGAATTTTGTTCTTTTATACAAATACAAAAAATTGGAAACTCTTTTTTTTCAAAACGGTGCACAAAGTAACCTTCTCAGCTGAAGAAAGGAGAGTTAACAGTATTATATATTACACTGTCTACAGTAGGAGAATAAGGAAATACTTCACTGATGTAAAAGTTATAAGAGGTGCTGAAATTGGTTCAGACCATCTTCTTTTGACTGGAGACACCCAGATCCTACGACCTAGACAGAAAAGGCCCAAAACATACAATAAAATATTGAAAATCTGCAAGCGGATGACAAAACGGATGATCGTGGGAAAGTGGAAAATGAAGACAATCCTTGCGCAAGTAATGGTTTTCGCATATGATGTTGTCCTCATTGGCGATTCCAAGGAAAATCTACATCAGGCGGTTACGGAGTGGGAGGCTGAGCTGGAAAGGAAGGGCATGACATTGAATGTTGGAAAAAGCAAGATGATGCACATTCGGCGTGAATAAGAGGAGGTTTTTATTCACTGCAGAAGAGAAACCTTGGAGATAGCGCAGGAATTTACCTATCTAGGAGTAGTGCTGTGTAGAAATGGGAAAATGGACCAAAAGTTCTCAAACAGGATTAAGAAAGCTAATAGCATATACTACCGGCTATGTAACACAGTGGTGGGGAAAAAGGAATTGGAAAATCCCACGATCATCCGTTTTGTCATCCGCTTGCAGATTTTCAATATTTTGTTGTATGCTTTGGGCCTTTTCTGTCTAGGTCGTAGGATCTGGGTGTCTCCAGTCAAAAGAAGATGGTCTGAAGCAATTTCAGCACCTCTTATAACTTTTACATCGGTGAAGTATTTCCTTATTCTCCTACTGTAGACACTGTAATATATAATGCTGTTAACTCTCCTTTCTTCAGCTGAGAAGGTTATTTTGTGCACCGTCTTGTGTGGGAAAAAAAGTTTCCAATTTTTTTTTAATTTTATGAAAGAACAAAATTCTTATTTAAAATATAATTAATTTTTTTTTTAAGTCCAATTCTTTATTCTTTTTTTATGTAGGAATAAAATTACATATCTTTAAGTCCATATACCTACTTGCCCATATTTATGGAAGTGAGAGCTGAGTCCCAATGGACAAGGACTGGAGTAGGGGTACCGATGCAGAAATGAAATACCTCCGGAAAATGGCAGGCAAAACAAGGAGGGACAGAGTTAGGAATGTGAGGATAAGGGCAGACCTGGGAGTGCCTGCACTGAGGGAAACAGTGGAGAGGAGACAGTTGGGATGGTTTGGTCATCTATGCAGAATGGATGAGGACCGGGGCCCAAAGAAGTTTTTTGAAGCCAGGCCTACCGGACGCCGCCCTCGAGGAAGACCTAGATTACAATGGATGTACCACATCTCAAGGATTGGTGAAAGGAAGGGAAGGTTTATGAATGTGATGAAAGCGCTGGCTACAGATTGAGAAGCTTGGCAGTCTTGGACTGGGGCACCTCCACGCTGAGAGGTACTGTGGAGGATGACAAAGAAGAAGAGAATATGAAAAAAATACCATTCTAATTTAAATAAGAACTTTACTCTTTGTATTAAAAAAAAACCTTTATCATTGTATTTTAAATAAAAATTGTATCCTTTGTATGCACAACGTTTTAGACAAAACAAGAACTAATTTTATTTTAGCAATAAGTTTTCTTTCAAAATTTTATTTTTTTGTCTAAAAAAAAAGCAAAGAATTTTAATGATTTTATATGAAATAATACTTGTATGAATCATCTAAAAAAACAAAAAACTATCATTATATTTTTATTAAGAATATTCTTAATCTTAAAAAAAAAAATCATTCTATGTTAAATAAGAATTTATTCTTTCCTAAAAAAAATACTATTCTATTTTATATAAAAGTTGTATTTTTCGTAAAAAATTATTAATCTATTTTAAATAAGAACTTCACTCTTTAAAAAATACATAGAAATCATTCTACTTCGAATTCTTTTCCTTGAAAAAACTTTTGTTTTTGTTATTCTACATTAAAAAATATTTTTCTTGATTTTATAAAAATAAATTATCATTCGATTATAAATAAGAATTTTATTCTTCGGCAAAAAGAAAAAGAAAATATAAAAAAACATTATACCACTATATTTTAAATATGGAAGTTATTCTTTGTATTATTTTTTTTGCCAGCTCGGTGGTAGAAGTCCATTCTAGTGAAGTCATGTTACTTCATTTTGCCATTCTTCATAGAAAAAAAAAAACGAATTTTATACTTTGTAAATATTAAAAAAAATAATCATTCTAATTAAAAAAGAATTGTATTCTTTAATTTTTTTATCATTGTATTTTAAATTAAACTTTATTATTTACACCAAAAAATTATCATTCTGTTATGAATAGGAATTTTATTATTAGCCAAAAAAAAAATGTATTTACTAGGATTTGCTAAAATATAAGAAAAGAAATATAATTAATAACTTACAGTTAGGTTGTTAAATCCCACCACCGCTCGCCTCAGGCCAAATCGCCGTTGAATGAAACCCTCTCCAACGAATGGCGTTAGCTCGTTGGTTTGGAAATACTTCGTCTCTTTTCCTCTCCCATTTCTTCTCATTTTATACTTTTCAGATTTTCTCGTCTTATGCTTCATTTGAAATTATTTCTAATGTAAGCGAAGGAATTCAAAACAACTAATGATAATCATATTACATTTTATGTTATGAAATTTCCGTTTTCAAAATAAGAGGACCTTATATTAGAACTATCATTAGCGTAGGTTAATCCTGATTAATTTTAGAAGATAGTAGTAATAAAATATTTAAAAAAAAATCATATCGCAAGAAAAATAAGAACCTTCTCCTGAGAATGAAAATGAAAACGAATCATAAGGATTACATTTTTATATTACACTATACAATTTAGATTTCTGATAGTAGATGTATTGCGGGTCGTTACTATGAAATCTCATAGAAAAAACTGGAAAATTAGATTAAATGCTATCTTAAAATAAATGATAAAAAAATGTAATTATTTAAAAAAAATTGGAGTTAATAAAAAAAGCCTTCATCAGCTATCTAAGCTTCTGTAATCATTTTTAAAAATTAATTTAAAACCGAAACTAAAATAGATGTATGAATCGACTTACACCCATCTAAACTTAAACCAAAATATTTATATCAAAAGATTCAGGCAGGTACATTATCGCAATTTAAAAATACATTTACTAGTAATACCCCTTATCTGTACAGTTCTACATTTTTTCGTCGGAATATAGATTTTACAAACTCGTATATCTGCAGTTTTATTAAAAAGTATTTGAATACTCCAACAACCGGGGAAAATTGCACTTTTTTTCAATTCTGTTCAATCACGTCAGTATCCTATCATGTAATAGCATTGAAATATTGTATCCACGATAAACTATCTGTCGATTTATTGATTTTTTTTTTAAATTGATTAGACGAGTCTGGCATCCGGGCTTGCTCTACAAACTCCGTAAATTCCTACTCCATACATACATACTCATCCTTCAATCCTATCTCACAAATTGAACTTTCCAAGTAAACCATAATAAAGTCCATTCATCCCTTTTTTCCCAATCTGCTGGTGTTCCTCAAGGTAGTATACTATTATAATATAATAGTATACTATTATAGTATAATATCAAGGTAGTGTAGTATCCTTGGCCCAATCCTTTATACAGTTTATACAGCTGACATCCCAACTCATCCTAATACTATCCTTACCACGTATGCTGATGATACACGTGTATTATCAGTCAACACCAATCCAGTTATTGCATCCCAAAGCCTCCAATCCCATATCACTGATCTTGAAGAATGGTGTCAAAACTGGAGAATGAAAATAAATTCTCAAAAATCACATCAAATCACTTTTACCTTCGTCGTAAACCAATGACTTCCTGCCCTTCAGTATCCTTTAATAATATCCCACTGGTGCCTGTAAAAAAGATCCGATACTTAGGATTACATCTCGACAAACGATTAGCCTGGAATCCTCATACTAGACTGAAAAGACAAGAAACCGCTCGACGCTACTTCAACACTTACTAGAAAAACGCTCTAACCTCCCAATTAACTACAAAAGACTCATCTACATGACCATCATACGACCTATTTGGACTTACAGAGTAGAGCTTTGGGGGTCCACTAAGCCATCGAATCCCTCTCGTATCTAATCCCTACAATCCAAAATCCTTCGTAAAATCCTCAACGCTCCTTATTTTGTTAAGAACAAAAACATCCATAACGACCTTAATGTCCCATTTGTTGTTAATTGGGCTGAACCCGGTATCTATCCTTTCATAACAAACTTCATTCCCACTCAAACCCTCTAGTTTCAAACCTAGCTTCCTCTTTAATTCCCGATAATCCACTGAAGCGTCTGAAAAGAAGATGGTCACGTGACCTTCTTAGTCGAACTAGTGATTTGAGTACTACCAGTGGGGGTTTCTCTGCTTGACATTAACTCATGTCTTTATGTATCACACAGCCTATTTACTTGATGAATTATTGCAATACAGTTATAAATATCAATAAATAAATTAAAAAAAAAAATTGATTAGGAAATTTCCATCGTATTTCCAAAGTCTAAACTATTTAACTAACAAATCAATTTGTAGATTTGAAGAAAAATTATTATCATTCATTTTAAATGTATAATGAACATTCTTCACTTAGAGTAAAATTATTGAAAATGATTCTCGAGATAAAAAAGATTTTCATAATTTATTTCATCACAAAACCGTGAATTTTTCAGTTCTAGTATTGAAAATATTTTAAGAAGTTGGGGAAAATGTATAGAACATGAGGGTAAATATTTTGATAAACATTTTGTAAAGTTGGTTTAGTAAATAACCATTCCTTTGAAAACGGACCTTTCAAATGAAACGATATATACATATACATATAACATAAAAAATAATTATTTTGAATAATTGTAGTTGACCTTATATATATATGAGGAAGAAAATTGTTCGAGTGGAGACCAGAAAAAAGTCTCTTTAGCATGAAAAACTGTTTATTTGACTTGTTTGTTAATTGTCTTTTTCTTTGAAATTTTTTTCCTCTTAAAAATAATTATATTTGAAAATTTAATATTTGGAATGTTCTTTTTTTTTTTGTTCTTTAAATTAATCGCAAAACAGGGCATCTTCTATTCCAATATTTACACAACCAGTAATCTAAACAAAGTAATAATCGGCATTTAATCTCATTTTCTTAATATCGGATATTGGAAAAGAACGTAATGAAATAACAAAAAAAACAACAAAAAAATAAGAAAAGAAAAAAAACAAGATTAGATAAAGGATACCTTTTGATCCTTTGTATAGAACGGGAAGGATGGCCCCTACACCGGGCCCCCACCAACCCCCAACCCCCTGGTTCGCCCTATCATCCTTTTATATTGTCATGTGGAATTAAATTAAATTCCATGCGATGGGTCCCAACCCTTCTCCCTTAGCCCAATTGTATTTTAAAGCGCGCAGACATTCCCATATAGCGGCCATTTTATAGAGCCACGTATTCGGAATTTCAATTCAACCTTATGGAACATAAAGTATTCCAAACCATTAATTGGAAATACATTATTGCGAATGAATGTTATACGCAGTGTTAGAATTCCTCAATGGGCCACATAAATTCAAATCGAAGATGGACATTGAACTTTTATGTGTGAAACGTATGAATCAAGACGCAGGATAGCGAAAGTCGAAACTTAAAATAATGAGATCCTTGCATTCACTCACTTAATATATAATATATGAGTCCTGTTATGTCAAACCTCGTTATTCATTTTTTTTAATTCCTTTTTTTTTGCGCTAAAGTCCTCTCTGAGATGCTCTTTATCTATGGCTTAAACGATTTATTTCAAATACCGAAAAAAAAGAAGGGAAAAAACGAAAACATTTCCAAGTTATGCCAAACTTCGACAAGTCCTTAGTTCGGCAGTTCGGAACTAACACACTAAGTGCATTTCGAGTACAAAAAGAAGTCTCACTGAATTAGACAAAAAGCAATGTTAAAAAAGAAACAAGGGTTTTGAGTTATCTAAATGAGTTTGAAGCTATCGTTATGCTAAAACCAACAACGTTCAACACAAAATGTCAAATTTCTGAGAACCCTAAAATTCAGATGGCATGACAATAAGACCACCAATAAAAACTCACACAATATTTATCAATGTTATAGTTGCTCTGAAAAATCATACTGTTTCCTTAGAAATTCAAATCTTTCATTTTGGCAGTCTTATAATCTCTTGTAAAATATTAAAAAAATGAAGAGGTTTGATATCACAGGCCTCATTTATTAAAATTTATCCATAACAGACAAACAAAACTGCTTTTCTGAAAATCACGATTTTAATTCTCATTTGTTCCATATTTTTTTTTAAAGAATAAACTGAATAACAGTTTATACCAATAACAATAAATGGGTTAGCGATCTCCAGGTTTCGAATCTAATACCACCAATCGTTCTTCCTGCACTTAAAAACCTAAACAACAAGATTGAGCTTAGCGCAAACTTCCGCCTACGTTTCGGTCTTCTCCAAATCAAGCTTCAGGATTTTTTTGTTTACTAAGCCTAACAGCTTTATATGGCCATTTCGACCATCTGGATTCTACTTCCATTATACTGATGGAGTAGGGCTCCGTTCTTTCACGTTTTATAACCTTCTAAATTTTCCAGGGTTTCTTCTCTCCCCAGGCTAAATACTCCATACAAGATCGTATTTTCAAAGAGATTAGGCCTTTCTTCTTACTTTAAAGCAATCCACCTAAAGCACGCGTAAAATACAAGACGAAGGATAATAGTTCAGTAAATTCTAAAATATATGATTAAATAAATCATTTAATTGAGATAATAAAAATAAATATTTTTTGCAATAAAATCATTTATAAAACAATGTTTATTTTTAAACCCAAGAGTTAGTCAAGAATTATTAAACACGTAAATACAATATACAGCTATGTTGCTCTTATTACAATAGTCTTAATATTTTATACATGTTTTTCTGAGTCGGCTCTGCGTATTTCAAAGATTCAATTCATTAATAGGAAATTTGAGGACAAGTTAGGAAAAGGAAAGATGAAACAAAACTAATGAAGAGAAAAGTTTTATATCGAAGTGTGTAAATAAGTTACAAAAATATGTTTCAATACAATTACTGATGCGTGGAACAGATTTGAATAGTGAATTTTTATTAATATTTCTGAAGATTGAAAAACATGTTTACGGTAGAGGCCAAACTCATTCTATCAGTGACGGGTTTCTCTGTATATCACAATAGAACTTTTGGTGCAAAAGTAAATCGATTTTCTTTTTTAAAAAAATTCAAAAGCATTTATAATATGTTCCAAGAATTTTTTCTTTGAAATAGCAATCTGGCAAACATCTTAGTTTTTAAAATGTTGTCCTCGCTTCCTCAACCTAAATTTAAAAATTCATTAAATAAGTATTTTTTAATCCTCGACGAACATTACGATCGAGCTCCTTCAGATCGATAGACGGGCAAGGTGGAGCCGAAGAGACAGAGAGATACACTGAGCTGAAGAAGAGTATGCAAATGGAGAATAGATATTATTCCGCGAGGGAACACTTAGACGCTCTAAGGCCCCCCTGCACTGCGGAATTCATCTCCGCGCCCTATATTCCTCCTTATATCATGATCCGATACATTACAGATAAGGCAGAGCGGGTATATATGTATATATATGTATATTCGATCTACATTAAATAAAAAATATTTGATTATCATTGATGGTTTCGGAGTATGTTGTAGTGATGCCTGAACTGGCGAAACGTTGATTGGTGAATAATTTTCCAGTATTTTAGAGACTTGGGTGCGTAAGGAATTCATATGTTGTCCCTTTGGACATTTTCTTCAAAAAATCAATTCATAGAAATCATATGATAATGTAAGTCAATAGGATCTTTTAACTTACTAATGTTGGAGTTGGGCAATTGAGCCGTTTAATTTAAAAGTCAACTCCATTTTGTGTAAAATAATTAATTAAAACTCAATCTCATTACAAATCAACATAATTTTATATTTTAATAAATTAGGAATAAATATTAATTCATTATCAGTATAAATTTGTTATTAGGAATTTATTTGGTCAACGATATTTATTTATTAATAATGTGTTGATTTTGAAAATAAACGTCTAGCAATAAGGTAAAATGGAGCTGTCTCACTTTCAAAACCAACGGTGGATTCGTGTTTTTATGACTTTTAAAGACATTGAATAATGTAAACAATGTGAAAGTGGATTTATATTTACATATAAATTATAAATATGAGCACAATCTGAAAAAGAGAATTGAAATAATATTATATTATAATATAATATAGTGGAGCGTCGATTACCCGAACTAATGTTGTCAGGGGTGGTTCGGATAATCAAATATTCGGATAATCGAAATTCACTTAAAATAAAAAATATATACATACAATATTTATAACCAAGCGTGAATGAAAAATCTATAAGAATTAATAAAAGTTTATAAAAAGCATGATTATCTATTTTCGTAAAAATATATGTACATAGTGAAAAATGAACGAATAAGAAATCCAACACAATGCAAATAACGAAAATATGTTGGTACATATGTATATGTATTCACATTTATGTAAAACAAAATCAAATTTATGCAAAGATTTATCAAAATTAATCTGTGGCTCAAAGAACGTTTTAATACTTGTCTGCTTCAATGTTGACTTCATCTTAATGGCAGCTAGATCTCAAATGCTTTTTAGTAGCAATAAATTAAAATTACATTTGAAAAAAAAAACAGTTCCGTTAATTGAACGTTTGGATAACTGACGTTTGGATAATCGACGCTCCACTGTATTGATATAATTATAATTCAACTGGATAACTCCAAATCAACATACCTTAACTCAGGATCTGTTAAGTACAGAGCTGCGTTTGCGCTCAATTGAAGCAAATTATATCTTCTTTAAGAATGGTTATTTACGATTTTCCCCTAAAACGCACCGATTAGGAGATACAGGCCAAAAAGTGAAATAACTCCTAAATTTTCGAAGTTTTTCGGCCACCGAAAGAATTCCCGTCCGTTTTTTCGGTTGTAAACTTGGATTTACACTACTTAGACATGACCTTAAAACATATCAAAAGTGCAGCATCATCAAGCGACACTGCTACGATCGACGCATAATCAATAATAATGGCCGACCCATATCACTTAGGAGTTTGAAAAATAGTTTGCGTCCGATTCTCAGACCTACTGAATATACTCACAAAATTTCATAAGAATCGGTCGAGTCGTTTCGGAGGAGTTTGGTCACAAACACTGTGACACGACAATTTTATATATTAGATAATACATTAAAAAATCTATTAAAAATAATAGGTACGATTACTAAAAACAACAGACAGTTAAAATGAGTTCAGAGATGGCCTAAATCGATGTGTCCGCTGGTAAAAGACGAGTCCGCGCAAAAGGAAAAAAATTTCGCGACTAAAATAATTCATTTACTACAGTTAACAAACAGTCAACGATAGGTAAGAAAGATATTTATTGTGACACTAAACGATATAACAAGTTACAATTTACTTTGTTATATGAACAAACTAGGAAGACTTACTAACTATGGACTAACATCATAACTTAGTTAATATTGCTAATCTCTTATCTATATTCTAAACATACTATATAGTTTACCCGTACCATCTCCTCTCTACTCTCTGTTCTCTCTTTATGTCTGAGAACTGGTAAATATGCATGTAAAAGAAGAGGGGAGTTCAAGAAAGTTTACATTGCTCACATAACAGAAGCCTCGACGAAACTTCCTTGATGCAAAACCAGTTTGTTAAAAAATTAACTTTAAGCCATTGAGCGGTAATTCTACGTTAAAGGGAAGAGAAAATAAATCAGTAATATGATTTTTAGCACGAAGAATATGGTGTATCGAGTCCATACACTTACTGGAATGCTGTCATGTTTACTGATGAGCACCGTTTCAGTTTGTAAACGAAAACAGACGTCGAAGTGTATAGCAGCATGTACAAGTCCATGCTCCCTTCAGTGCAGTTTGTTGGTGTAATCTTCAAGGCGCTCGCTGCACCACATATCCTTATCAGCCGTTGCAGTTTGTTTGACTTTGTGGAATAATATTGCACTACAAATTTATGCTATAGGCAATATATAAGTATTTATGCATCGATTAAAAAATTCCTTTTGTTAGTTCCTTAAATCGCACCAAATACCTTACTCAATTCGGTAGGTGTTTCATATAGATGTGACATGGTGTGTTGAGACCGTTTTGAATAACTCCTCCTTTATAAAATTAATTCAACAAAATGCAGATCCTTACAAAAATTTAAAAAAATAAAAAGAGAAGGGCAACCTTTACTAACCTTTGCTGGAAGCGAGGGCCTCTAAAAGGGCACCCCTCTTCTCCAGCTCCAGTGCCCCCCCTCCTGGAGGGAACAATGGCTACCTTAGAGTTATTAGCATCTGAAAGAATTAACTTATTCATGGCTTCATCTCAATAGCCCTGAGGAATTAGGCATTTTATCTTTATGCCTCTCTACTATCAGCGCATTTTATTCTAAAGTATAATGAACTCTACAATGGGCGGTTATATAATGAATTTTTGAAGGATTAGAAAAAATTGCGGACTATCTATTGTCTCTTTGAGAATAGTGGAAATATGGCGCCCCAACACTGAGAATATTTTAGAAAAAAAATTATCGATTTTTATAAATTATGAGTTTATTAGAGGTTATACTGTAGTTTTAGATCATGCTCTTATACTTAACAAAAACGATTTCCAACAAATTCAAATCCACCATTAGTCCAATCTAAGGCTTTCTAACATTATTATTAGGCTTCTCATTCTCTTGAATAAGAAATACAATTTACATACAAAAAATTTAATTATTTAAACACATCCTTCCTTACTTTACAGGAATACGGGTTTTGACAATATTACTATATCACGCAAGATGATAAAAAATCGTTAAAAATATTTAGTAATATTAATAAAACTTCCGCTCACGTACTTCTAGTACCACCAGGCAAACCATTATTCGTTAGATCACTCTCAGCCCAACAACTTTTCAAGACCATCCCAACCTCCGCTACACCATTAGTAATAGCCTATTATTTTAATAGAAGTATTTGCCTATTACTCCAATCATAATAACGAAGTACATGCAAAAAGATTCATAAATAACAACCAGAGAAGAGCTTTGGGGTTCCGCCGAGGCATCGAATTTCTCTCGAATCCATTCTTACAATTCAAAATCATCAATGCTGCTGAGTGGGTACATAGCAATTATATGTTATATTAACAGTTAAGATTATGTACTAAACGAATTTATGTAATTATATAAGCACTCATCATGTCTACTGAATTCTCTCCTAAGTAACTAGTTAAATGAAATAACAAAAAAAAAAAGGCTACGCCTGAGGTTTTTATAGCAATAACAGGTTAGTAATTTAAATGTTTACTTTACTTAAAATTTATTTTGAGCTTGGAGGAAAATAAATTGTTATTTTTCTACCCGTGGATTTAACCTTTTCAAATTAAAATGTAAGGAAAACTTAACATCAATAAGGAAATAAGTTAAAAATACCGGATATCCAATCTCCCTTCCTTAAGTCTGAATTTGAAACTAAAAATCATTAAAACAAACTACAGTATATTGAATCTATCCGTTTTAAAATTGAATTTAAATATTATTTTTTCATAAAAATCTTTAATCCATTACTATATTTTGTAATAGGATGTCGATCTGTAGGATTCAATCAAAGGCTCGAAACCCCCAACCAACCCTCCTCGTATCCAATCTCTTTAATCCTCAAAGCTCTTTATTATTCCACACATAAAATCCTCAATAATCTTAATATGTAAAATTCTGCATACTTTGTCATCTCAATAGACCCCAACCATTAGACCAATATTAAAAAAAAAAAACTTTAGCCCTGAAGCTCTCCCAAAATCTTCTGATAGTCAGCAAAAATAGATCTGCCATCTTTTTATAATACAGATTTTATGTATTAAAAAAAAAAACTTGTACCTCTATAATTTTTTGACAGCCCATGAAGAGTTATGGGCTCAGTATATTGTATGGAATGTTTCTAAGCCAACCGTTGTTTAGGGATTTGCCCGAAATTAGACTCAAGCGCTTGATTTTCCCCCAACTTTATGGAGACTCAGGAGGTTTTGAAGATCCCATAGCCCCCATCTATTGGTGTTAACAGAGCTATGTTTATTGCACTTTATTCGAAAAATAACTATAAAGGCTCACGTAGGGAGGAAGCGATGTAAACTATGACAAAAAAGACTGAACATCCGGCAGAGAGCGAACATCCGGAAGATGGCCCACAGACCAGACTTGACGAAGGATATGTTTCCCTTTTTAAATAGAGATAAATTTTAATTGAAATTAATTATGTATTTTACAGCAATAGTCTAGCACTCTGAATCAATAATACTCATGTCGCAATGTATATTATTTGTTAATTCAATTAAAAATGAATAATTATATTTGTTTTAATGGTTTCAATGTGAAATTCATCCTGACCCTCCATTAGCGTCCATTCATTATAAAAGAATCTGTGAATTCATTTTATATAAGGTAAATTCATTCATTCATAACATAAGGTTAATCCTTATGACATTTTAATTTAATAAAATATAAATGCTTGCTTGGCCCAACAAAAAAAATCTCACTGTGATTGTTCATAAACATATTAAAAACCCTTAATAGACAATACATTATGTATCAAAATATAAAATACATTTTTTTAGTACTTAAGTAAAATTCAAGGTAGCAGAGCCCTGAGTTGCCATGCCGAAGGTCCTGGGTTCGAATCTCGCTCGCAGGGAGACTTTTATTTAATAGGTCAGCGGGCGCAGATATTTGATACCCAAAATAAAGGGGAAAACCTGGTGGTTGAGCCAGAGCAGTGATCTAG
Organism: Troilus luridus; assembly: GCA_964056705.1. Lineage (NCBI taxonomy): Eukaryota > Metazoa > Arthropoda > Insecta > Hemiptera > Pentatomidae > Troilus > Troilus luridus. The sequence goes on from OZ057414.1 coordinate 101,806,608, forward strand.
GACAAATCACCTCCCTCCACAAGTGTTGTCCATGAAATAGCACAGTCTCCACCATGTACTGAACCCTAGACCCTTCATGGGTTGTAGTGGTACAGTTTTTTTTTAAAGTGTAGTTTAATATATAAAGCAGATAATTCGTACAGAACTAGATAAATCGGTATTTCTTTTTTGGTTTCAAAGGATTAAAAATCATTACATACCTGAAATAATGTATTTCTTTAAATTTTAAATACTAGGATTTTCTGTTTTTTATCTGTATTGGACTAATATGGACCCCGTCATCTGAACTGTTTTTTCTTCTTGATATTTGCCCACTACTCCGTCATTCATTCTTTCTTCCGTCCATTTCTTTCTCGTCATAATTATTTATTAATTTAAAATGTTTAATATAACTCAAATATTTATAGTGGTGTGTAATTGAATCGATTCTGTAGTATTCTACCATCTCCTAGAATTGCCAAAATTCCGAATCCCTCGGTTACTATATTTCATTGTTCCTGAGACAAGACGGGGATTAGCTACGGAGGAGAAGAAAGGATATCTTAGACAAAGGGGCAAAGACATCCCCCGGGAGGGCAGCAATATCCTGGCCAAGAATAACAGGGATATTGCTCCTGACCTCGACCTAAGAGGCTGATTCTTTCACACTGTCCTGAGCAGAGCGGCCTCAAAGCCAGCACATACTCGAGGCCTTCCAGCGCTCCGGGTTATAACAACAATAGGGTCAGCCTATCAGCCTTCAAAGGGGACTCCAGGAGAAATAAGTATAGATGAAAAAAAAATTCTCGAGCTAAGTCCCTTAAGAATAAAATTAAGTGAACAAAGATGTGAAATGTTAGAATACAATTAAATTTAAAAAAGGAGCTTTAAATAATTAAAATGCTGGACGATAACTGAAGAGTAAGCATTTCGCAAATTTTGGCATCATCCGGACAAATGCTGGGAAATATGCAGACTCATTAACCAGATGCAGCAACTTCATTATACGACTTTCAATCAAATCCCCTTAATAAAACATATTTGATCTTCATTGATACGCAGAGATTAATTAACACTTCCATAAAACAATGATGAGGAATTCTCTCTTTTCATGCCGCAAGTAATTTCAACAAAAAACCCACAAGACTTCTGTTAGTTTACGTTGTTCTTCCATATAGAATTATTTGTAATAAATAAATTACTAAACTACAATATCGGAGAAATTAATTACAACAAATTCAAAAGTTCTACTTAAACAAAAAGTTCTCCATCCTAACGTTGGAGCACCAGCACTTTTGGTTTTTAACTTCTAATTATGGTAATATTAAGGATTTTAATATCTGAGGGAGGTTGAAGACAGCGATCTATTCTGGATTTATTGTGAAAAACGAACTTACTTAAAAAATAATAATAACAATTCACGAAGTAGAAGCTACTCTGTTGGAATGTGCCAGGGAAAGACCTTACACATACAAACAATTAAAATTACCCCTTCTCGTTGGTAATCTAGTAATACTGCCCAGATAACCTATTTTCATGTACCATATGCTCCGGAATGAACCCCAGCCTTCATCTGTTGTATTGTTGTTATTAATACATACATTTTTAATCCTATGCTTATAAATAAATAAAGTTTTTAATTAATATAATTATTAAAATTCTCTTTTTTCAGAAAAAACTTTCGTAATTACATCCGATATACTCTTCACTAGAAGACAGACTAGGAGTTGAGCACTCCAGCTTCGAGATCTTATCGAAAAACATATCAGCCGTCACCCCAATCCCTCCGAGTAGGTCTTTGGAGCCCCGAATGGCACCGATCTTGAAATTGATTGCCAACCATTCCTCAATGTTCTCGCTCCAATTCCTCTCATCCTTCACAAGGATCCGCCAGTCTCCGTCCCAGATCTCATCAGTGCCTTTATAAGGCTCCATATGAGGAGGGAAAATAATACGTGAACGGATTATCATGATACGCTCCAAGAACCGGATTACCCGAAGTGTGTTAATCTTGTCAAGTGAGACAATCTTGTCAATTAACTTGTATTTAATATAACAACCCATGAGTAAAGCGTTAGGAAGGATTGACTAACCAGTTACAGATCAATACTAAGTTTACCCTTTGTATAATAACTTTATTTTATTTTATTAATTATTGATTTTAATAATTTTTAAATATTTTTATTTTAAAAGAAAAGATATATCCAGGACCGGGACTCGAACCCGGGTCGTCCAGATCGCTAGTCTGGAAGTCTACCAATTGAGCTATCCTGGCTCTATCAGGCTCGCTCCCCGGTCATGGTCATATCCTTTCTTTTCACTGATCCCATGTCCCAGCGTTCTCGCAATTTGCTATGTATACGAGGGGGAGAATGTTCTTTGAACATTTATTTAATTATGATCTTGTGACTTATGTCATTATACATTATTATAATTTATTTTATAATTAAACCGATAACTTTAACCTTATTTTCGAAAATTATTTGTGTATGATGTATTTTTTTATAATTTTAGAACGGCTCCGAACGAGGTCACACAATCGTTATTTCGGCCCGGTTAAGGCACGACCTTCACACTACTGTCTGCCTGTAGGTAGCATAAGACCTTTGCTGACACTCTGGAATCACTTGCCTGACATGAATTCCGAGAAACGACAAAGCTTCTGAAAAAAAAATAGAAGATTTTTATCAATCTCCCAGACACGATAAACAAAAAGATTCAAAACTTGTTTGATGTCCTTATAATATTCGATATAACAATAAAAACTAACTAATAGTATAACTAGAAAGGGAAGCTGGTAAAAAACAAAAACTGGAATACAATTTAGTGATTTTGAACTGTCAGTGTTCGTTTATTTCCGTAACAAAGAGAAACTGCTGAGTACGGATGAGTCATTACATAAACCTCTTTCATCTCTGTCCACAATTTTCCTAATATTATCCATCGTCTCAGGAATATTTTTTGATTCTCTCTCAAATACTGGAATATAGTTTCGTAAGTAATATGTATTTATGTATATTGACAAATCACTACAGGGCCCTTTAAAAAAATACATTTTTCTTCTTTATTCAATAAGTTATTAATAAATGGACTAAAATTTGTTTCAGTTATCTGATTTTCTCATCCCTATAACTATTATTTTCTCTGTTTGAAAAAAACGCTGAACATTGTTCAAAGCATTTGAACCCTCCGTATATCAACAAACATTCAGATGTCCAGATGGAATAAAAACCGATTAGGAACTCTTTTTTCCGATTGGCCAAGCAGTTGTCGATAAGAATTGAGGATTTTACAAAAGATTTAATATCATAAATTTAAATACAAAATGGAGTTTTTTTAAACGTCTGAGCAAAGTTTTTTTTTTTCTTTATTCAATAAGTTATTAATAAATGGACTAAAATTTGTTTCAGTTATCTGATTTTCTCATCCCTATAACTATTATTTTCTCTGTTTGAAAAAACGCTGAGCATTGTTCAACGCATTTGAACACTCCGTATGTCAACAAACATTCAGATGTCCAGATGGAATAAAAAACGATTAGGAACTCTTTTTTCCGATTGGCCAAGCAGTTGTCAATAAGAATTGGGGATTTCTAATCAGATAAAAAAAATACCGACTCTATACGGTGGTACATGGTTCACCATTCAAAATATGCTAAATCCAATCTAATTTTTCTAAAAATAATTGTCTCAAATAAATATAATCACCGGAAGTATGGATATTTTTTTGTATTACGTGAAAAAATTTCAAATTTGGATTTACCCCTGCATCTCCAAGCCTCATATAAAAATAGGTTATTTATATATGAATAACTGTCTTTGTAATATATATAAAATAAAAAATACTACCACTGATTCTCCTATTTTCTGCTCAAAGTACTTCGATGACCTACTACTGTGTATAAGTCAGGCACTAGTAATTATTAGCTTAATAACATGACATATGAGAGGAAAAAGTATCTATGAACAGCTTGGGACTAGTTATCAGGAATTGAAAAGGTTAGCAACCAATTGGAGAAGACAATCCAGTCATCAACCTACAGCCCCGAGGAGTAAGTATTAAGTATTGGCATAGTGTTTAACATTTTATACAGGCATGATTAAAAAATGTATTTTCTCTTCCTCCAAGATTTTATTTATAAATAATTATAATATACAGTAAGCTAAGAACATTATATATTGTACATCTCAACTGAAAAGGTTGTACACAACCTTATGGTACTCTTGAGTATAGGAAGGACTTATAAACGGTACTTATGTGATAATGTATTTATGATTTAGACTTGTGACATCTATTCATATAGAGATACTATTCAATTTTTAACGTATTATATAAATAATTCATTATATACTTCAAGTCATGAAGCTTAATGTAAAAAGAAAAGGTTAGGGACGATTTGAATGAAACACACATAGCCTTTCAAAGAAACGTCATACCTCAAAAACCTAATATTTCAGTCAATAATATTTCAATGTCTAAATGATATCAGAGGTATCTGAAGGTTCCGTGTGTAGGCTAGTCTTGAAATTTTCGATCCACCGTAGTCTGGGTCTACCTCTTCCTCTCCTACTGTCCGGGCGTCCCTCCATTATCTTCCTTGGTAGTCTTTCTTGATCCATGCACATGATCCAACTATTTTATTCTCTTTTTTTTAATATATGAGACTAAATCGGGGTCGTTAATGAAACACTCTTGTCGCTTTGTAAGGATCCAGGCCTCACTATTATAATCACTGATAGTCGGAGAACAGTCTTATATAATGGAACTTTGATCTCTCGGTTTTGAAGAATTTTCTTGAGACCCAAGTAGCATTTGTTGCCATACTGAATCCTCAATTTCACTTCTTCTTCTACTTTTCAGTGACTATCTTGCCGAAGTATCTTTTTCGAAGCTACCTCCTCCAGAAACTCAAACTCCGCAATATGAAAGATATAGCGTCATATACAGAGATTTTACAGCCACCTAAAGTCGAACTTCCTAAAACTTAGTATGCACTTACCCTTAGTTCCAAACAACATCACTTCTACCTCCAAGGAAAGTTCTGGAAATATGTCTGAGCATTATTTTCCGATAAAGTTCTTATGGAAACTGCGTTCTGCAGGAAGAAGGACAATAGGAAGCACAAGAACCATAGCGTGGCTAATGACCATGAAGGACTATACTTAAATACGGAGGATCCTGCAAGTTGGAAAGAGGAATAGAAAGACTTAGCGACTAAGTTGGGAGGACTTTTGTTTAACAAGTTGGGAGGTGGGAGGAAGTTGGCCCGTGAGGAGGTGAATAATGTCTCTACTGATCTCGGCTCAGCTCTGTGCTGCCTCCACATCTCTACGGCCAACTTTATAACTAACCTACTCTTAATTAACGATTGTCCCTAGGTCGTTTCTACATTATGGCTTCTTAATTAACGAACCTCATAAGCCTCAAATGATTATTATCATTATATCCTCTGAACGGAGATCATTTCCTGCATAATAAACATTGAATGCATGAAAAACATACAGCAGAAAGTATCCCATATCATCTAGAATTCATATGAGTAACACATCTTTAGTTACCAACAAGGAAAACTAATCATACTGAGGTACTAGATTCTTGAGAAAAATAAAACTTTATCTGTCCAAACATTTATTACCGAAACGTTTAGAGATGGATATTAGCCGATAACAAAGTCCAGGATGATTGAGAATTATATATATTAAAAGAGGAGAAAGAAAACACTACACTACACTCTGCACTCAGACAGAACACAACAGCTGGCGAAATTTAAAGTTTTGATATTTGTCTCGTTAATCTCTTAAGTATCAATTACAGACTTACGACATTTGATGTTAATCGACCTGCTTTTCTAGATGCAACGGCAAACGTCAAGAACGGGCAAGCACGATGCCCAAGATTCTGCAAATCGTTCCACCCTCCACGTACGTCTTAATTTGTCAGCTGATCCAAAGCCGTCATAATCGCTGCTTCATCTAGACCCACTGGTCGCTGTACTAGAACACCATTTTTCATTGGTAGGAATAGCACGGGTAAATCGGCCCCAGAAGAATAGCTCGTGAAGCTGTGAGAAACCTGGAGCTGCGATTGTCTGTTCTCCCTCAAGTGACGTTCAATTGATGTCCATATGTGACGTTCAAGATCAAAATCGGATAACTCCAAAAATTTGTACTAGTTTAGCCAAGAATTTTTTCTAACACGGCCCTTGTTCCCGATGGTTTAAGTACGATTCTGAAGCTGAAGTTTCGGTTGTGCAAAGAATTGCTTGACTAAACTTGAGTAGATGTGCAAAAGTCAATTTATGAAATTTGGATTATTCCGCTTTAGAGCCTGAACGCTGAACAAGAAAATGTAAACCCCAGTAGATAGGGAAGAAGGTAAAATGGACAATGTTTATTGCGTACGATCTGTTGAGTAGTACTTTTTATACAAATTTATTTTCAAATAAGTATGTATGGATGACGTTAAAAAAAAAAAAGGTGGACGGTTTATTGGCGTATCCACATATCTTACGTATCAGGCAGTTTTTAGGCATCGTGAAGTTGTAAAATACGGTGTATTTAAAAAAATTAATAATTTTAAGCAATAACTATAATTTTGACGAGAACATTATAACAAATTCCACTTTGTAAAAGTGAAGTTGTAAGACGGTATAAGATATAAGATTAGATGTAATTATATTGATAATTTTTATTATTGGGCAATATAATAACCAAACTGATGATTGAGGCGAACTCGCAGTAAATTTTAAAATTGGTGAATAACTGAAGAAATATAGAGAAGGAGTGGGAATGACAGATATATTGATACAGAGCTGCCGGTGACGGAAGAGCTCAGATGAAATGTGCCCCATGCAAATTGAACCTCTCCATTCCAAATGACTCAGAAAATGGCTGAAGAAGCCACTACCCACTTTTTGGGCCTAACCACGATATTTTTTTTATTTTATTTCCCCTTCCCCCCTCCTGTCGCTATAAGGTGGGCCGGGGAGAGCTGAGATATTGCCGGCGTTCCTTACAACCACTAAATCATGCCTGGCTAAAGTGTAATACCTCTGGATGGAGGATGCGATGCTATTGCTGTTAAAATTGGTTATAAAACTGTTTTGTAACAGCCTCAAACCCATAACAGAAATTGAAAAATATAAAAGAATTAAGAAAAAAATATTTTTGCCTACTCCTCTACCAAAGCCATTAAGTCAGCTCTATAAAATATTAGATCATAAAAATAAGCAAAAAATATATCTTCATGCGCTAGGCTAACAAAAAAAATTTCTTAGAGCACAACTAAACATTATGCCTGATGTTCCTAAAATAAATAATGCCAAGTAGAGCCCTTTTCATTGGAATACGCGTTTTATCGGACGGTTTTATGTAAATAAGGTTTTTTTTTTTTTTTAGTAGAATGAATTTATTAAACGAGAATACGGTTTATTTAATTCAATTTTAGAGACAAAAACGTTAGAATACATATCCCATCACTAATAGAGAACTGTATTTTAATATAGTGCAATAAATAATACATGTATATGAATGTATGAAGGACTGCATGAATACGCAAAATTAAAATAAAATTAAAATAACATTGTTAAGGGTTTTCTTTGTTTCAAACATAAACTAATTAATAAGTATGTGGGGAAGAGTTATGTTTATTTTTATCTTTAAATAAACATAAAAATAATTATAATTATAAAAATAGTTAAGAAAGGTATTTGGATTTTATTTATATTCAAAATAAATCAGTTCTCCCCAAGTCCGCAAGCACAGCATAAGTAAAAAATAAGGAACGACTAATCACACACACACATAAATCATAATAAGTTTGTGGGTTACGTTTTATTATCAATATTAATACATATATAATATTTGATTTCTAGGATAAACAAATTAAGCTCTGAAGTCTTAGGTCAATATGAAAATTATTCTAGTTCGATGTCAGGGATTACATATTGATGGGACACAATATATTTCTGAATTAAGAATGTACATCAAAAATAAGTAAAATTACTCAATAAATAATTTCATATATTATGAAAATAATTACATTCCCCCCTTAAAGAGATGTATATGGCATAACATTTAAATTAATAAAGAAAACATGGATAAAGTTTATATTGTGAGAGCCCCGTCACAATATAAACTTGCCGAAGACGGAAACTCAATCGCCTTTTGTTAACATTTGCTTACAAAACTCTCTGCCACCAACAGACTATAAATAAGCTTTTACAAATGATATAACTTTATTAATAATTTGAATATATTTACAAAATATTAACAATAACGGTCCTTTCATAGCCAGACTTCATTCCGGGGAAAGAGGTGGTGGTTTTCGTTACGTGAATTTCAGGCGAATATATTTCATCATTAACTCCCGTAAAAAGAAATATATTTAGGAATCTAAACAGATGTATGTAAAAAATATTCATCTTTAAACACCAAATAAATAAACAAACTAAAACTGTTTTAAGAAAAAAGAAAAGATATGACCATGGCCGAGAAGCGTGCTTCATTAGGGCCCAGGATAGCTCAAATGGTAGAGTCCCAGACTAGTGATCTGGAAGACCCGGGTTCGAGTCCCGGTCCTGGACATATCTTTTCTTTTCAAATGAATATATTTAAAACTATTTTCACTTGAATGAGATATTGTCGCTCACCTGATAAAAATAACCTCTGTCTTCATGTCTTAATGATCTAAAATATTGTAAGGTAGATTTCGAAAAACTAGTCCCCACTTAGTACAATGTAACACTCCATGCCCAAAGGTTTATAAAAAAAATTAATGTTGTTTTTAACAATTACAGTGATTTTAACTATCATTTCACACCATCGTTCTACTTTTTAAATATATGTAGTTCGTACTCATCTCGACAAAGACCTTATGTTTTCAGCCTGTAAATAATTTAATGTACAGATTCAAGGATACTCGCATTAAAGAGGCTGGGTGGGCCATAGGAAGTTCTTCAGACACCACAGGGTAAATCTTAACAGATTACATAGTTTATTTGCCAGACCCGGATACACACTTAGCACTCTACCCACTCAGATACCCCGTTCCCTAACTGTATAAATAAAATATAATTAAACAATCGTAGACATTTAAAACTACCTGAACTTACAATTGGTTTACCTCAAACTGGACAAATAGGTTCCGTTTTAATGAACTTTTGAAAAACAGTATCTTGCTCATATTGTCGGCAGCTTTATAAATGAGTAGATTCGCAGGTCATTATACATTCAAAAATAATGAAATCTCAATACTGACAGAAATTAGGCGAATTATTTCATAATTTGCATCATGCTTGATCCACAAAGTAAAAGTGATGAAAAAGTAATTCTGTGTTCGTAATAAAAAATTTAGATAAACCTCAGACTGGGCAGATATCTTTGAATTAAGGTTTTATGATTAAAATTTAAGTTAATTAAAATAAACTATTAATTTTTCCTCTCATAGATTTTCTTGTAATATATTTCAGTTACCGTAAAAAAATATGGAAAAACGAATAAACACTTAATCCCACACATCTTATATTAAAAACTCTAATTATGTTAATTGCGAGTGAAGGAGAATTTAAAAAGGAATAACGAGAAAGGGTGTGGAGAGGAATACCAAATGGAATTTCAGCTCACTCGGTTTCCTATGCAAATTTAAACCTCAACCCCTTACGCCACAATTTTCACCATTTCCTTGAAATGATAATTTTCCCTTATCAGTGGCGATTATTTAAATAATTATTCTCGTTATCAGTGACGATTATTTCATCCTGAGATAAGAGTCCTGTCGGGGCAGAGTTGTTTCAAAGGAGACCGCGAAAAGCGCTGTTAATTTCTCTAAAGGATTAAGGAATGAATTTTCATGACGATGGAATATCAAACTGGCAACATCTTTGGAATAAATTATCATTTCAAACTTGATTCCTTGCTCGACCTCGCCGATGAAAATTATTTATAATGTTTGGAATAATGATAATAGTTATAATACGAAGACACGAAATATGCCATGCTCCAGGCAAGGCCTTCATAAACAAAAACAGCTGGAGTTTTTCCAGTACATAATAATGTTTCAACTACATCACTGATGTTTTATTTTAATGGCAGGCTATGGTTTAATCACTACCTTAAAAAGAAAGAAGTTGTACTACCGTAGTACATAGAAGCTCCCGTACATAGAAGAAACCGTACTATGTAATTGTTGTTGTAGTTGTAGTAACCAAGCCAATAGTTTTGAAAGGAGGTGATTCGACCGAGGTTTCCCCATATTGTAAGTACCCCGTTTATAGATGCTGGGTGAGCCCTACGAGGTACTTCAGAACCGACAGGGTCAATCCATGGCTGTCAACAGATTAAATAACACAGGCCAACGATGAAAAAACTTTTGTACTGAAAATACCTTATTCATATAGTTTTTAGGGTGCTGAATCCCAATATGTTATTAAATAAGCTGTATCACCCACCATTCTTCACATTTTATAGCTAAATTTATTAAATTAAGCGATTTTTAAATAATTGGACAGCTTTAATATTTAAAATAAATAACTGAAAAACTAGGTCTATTGGTGTGGATGAAGTTGGTAGCACTGCTGAAACACATTTGCTGGCCAAAAAAGGTTGATTCTTTTTTCTGTTAACAGCTGATGTTTTGTTTACTGTCAACCTAACCTCTATTAGTGAGGAGGAAGGTGAGCGTTTGAGGAGGCTGCTGGAACACCAACATGATGGGGGACTACTGTTGGTCACTTCACCGAGAAGTTCAACAAGCGACTTATCGTAGAAAAAGCTACACAAGAAGATTCAAATAAAAAAAGAGAAAGAAAGTATAGACCAATTCCAGTTGACAAGTGAAACCTGTATTAGCACATTAGATCACTGTTTTAAGCAGCCACTATAGAACAGTTAAATAAACCATGCTTATGATGTAACATAGTGTTTCATTAGTTCCCCCGTATATATCGTATATAATATATGTATACCGTATATATTTATACTATATAATACAAAGCATATTGCAGGAAAACTATGGGCGATACAAAAAAACTAAGGCCAGATTTAGACTCAGCACATACAAATTTATAAAGATCAACTATTAAAGCTAAAAAAGTTTTCAAAAACATTTTTTTTGTTGGCCTGTGTAATTCATCAGTCACAGCCGATTTAAATCGAGAACCCTTAGCACTCTAGACATTCAGCGACACCGCTCCCTAACTCCATAATAAATAACAAAAATTGTGAAAATGCAAAAGTACATAATGTTGCAAATGTTTTGACTCAAAACATTTTAGATTTGAGTACCATTTTAATGAATTTTTAAAAAACAAGGAGGTCATTTGACCAAGATCAGGCTCAACCATCAGGTTCTTCTTCAAATTAGTGAGGCTGGGTGAGCCCCCGAAGGGTATCCTAACCACCACTAATTCAATTCACGGCTGTTCACAAAATCTATATTTTATCTTGAATAAGTGGTCTCTAATTCGGGATCTACAGCTCAGCAACCCATCGCTAAGCTGCCCTGCTCCCCACTTTAACGTTATCTTATAATATTTACAGGCTACAAATAATTTAATTATAACTATAATCATTCGACAAATTTCAACTGAATTTACTGTTGAGAATTAAAAAATTACAAATATATCAATATTTCAATAATGGCTCAAAAAGAGAAAGAAAATTAAATGACTTTATCTGTATTTTCGATAAATATTTTTGAAATAGTAAAAGTTTTAAGCATTTTATAAAAAAAAATCAGCCAAAACTATTTACTTTATTTTTATTAATCTTTTAGCATAGTAAATGGTTGTCTTGAAAATAAATAAAAACTCAATCTCAAGGAAGAAATTTTAATGATGTGTTTATCAAGTTGAGAAAAAACACCATAAGTAGAAATGGTAGTACACAATGGATTTAACAAGGCAATAATATGAAATGTACAATATATTCCAATAACAGAAATAGTAATATACCAACAATTTAACGAAACAATATATGTGTACTCTCTAATATATTCAATAAACTTCTAACATCTGTTATAACAAAAATAACTACATTTGGGCAAATACTGCCATCTATATTATACATTTAAAAATGGCATCTCTTTCTATATTATATATTTTTTTTAAACTGGAGCAATAGCAAATTTGTACGTGGGTAAATAATTTTGCTAAACATTTCATAAAAAAATCCATCAATAAATATCAAATATCAAACATTTTTTTTAGTCCAAAAAAATCACATAGAATTTCTCATTATGGTAGTCATTTCACTTTATTTGGCATAGAATATTAGTGGACTGATTTTAAATAGAATAAATAATTTTAGATAGAACTATCAATTAATAAGCAACTATAGAATTTGTATCAATAGTGTATTACGTAACGCTTGTTAAAGTAGGATAAACAAATATCAATAAACTGTATGGTAAGAGAGAATAGGTGTGACAAGACGTTATATAAGACTAAGAAGACACTTGGGAGAGAAGCCAAACAAATAGAATACGAGCAATGGCTTTAGATTATGATAAAATAGTCAGTGATTTTCTTACACAAATTTATTTCAGTTACAGACTTTTGAACAGTTCTGGAAATGAAAAATTGTTATGTTTTGGGAAAAATAAATTAATCACAAAAATGAATAATTAAATTTAAAATTCTAATACGCCAATTTGTCTTAAAACAACATTTTTTTTGGAAGTGGTGAAATTCTACAAATGACAATTACCTTTTTTTATTTTAAAATTTTAGATTTTCTTTGTCGAATAATTGTTACAAAAAAGTAATATTAATAAATATTTGTTTTATCTCCATGATTTAAACCATATTTTTTAAAAGTTGCAATGCATCGAATTTTAGTAGAAAATTCCAAACATTTATTCAACAATTTCTTAAATGTTTTTATTTATCAATAAAGTAAAAAGTAAGATGAATTAATGATTTTTTCCCATACAATTCAGTAAATATTGATTTTCAAATTTTGTATATAATATTTTCATCTCGTAATACAAGCTTTTATTGAGGTATCGCCAGACGTAACGCCATAGAATTTTAGATCAGAGATATTTCTGATTATTTTGTATTCATAAAAAAAAACATTAGTTTTATAACAAGTGGGTATATTAACAGATAAATTTGACTAATGAATAAATATAATCAATTATAATTATAAATTAAATAATTATAATACGTAATTGTACATTTATATTATTAATTATAATAATATAATTAATAATATAAATAATTAATAAAAAAATTATTTATTATTATAAAAAAAATAATTAATTTTTTTAAATAAGCGATTCTTTATCTCAAAAGTGGTATCAGCTTCAGTTTTTTACATTTCCTAACAGCACTAATATTCATTTCAATATTCATCATTATTACCAAAACAACTGTATTTTCTGATAATCCTGATATATTTCAGTCATACCATAATTTGATATATTTAATGAGTCATGCCATTAAACGCAGCAAGAATCTTCCCAAAGGATAGTTTCTATTGAACCCCGGAACCCTGAGATTTTTGTCCATTTTTTCAATTTTCGTTCAGATATATAATTAATTAATATTTATAATAAAAAAACAAAAAAAAAACCTGTACCACTACAACCCATGAAGGGTCTGGGGTTCAGTACATGGTAGAGACTGTACTGTTTCATGGACAACGGTTCTGCAAGGAGGTAACTTGTCCTTGGTCACGCTCAACCGCCAAATTTCCCCCCCTTATTTTGGGTACCCTATTTTTATAATATTTTATAGAGGCTGGGTGTGCCCCAGGAGGGTCCTAGATCCTATATGATCCACCTCCCGCCGCAAACAGACTAAATAAAAATCATGGCCTGCAGCGGGATTTGAACCAGGATTTCCGGCATGGCAGCTCAGTACTCCTCTCCGTAATATTTATAATATAATAAGAAAAAATACAATATGTTCGAAATGAAAACGGCAGAGAAGTAGAGAAAAGAGAAGAAAAGCTATTGGATCTGCTCAGGAGAACATTCGCCTAGGCCAAGGGCTCATCTCAATCAAAACTTTTTCTTTAAAAAAAATAAAAAGAAAGAAAGAAATCAGGCGCAGGCGGAACAGGTTTAGATGGTTCCCTAAATGTCTTACTGCCGCAAAACAAAGAAAAACTAAGAAACTCTTTTCTTCTAAACATATATTGCTTATATAGGGTGTTTTTTTAAGCTAGATAGAACTTTAAATTGTAAAAAGTAACACAAAAAATTAAATTGTAATCAAAAATTTTTTTTTATTTGTTTCAGTATACTCTGACATTTCGTATACTTCTTTCGCCGATTGGGCTCTAGAGCAGTTGGCAACTGACCCGTTGTTTTATCGCAAAATTGTGTTCAGCGATGAGGCGCATTTTTGGTTGATTTCGAGAAATGGACCTGTCAATTGGCCTCCAAGGTCGTGCTGTGGGGCTACGTGAAGTCACTGGTTTATGCTGATAAACCAGCAACAATTGACGCCTTGGAAGCCAGCATTGTTCGTGTTATTCGTGACATACGGCCAGCAGTGCTCGAAAAAGTGGCCCAAAATTGGACGTCCAGAATGCGCTTCGTCAAGAACAGCCGCGGTGCCCATATGCCCGAAATCATTTTCAAATGTTAATGTCACGTATTGATCTTTCGAATAAAAAAAAAATTTTGAATACAATTTAATTTTTTGTGTTACTTTTTACAATTTAAAGTTCTATCTAGCTTAAAAAAACACCCTTTAGCTCAACTTAATACTTAGTGTTCATAACATGTTCTATTTATAGATGCCATGATTTTTTAATTATTATATTTTATTCTCACTAATATTGTCATATTCGAACATTAAAGGGTTTGAAAATAAAAAAATAGTAAATCAACCAATAGTACAGTGCCGATAATAAATTATCACTATTTAAAAAAAATAATTTCGGGGTAATTTTTTTCATCATTTTTATCATTATTCATATTTAAAAAATATATTTAGTTATAAATAAATCTATTATTTATTATTTGCTATTGATATATATATATATATATTTGATATGACCGAACATTTGATCCTACTCATTCTTATTACATTTGATGAACGAAGATTGTTCGTTCTTACACTTATATATTTCCATCCTTTTGCTAAACCACATTCTCATCATTGCTATAAACATTTCTCGCACTTACATTCCGAATATGTCAAGCCTGTCGCATACAGTCTTATTGAGCTCCTGAAATTGACTTCCATACGTAAGAATGGGTCTCATTTAGGATTTGTAAATTTTATTTTTAATTGAAATCAGGATACCTTCTATTGAGTCTATAAGGGTAAATATCCCACCTCTTGCCAAGAGCCTGCTTTTAACTTTAAACGTCTCACTCGCTACTAAATGTCCTAGGAGTGAAAATGCTTATAGTTCAATATATATTGAAGACATAGTGATATAGATGGCTTGGAAAAATCAGAAGGAAAACACTTGGAATAGCGGTTAGAAATATTTTCAGGAAAGAAAATAGTTGACCTTCTTCACTGGTATTTAGATATAGATTTACCGCTGAACTTTTACTTCATATTAGATAACTATTACAATCTAAATAATTTGAACAAATATAAAAAGAAGTATTACGACCATGACTTATATTTAAATTGAAAACACTACCAACAAATTTAAAAAATATGAAATAATTCCTAATAGCTAAAAGTTAGCTATGAAACCGTAAACTTGCAGTGACGGATTACCATCGCCCCCCCCTCCACTCCCTTTCTCGACAGTCCTAAAGAAGACCTGCAATACAGGGTCAAAACGTCGGCTATTTAATAAACATTTCTCCTTATCTAAGAGAAATGTATTGACCTCGACCGGGACGATTCTCTTCCACAAATTCCTGAAGAGTCATGAAGGGGTGAAGAGAAGGGTCATGTCTTCAGTATATGGTTGAGTCGGTAGTACTGTTTCTGGGACAATGCAGGGAGGTGAATTGGACGAGATGACGCTCAACATCCCGATCCACCAGAGTCCAAGCCAGATTTGAATCCGGGACATCGGCACAGCAGACCAGTGTGTTAATCCATAGTCGATACACAATCTAGTTTGTAACTGAATTTTTTGTAAATTGTTAATTAAGATATTTTTAATTGATAGTTAATAACCAAGTAAATTCACTCTTCTATAAATACATTGTAAATAAATAAATAGGCTACCTTGCACTTCAATTCTTCTGTTTTTTAACTGTTGGAAATATAAATAAATTTTCAAACAAGGAATATAAAAAATATAAGCCAGTGAAAAGAACCCAACTTGGGCAGCATAGCGCAGAACGCTCTCCAGTGAAGGGCCTTCGCTTCCCGACCCAAACACAAACATCCCTTTTCGCTACCCAAATATATCCGAACCCTCTCCAGTTCGTCGCCGAAAGCGGAAAGGTAAAGTGTTCCAGAAGTCGTCTAGAAAAATAAGGAGAATTCTTTATTCAGTGGTACAGAATAAAACGTATGAATAACTTTTGAGATTGGACGAAATATTCATACAAAAAAATAAATAAATAAAATACGCAAAAGTTAGAATCCAAAATTTCATACTAGAGTTCAAAGGAAAACGAAATAACATATAATAATTTAACCAATAGAATAGAACAAAAATTTCAAATTGATAAAAAAATAGGCAGAAATTAGATATATGGTTCATACACCCTTTGTTCCAAAACTAACTAAATTATAAGAAGTAAGTAAATCAAGTTAAATTATGTATTATTTTTTTGTTTCACATTTCCACCTACGATGTTTCACATCCAGCAAGTTTGATACAGTGTTTGTATTTACTTCAGTATTTCTATAGTAAGTACTTACTAAGTCCTTACTCCCATCGCTGACTTGGATTAAAAGTGAAATTACTAGGATTGAAAGTTAAATTAAAAGATAAAATATTCTAACAATCATATTACATTACATTATTGGCGCGACAGACTCATAAAGAAGTCCTTGGCCTGCTCAACCGCTCTACCCCAATCGTCCCGATCGCCTGCTCGAGTGATGGAGACCTTATACAGCCTCAGATCTTCACAGACGGCATCCTTCCATCTAGCTTTGGGCCTTCCTCGAGGTCTTACTCCATCCGGATTTCCTTTATACAGCTTTTTAGCTGTTCTTTCTTCGCCCATCCTATATAAGTGGCCCAGCCACTTGATGAGCTGCATCCTGATGAAGCTCGATATCATTAGGTCTCCATATAGCTCACTTAGCTCCTTGTTCCTTCTGATCCTGAGTTGGTCGTTTTCTCGAACTGGGCCGAATATTTGCCGAAGAACTCTTCTTTCGAATCTATTCAGCTTTTCCACGCTGGATTTATTCAGTGTGAGGGTTTCACCAGCGAATGTCACTACTGGCCTAATCACGGTTCTATACTTCATCAGCTTGGACTTTAGGCTAAGGAGCTTACTTCTCAGGAGCTTTGACATTCCAAAACATGTTTTATTACCTAATACTATCCTGGCTCTGATTTCCTCCTCCTCATCCAAATTCTCAAGTTAAATTATGTATTATTTTTTTGTTTTACATTTCCACCCACGATGTTTCACACCCAGCAAATTTGATACAGTGTTTGTATTTACTTCAGTATTTCTATAGTAAGTACTTACTAAGTCCTTACTCCCATCGCTGACTTGGATTAAAAGTGAAATTACTAGGATTGAAAGTTAAATTAAAAGATAAAATATTCTAACAATCATATTATCGAGAAAAAAAACATAACTCTCCGAACCTTTAGTCTTACAAAAGTTTATCTGAAACCGCCCATATAATCAGATATTTCTACTAAATTTGTGTAAACTATAAGCATAAATATTTCGCAAACCCAAGTTTATTCAAGATTAATATTCTCAAAAGTATTGAGCTAAAAGACTAGGTAAAAAGGTGCTTCCGTACGGTCGCAAGTAACAGATTTCTGCCCAATAAAGAATGAAGTTATACATAACATACTGAAACCAATGTGTAATATAATCGGAAATATAATAAGAAATTCTTAAAGTAACAATAGATTTCTAATAAATCCGTTTAATACAATCATCCATACCGTGTAATTATCAAAATATTAATTTTTATAAGTTAAACTTTATTAACCAGTAACAATAAATTTTAATCTAAATTTCACTGGTTCGTTGAAGAAGAGCCGTTCCACAATATCACAATTTTTTAATTCTTTTTGTAAATTTTATAATATAGTTGCCACATATGTATAAATGTCATTAAATATAAAATTACACCAAAATTTAGACTAGAACACGTAATTATAGTGAAATGGGTTCTTCTTTTTCACAAGGATACCTTAACCGTATTTAAAAGTTACAGGTCATTTGTTCAGTGTTGCAGGTAATGTATACCCAGGCCCGTGTCGGGGATAATTTGTAAGAATAAATAAAAAGACGATATAAAAACGATTGACTAAATAAATGTTATGCGCTTTAATGTTCCTGATGATTGAAACTGACATCGAGATGTTTCCAAGGAACGAATTTTAGAAGTATTTTACAGTAATTTTCGACTTACCAAGTTATAGTTGAATAATAACAGTTAAGAAGTTAACACTCACCTGAAAAAAATAATAATAATAATTACATAACCTGTTAAATAAAAAAAAATAATTCACGAAGATTAGTTTCTAGTATTTTAACATCTACATACATTCAAAAATATAAACATCACTTAAATCACTAATTTTTAAATCATGGTGAGGGTAACCGCCATTTTCTTATCAGATGTCGACGGATCAATATTACACAAAGAGAACTAAAAGTGTTAATGTATTCTTGCTATTAAAATATGGTAATATCCAAGACCGAGTCTTATTCGAACAAGCCGTTCAGAGAAAAGTGAATTTATAAAGTATAATATTTCATAAAATGTATTTTACTATACAGTTTTATGAAGTGTCATATTCAATTTGCTAAGTAAAATTTATTATAAATATAAATATACAGTGGCACAGTTTATGTACTCCTAGTGTATTAAAGTTTATACTACCTATATAAGTTTTAATACATTAAAAGCACCGAGTATTACGCTGAGCTGCCGTGCTGAAGATCCCGGGTTCAAATCCGTTTGTGGCAGACATTTTACTTAATCTTTTAACAGTCGAGGAGCGACCCTGTGGGATCTGGAGAAGCTCCTGGGGTTTCCCCAGCCTCCAAAAGGTAGCGTAGATATTGAGAAAAAACTGGTGGTTAAGAGTAATCTCGGAGAAATCCCCTGCACAATCGTAGTCGTAGATACAGCATAGTCTCTATTGAACCCAGGACCATTTATAAGTTGTAGTGAAACATTTTTTTGTAAGTAATAAAAATTATTATTTAACGATTCTTTTACAACCTAGTTGTTTATCGTTCACTACATTTCTCGCCAAAGATCTCGGGGGAACTAGTCTCCCTCCTTAAGACCCCTCGCTGCCATGCTCTCCTCCACATCCTGTACACATGTTATTTTGGTACACCCTTTTTTCCTCCTTTCTCTAGAGCGATAGTCAAAGTCTATTATTAAGTTCTTCTGGCATTATTTATAAGTTCTTGTTTCTATTTTTTAGAGCAATGATTTTTCCTGCTCTATCAGTTTCATTATATGATTAGGGACGTGTTGAATTCTGGATATGGAACAACAACGTCTCAAGAATTCCATCTCCATGCCCAACAACTTCTTCTCCTCCTTTTTCTGAAGGAAAAGTTTTATAAATTTTTACATATTTAAAAATAAACACAGAAAACAGTTTACCTTTTAATCTCATATCCAGTAGTATAAATCCTTTCTTTATATTTGTTAGTGAGAGCCTTGCTATAATTTCCTCTTTTTTAGAGTATTTTAAACGGAATTAATGGTTAGAGTTTCCTCCATTGCGGGAAATGGCATTATCATTACAGCTACAGAGGCTTTTGAAAGGGACTATTTCTAATTAGGCGGTTTACTGTTATGGCTTTTTCGTGTCTCTCGGAAAATACTGCCCTTCTTACCCCGCACATAATGAGTATACTGCTCTTTACTAAACACTTATATGCAGAACCCAACATAATAACTATAAAACAAGTTTATTAGGGCATATTTTATTTTAAAACGGTTTTATTAGCTTCGCCTTTATGTACGTATGTAACGGAATCTTTGAATATTCCACTTCAAACGACTCGGTAGGATCTGTAGACCCTTCTGTGGCTAACGTACCATCTGTAAGGAAATGGTTTCTTTGATTGAGGAACAAACCTGTCGGTTAAGTGTAGTCTCGTCCAAATCATGTCTCTGCAAAACTGTGTAAGTGTAAACGATGGACTTAAACCAGGAGCCTTCGTGGGTTACAGAGTTAAAGATTTTTAAAATTTAAATTATTCGAGAATCATAACAACAATTCTTTTACCGGACTCATATTTTATTTATTTTTATTTTCGTGTTTTAATACAATATAGTACAGTTTGTCGAATATATTATCCCACTGTAATAACTATAATATATACTTTTTAAATATTTTATTTTGAAGAGAAAAGATATGTCCAGGACCGGGATTCGAATCCGTCATGGTACTCTGCCGCTTGCAGACAAATCCATTCTCTTCACAGATCCCATATCCCCGTGTTCTCGCAATTTCCGATGTATACAAGGGGAAGAATGTTCATTCAGGAAAACTGTTCAATCAGGATCTTGTTGACTTACTTCATTATATCATTTATAATTTATTTTATTTTATAATTATTATAATTTTTAACTATTTTATTTTGAAGAGAAAAGATTTCTCCTGGGCCGGGATTCGAACCCGGGCCTCCAATGTTTCCGTCATAGCACTCTGCCACTTGAGCTATCCTGGCTCGCAGTTATACATGATATAATGTTGTAACAAAATCCTAATTAAAGTAATGTTCAATGAACATTCTTCCCCTTGTATATAGTGAAGAGAATGGATTTGACCGAGATGCGAGCCAGGATTGGTAGCTCAATTGGTAGAGACCCATGACGGAAACAATGGAGACACAGGTTCGAATCCCGGTCCTGGACATATCTTTTCTCTTCAAAAAAAATTATAATAATTATAAAAAAATAAATTATATGTAATATATACGGTACGAAATAAATAAAGAGCCCATTTTTCTATTTTCAAGCCTCTCATAGTCTTAAACATTAAATATTGTTTACTTCAAACGGTTTCAGTTTTTCCATCAAGTCTTTATAGTTTTGCTAATGAATATTTGAAGCCCTCTACATTTCTATGTAACGGTGAGTATAATACAGTAGCTTTTAGAAAAAAGAATTATTTATCTTCTCTTTTATTATTTATTGCGAATGAAGACAAGAGAACCACGCAATGCATTCCGATGTCGTTTCTCCCATACTTATTTCATTTTTCTCCATGTATTCTTTTTCATCTGTTCTTTTTGTTCCTGCTCGCCGTTTTAGGCTATTGCAACACTTATTAGACAAACACTCTATGCTCCCAATTAATTACAAAAGACTCAAAGATGTGACTAATATAAGGCCTATTTAAACTTATGGAGTAGAGTTTGGGACTCCACTAAACCATCGAATTCCTCTCATATCGACCTCCTTACTTTGTTCCGAATTAAGTAATCGATAAACTTTATTCCCACTAGTTTAAAACCTACATATATACACAAAAGAAAGAAATGTAGAAATAAATATATATATATACCTTGTAGTACCATCTTTCCTTCTTACTAGTGTCGTCTAAGAGATCTTTTTATTTATCCTTTCTTTCTTTTGTGTGTATATATTCATATAGATATCCTTCCCTTAATGTATATATATATATATACTTGCACGTATACGTATATACAAAAGAAAGATAATATAAATAGAAAGATCTCTACGACGACACTGCTAAGAAGGAAAGATGAGACTACAAGGGAGCTCCATTCTTCATCTTGACCAAGTCGGCTTCTAAGCGTGATCCCGGATTTAGGCAAATCTGAGCCATAGCTTTTCCTTAGCCGACATGGAGGATTGAGGATTACCACTGAAGCCATTTAGGGGACGATTAGTGGAAACTGTTATGAGACTGCATTATCATAATGGCGGAGGGGCACTGAGCTGGGGGAGGGGCGTTGTCGGCAACCGTGTCTGCGTTCGATTAATCGAGAGAGTTCAATCCGATTAAACTTCGATTATAGCCTCCAAACGTATAAGGAGCTTAGGCAGTCCACTTAGTTCAGTCGCATTAATCTCTAAATATGTCTATCGCCAGGGTATAAGATGTCAATCATAATCGCTATCATTAATACTGTCAATTGTCTGTAAAAAAAGGTCCAAAATAATTTTTCTAAATTTTAATTAATTATAGATTCCGCCCTACAGACATAATTAAATTTGCAGAATAAAATTAATTATAAGAAAATAAAAGGCGAACGCAGCTTTTAAACGAAGGAAAGAGGTGGGAAGAAAAGAAATGTTGAAACTGACGTAGTCCAGAGTGGCTTGATCTTATATATATAAAAAAAATAAAAATATGAAATGAAATCGAATAACATAAGGTATAAAGAGTGATCTTTATACTTTTTGATTATCTGAATATCACGGTTGTAAGTCAACATGTCTAGTACTAGGACACCAACAACAAACAGCAAATGGGACTGTATCGTTATATATTCTTATTGTTTTAAGCGTAATGCTGAAATAATTTTATAAAAAAATTGTTATGAGCACATCTTTATATAAATTTGAATGATGTTAAAATGTGGTGGAACTTCCCGTCAAGTATTTCTAAGTTAGAGATTCGTTAACTTAGAACAAAGACTCTTATAAGGAGAACATATATGACACATTTTTTTTTAATAAAGGCCGGAGATCTATTATTCCAGAATATCAGGAAAGGCAGAGATCAGCGAGGTAGAGTACTGTATTATAATGCTCAAGGTACCGGGTTCAAAACCGGCAGTGAAAGTTAAATTTTTAATCTTCAAACAGCCAGGGACCTACAGACCTTCCTGGGCCGAACCCAACATCTATACAGCTAAAGTAAAAACCTGGTGGCTGGGCGTGATATCTAGTAAATCAATACATCCCTACACAACTATTGCTCTTATACCGGTACAGTCTCTTACATGTACGGAACCCAAGACCTTTCATGGTTTTATTTTTTATCACGAAAGTGTTGCAATTGGGCAATACCACGGAAATAGCTTACATGTAGATATTTGTCAAATAGTATTGCAAGCGATCTTTGAAATGCTAAGCTGAAATCTCTGTGCTGCGTAGAAATTCAATTTCGCTTAAAAGTAAATAAAAATAAAATAAAATCCTAAATAATAATTAGAGCCAGCAATTAACGGTATCTGTTCAGCAGGTTGTCGAGTTGAGTTAGAAGCTTTAACTGTTTAATCGATTCATTTTTAATATTTTCCAAGTTGTCATGAGGTGGAGTATAGAAAAGAGGATGTAATTACAGGTAATGAGTAGATTTCGGTAATTATTTCATCAAGAAATAAAAGTTCCAACTAACATTTTAAAATGTAGATGATATATATTTGTTGAAACGTTCATTTCTAGAAGAAATGATTACCGCATTATACACCTTTCTCATGATTACATTCTCTGTTCAATACTAAAGCTCACGATATTTTGGAATATTTTTGGAAAATATTCAAAGGGAAACGAATGAAAAGTTAAAACTTGTTGTGACTAAACTCGACGCGACAACCCGTGGTATAATTGTCCAATTAACAAAAATTCAGTAAAGTAACAAAGTTAATGAGGATTTAAAAAATATTGTATCTTATTTATGTATATATTTAATGTATTTAAAGAAATTATAAGCAGCAGAGAAAATTAAAACAGTGATATAAAAAAGCCTTGAATACTGATTAATTAATAAGGATTAAGCTTCGGTATATTTAATGAATGTATATTCAGTTTAATCGCGCCCTGAATGAAATAATTTAAAGCGGGGGCTTAAGGGTGCAATGGGGAGAAGAATTATAAGAGCCTTAGAGGTTTGGGAGGCATTAGCGCTGCGGGTGATTAAGGTGCAAGGGGAGTGCGCAATTCTGCGCAAAAATTTGGTTAATGAAGTGGTTGTGGGGGAGCGCAATCAATCGCATCCGGGGGAATCAACTCCTAATCCTCATTCGATAGTCGTCCCAACGGCGTACTATAAATATACTGCTCAGTAGTTCTAGCTCTGGGCTAAAGGTCGTCGTTATTAATGTCTATACGGATTTAGCATAGGCATTATATAACGCTGTACCGAGTCAGAGTTAATAGCCAATATCCATCCACTAGTGATTATATTAATTATGGATGTTAAGTTTTTGGACCAGTCAATGATGGCGAACGGACAAGAATAAGGAAACAATTCGAGCTAACGGAGTTGTTTACAGAACATTATTTCCCTCTAAAAGAAGAGAAGGTTTGCTAGACTTAGTGGAATGGATGAACCAGCTTAGACTCCCCAAGTAATTGATATGTGGCCATCCAGGTGGGGCCACGCTTAAGATGACTGGATGATGTGGAGGATGGCCTGCGAAGAATGGGAGTGCGGCGATGTGAACAGAAGGCCGCAGATAGGAAACGTTGGAGTAGGGTGTTGAAGGAGGCCCTGGTCCTGCAAAGACTGTAGCACCCGTCTGTGAGTGACTGAATTATTATAATTTTGTACACAAAAAATGACGCCAATTTGACCACATAAATAGGTGCAATTGAAAAAGAAGGGTAACTTTAAATATTTTTTTAAGTTTCAAATTCATGTAGTTGTGACTACAGACTTGTGGTGGCAAGAAAAGGCCAAATTCAAATTCAAGAGGAAACAAAGGTGGGTAAAGAGAATCTTTTAATGAAGTGATATGTTGTCTTCACTCCCCTAATAATGATCTGATAAAAAGATGCTTTGATCTGAATAGTTTTTAAATAATAATGTGGTATCCCACCCTGAGATCATTACAACCGAGGTACAGTAATAACTATTTCATTACTGATTAAAAAACATATCCCTCTCATTTCCGAAGACGTGGTTGATTTACTGGGAGTTGTTTTACTAAATGAAGATCCTTTTACGTGAGATAGAATAACATTACTAATATTATGTAGTGATCATGGTAACAAAAATATATTTCTACTTTCAAAAATTCATTATGTGAGTGCTTACATTCTCTGAGCCTTTGTCGTCCTGCCTACTACAATGCTATCCCTTTCATAAGGTGGAAGATAGGCAACGTCGAAAAAGTAATGAGCATATTTCTACGACAGTCAATTATTGTTCGAAGCAATGATAATGGTGTGTAGAGTGCTGAGTTATTATGCTGAAGGTTCCGGGTTTAAATCCGGCAGTGGGTGGTAAATTATTAAATTTTTGTAACAGCTATACGAGAACCTTATGTGATCCAAAGTCCCTCCTTTGGCTCACAAGAGAATGGGGGGGGGGCTGGCGTCTCGGATGCCACGTCCATACACAACCGTTGTCGTAGAAACAGTACAGACTCTACCATGAACTGAACTTGGAGCCCTTCATGTGCTGTATCAATACAGATTTTTTTTTTTTTTTATAAGTACTCAACCTTTTTGAAAGGTTCAAACCCTCCTACTTTAATACCACCAATGCTTCTACCGACCATATACTCCGTCTAATACGAACATTCTTTCATCCCAACTTGATATCAGAACTAGCCATATAATATTTCCCCATCCAGAAGAACGGAGAAGGCAGGGATGACAGCCGACAGAACAGCTCAGCTAACACGATATCGAAGAGGTGGAGCAAGACAATGAGGAGCAGATTGTGGAATTGTGTCCCATTGTTCGGGTTGCCCCAGCCACTTGAGCCCTTCCTATTGATAGAGCCCTGTCTACCCCCCCCCCCTTTCACCCCTCCCCCTGAGGCGATGGACTGCCTCCGCGTCGTAGATCAATGTCATCTCCTTACGAGGCGTTTCTCCTTCAGCCGCTATCTAACTATCGACGTATGTGCAAATAACAATAAATAATATCCATTGGTATATCAATCAAAGAATATTGCTAATAAACCCGAAGTAGTTAACATCGAAAGGTTTATTATAAAATCGTATAATAAGAATATTTTTACAGTTCTTCCTGATATGTTCTTGAATAATATTAGTTGAGGTTTTATAAGTATACATACATTTAAAGAGTGGAGAAAATGTTCTAGATGGAGATCAGAGAATTAATTCCTTAAATGTGATTAACTATTGATTATATAAATAATTTATCACCATTAATTCTTAGTCCAGACCATTTTCATTCCCTTATATGTTTTAATTAATTATCTATATTCACTTTGCTTGTGATTTCCATTTGTCACATACCATAGGGTCCTTGTGTTTCATTCTCAGAATCTCAAGTACTAAATCTGTGTTTAGAACAGAATAGAATATAAAAGAATGTTTTTATTCTGGGATTAGGAATGACTGATCTCAAATGTTTACAGAAAAAGACATCTCAAATAATTAAGCAGATCTGATCTTAAGGCTGTATAAAAATCTGCTGATATTTTCATCCGGGTGAAAAAATTAAACAAAAAATAAGTTTTTTCATGAAAAAAATTACAAAGTAAAAAAACATAGCGAATAAAATGACTCTAAAAGCCATTATTTAATTATATTCTATAAAAACTAATAATTATAGCTGATCAGAGAATTTTTTTAATTGAGGAAAGATTGGAAAAACATGGATTCGAATGAAGATAGGGAAGAGGGATGGCGGATTTAATGCTGGAATAAGCTGCAGATGGTGGGGGAGGTTCACGCTTGAAAGAAAGAAACATTGGAATGTTTTGATTCTGTGGGAAATACGAGATATTGTTTCCTGGGATTTGAATGGGTTGGTATAGGATGGAAACTAGGAAATATTTCCTACGGACGGCATATTCGGTTAAAATTATTGAAGAGACCGTTTCTACTATATATTGCATGCATTTTCCCTTCATAACTGTATTGATATTAAAATTATATTTTGTAATTTCAGTCAAACAGTAACACGCGTTAGCTTCAATACAATTTAATCGTGTTTCGATAAAAGGGATAAAGTTTATTACGGTAACCTTTTCTCTATACACTACTTAGCAATAACTGATCCCCTAGGTGGAAATATTTTAAACAATAATTATTAAGACAAAGGGAAATGTTATTGTTGAGTTATTCAGCTGATTACGGGAAGCCGTTCCCTGGAAAATCTGTTAATTGGAGAGAAAATTTCCTAAAGAGGCATTTAATTAGGTCTTCCAAGACAGGATTATTGAAAGAGGCCCGGGGACAAAGGATAATCATACAAAGACGGTCCTCCAGAGAAGGAATTAAATATTTTATTAGCTATTCAAAGGGAGAATTAATTCGGAATCTGGGATATTTTATATTATGTAGCTTTTGGGTACTTAATAATTCTTAAACACGTTGAAATCCATCATACCTTTTCATCGGCTATTGTATAAACATATAATAAATAGGGACTTACAATTTCCTTTATTTTAGTAAGGAAGCTGAATGTGTAGAGCAATGAGGTGCTGTGTTGAATGTTCAAGGGCTCACCAAGTTATAAATATCCAACTACCATACTTAATTGGCCATACCCGCCTGCACTCGGATACAGTACAGTCCCTATCATATGCTCAACCAAAGACCCATCAGGGGTTGTGGTGGTAATTTTTTTTTCTTATAAGTTAATAAGAATGAATCTTTTAGTTATGTCATCCAATATTCATGAAAATCTTAGAAATTATAAAAACAATAACGTTTTTAGCAATATTTTTAAAACGGAGCACTAAAATGTGGTGAAGCCGCAACAAATTGCAATAAAAAGTTCTTTTTATACAAAAGTTCTCTTTTGCTGTAGTATATGACCAAAATCAATGTAGTTCATGCGCAATTTCTTTTTCCATAAGGAAATAGAAAAACGTTCAAAGCTCCCAATTAATTACAAAAGATCATAAGATTATATCCAATCATTGCAATCCAAAATCCTTCGTAGAATCCTCAATGTTCCTTACTTTGTTACAAACAAAGTCATCCTTAATGTCCCGTTAGTTGCTGATTTGTCCCGAAACCGATATCAATCATCTTTTTAGACACCTCGGAGGATTATCGGGAATTAAAGAGGAAGCTAGGTTTGAATCTAGAGGGTTTGAGTGGGAATGAAGTTTGTTATGAAAGGATAGATACCGGGTTCGGGCCGAATCAAATGGGACATTAAGGTCGTTATGGATGACTTTATTCTTAACAAAATAAGGATCGTTGAGGATTTTACGAAGGATTTTGGATTGTAGGGATTGGATACGAGAGGAATTCGATGGCTTAGTGGAGCCCCAAAGCTCTACTCCGAAAGTCAAAATAGGTCGTATGATGGTCATGTAGATGAGTCTTTTGTAGTTAATCGGGAGGTTAGAGCGTTTGTCTAGTAAGTGTTGAAGTAGCCTGAAACGTCGAGCGGTTTCTTGTCTTTTCAGTCTAGTATGTGGATTCCAGGTTAATCGTTTGTCGAGATGCAACCCTAAGTATCGGATCTGTTCTACTGGCACCAGTGGGATGTTATTAAAGGATACTGAAGGGCAGGGAGTCATTGATTTACGACGTAAGGTAAAAGTGATTTGATGAGATTTTTGAGAATTTATTTTAATTCTCCAGTTTTGACACCATTCTTCAAGATCAGTGATATGGGATTGAAGGGTTTGGGATGCAATAACTGGATTGGTGTTGACTGATAACACACACGCATCATCAGCATATGTGGTATGGATAGTATTAGGATGAGTTGGGATGTCAGCTGTATAAATTGTATTAAGGATTGGGCCAAGGATACTACCTTGAGGAATATATTTTGTTTAAATGTTTTTGAAGCGAAAACTTCTTCAGCCGCGTTTAGCGGTAGGGTAAATACTATTGTGTACGCGTCATCAACATGAGCTCGTGACATATTGCGCGAGATTGGCGACGCATAGCGGCCTATGTATGAGTTATACGACTTGTTTTAATCAACTTTAGATTAAAGGTTAGAATTAGGCTGATCTAAGAATAATAATATTTAGCTAAAAGGTCGTTGTGCAATGGATGCTAATAATAACTAAAAACATCAATAACTGGCTAAACTTTTCGTTTCCCTTAATAGATTTTATTTGTCATAGTTAAACGTCTTGTTTTAAGAAGTGGTTAAAAGTAGAAATGATCTTAGCCTTATTGAACCTAACACTGATAATAAAGTGCTGAAAACGATAATAAAGTGCATTATCATTTATATAAATACAAATAAAAGGAATAAATAATATAACTATATACTAATTATTTCAATTAAATTATTGATATTTCGTATCAGTCTTGTGCAACCCATCATATGTTTAAATTAATAAATAAATTACTGGAAAATGTAAACAATTATTGTTAGGAGTGCCAGTATATTTCAAAACCAGACTTATGTTAAAAATGTAAATTTACAAATTTGAAATTTAAATAATTCAGACTATAATTGATTTGGATATTCACACTTATGCCAATATTTTGAGTTTTCACTTCTTTCTGCAGCTCTCATTACTGTCTATTTATTTATTTCTTACAAATGATGATGAAGTTTATAATTTCCTTATAATAAATTTACGTTCTATTAATTCCTAACAATTTAAAATAACATTATCCAAAGTTTTCGATTACAGTTACGCCTGTATCCATGAATACAATGAATATAATAATTGTTGGATTTCAAAAATCCTATTGCGCTTCCTGAGCAACTCAAGCCTGCGCGGATCAATTGAGAACAATTAGAAAGCGCGACAATAATTCACGAGACGCGGACACAATAAGTGGCGACCAGCCCCACCCTTTGATATCCACCCCCTGTTTTTACATAATTTACGACTGCCCAGTTTATCACCCTCTCTCTCTCCAACCATTCCTCCTCCGTTCCTATTTATGTTGGCTCTTTTATCATGTTTACCCTATCCCATAAACTTGGAGGGGGCAACTTTTTTAAATGCTTTGCTCCAAATCTCCTTAATATCAGTCGCCTTTCCAGTTCTTCGTTTGATGGCTGATCTCGACTGATGGTATCGCTAACCCCATAAAAAATATTTAAAGACCCTTAAAATTAACATTTAATTTAGAAAAAAAGAAAAAGCAACGGAGACAACTTTCTTAATCATAAGTCCCTATTCGTCCTCAGGTAACAAGTGTAATTACTTTAGTATCAACATAAACGGAAGTGAAATTGACATTTATTTTAAACTTTTATTAGATTCTTCCAAACCCTTAATTAAAAAACAATTAATTTATCAGAGTAGAGCTTTGGGGTTCTACTAAGACGTCGCATTCCTCTCAATTCCTCCTATACAATCCTTACAATCCACAATCGTGAAATCCTCCATTCTCCTTATTTTATTACGAACATTAAACAAATTTAATTGATATTACCTGTATCAATTTCTGTTATTTATCCTAAAAGGAAAATTAATAACCATATTGATTACAAGCCCTAAATTTTGTTTTACTTATATATTGTTATTCATCATTATTTTTATTAACCGATGCTACATTACTTTTGCTCAAAATTTCAAAAAGTGCAATAATAAAAATTGTTTAAACTATTTCTACTTTTGTATCTTGATATTTCCATTAGTTTTATTTTAATATGTTATTTTCTTTTTCAGTCCAGAAGAAGTTCGGGTGAAATCCGTAATAAATAGTTAATCTCTAGTTTCTTATTTCAGAAATTAATTTTTCAACTCGACTCGGACCACCTTCTTTTCGAAATTGCCGCATTGGAAAATGAATCACTTTATACTAAGTAATAATTTTTTGGCGAAAGGTGTATGGTACACATTTTTTAATAAATAGTTTTAAAAAAGATATACATTGTATATAAAATAATGTTTATTGTTATTTAGAATATATTTTAATTTTTAAATAAAGATCATTTAATTCGTACACGTCATTATTTCAGTTGAAGAGTGAATGGTTTTCGACTTTAAGGAGCCCTTCGGGTTACCACGAAATGCGTTTTTTTAAACTTATATCCCTACTTTTTTTATTTATTAATAATGAAACAACGCTGATCATCAAAAATCAAACAGCATAATCTTCTTCATCAAATTTCAGCCCTTTAGGCCATTATCATGAAAACAACTTAAGTGCTTCACTATTAAATTTTCTTGTCAATAAGCATTAAATCATTTTCACAGCCCAACATTACTGTGCCATAAGCCATATAATAGTATATTTTATGTTTGGATAAAAATACATTATTTAGATTAATTTATTAATAAGGAAAAAATAAGTTATTAATGAAAACATCTCAAAAAAAAAATGCTGATATAATTTTTGTTTCAATATGAATTTCAAATATTTTTTTAACAAGCAATATGTGTTTTGCAATCAGAAATATATTTTAAAATTACTAACCTCTCTTTTGAATATAAAAATAATTTTACAACTTTGTGTTATGGAATCATTATACTACATATAAAGAATAACTGATACTTTCTTCAGATCATGTTCATTCCAAGATTAATTTATTTATTTCTTTATCTGACATTTATTTTAGTTTTAATTTAATTTTTGTACTTAATATAAATTTTTGAAATTAAAAAAAATATTGGTTAAGGGTGTAATCCGAATTAATTGTGAAATATTGATTTTAATACTAATTTTAAAATAAAAAACACTAATGATCATCAAAACAATTTTAATAATTATACAGATATTAAATTACCCTGTATTGCGATACGACAACATTGATTCTCTAATTTAGTTATTTACTTCTTTTTCTAAGATGTATCCTCCGTTAAAATAAAAATAGAAAATTTAATCCTTAAAAATAAAAGGAAAACAAAAAAAGAGAAACGATACTAACCCGCAGGGCTGATCGGTCTTGCGGGTCTCGAGAGCTTAGTATAATCTGATTATTTCCCGGCGCGTCTATTACATCTTAAAATAATACTTGTATTATAGAATTAAGATAAAATAAAAACATTTTAACAAAGAAGACAATAGTAAGTAAATAAATGTTATGTTTAAATTATATAAAACAAATAATGCGTTAGTTATTATTTTATTTTTATTACATTTTATTCATTTCATGTACATAGTGTTATTCTACACTTTTTCCTTTAATAGACATTTTTGGAATAGTAATTATATTATATCAAGTAAATAAAACTTAATAAGCATAGTAAAATATTGTTTCGGAGAGTTCGATCGGCTAAAAGAGATTGAATTTGAAATGTATACATTTATATATTCTTCATGGCAAATTAACTTCAGTTTAAATATATTATCTAAATATAAATATTTATTTTTATTTTTAAATTGACAATTTTTGAACGAAAAAATATTTAAATGAATTAGCTATGTAATCGAAAAAATGTCTGCTAAAAACCATTTCCAATGATATGGAACAGTTTCAGAGTTTATTCTAAACCGCCGATAAATATGTTGTAGAGAAAATGTGATACATATTGATTTCATTACGGTTAGTTGTTACGAAAATAGGATACACTTTTGTATACAATATTATAAAAATTTAAAAACAAAATGAAACCACGCATAATGTTTATATGGATTAGTAAATGGATGAATTGATATCACTCCTTCAAAAAAGTAATGTCATATATAAAAAAAAAACAATTTTTCAATAAAGGTATCTGAAAGTTCCCAGTGAGTTAAAAAATTAAAATTTAGGAATCGGTAAAGCAAAGCATTTCTATTGTAATAATGGATTGAAATTATTTTGATTATTACTTATGTCGTTATTCCGAAAAAACTTCGAGCTCAAAATACAACTTAAAATATGACATTAGTAGAAAAAACATATTGGAAATAGAACATCAAATATGTTTTCCTGAATTAAAAAGCTTCAACCAATACAATTGCTGCTGAAGGTATGACATAAAAATGCAAATTTTTGAGTTATGCCGTTGTTCATTTGAAGTAGCGATATATCTTTAGATATGTCTAAAATAGTCGTGTGGTGGAGTAAATAAATTTCAAAATTTATTTTACAAGTAATTTAAATTTTATAAGTAATTTAAATATTAATAATAAAATAAGTTATTTCATTCATTAAAATTTATTTTTATATGTATATATTTATTTGTGCAAAATTAATCGACTGCACTCTACTGGCCATTTTAAGCATCACATAACCTCTATGTTCAGAATTTAGCTGAACTGAGTCTATTTTCTAACAGCCATTGAAAGAATTTATATTGGTTAAAAAACCGACCGCGGTCAAAATAAAACTGATATTGGCAGATCAGGGAAAAGCCAGAAAAAAACTGAGAACAAAATATAGGAAAAAAAATCATAGGGAGGAGAATGACCATTAGAGAGGCGTCACTTAGTTGAATCGGGTTATTGTTCGAAAATAGGTTACCTTATCGGGGGAGGGGGCCATTGTTAACCCCCTCCACCCCAGAGTGGAGGCCCCCTCACGTTTAAAATTCCTGGCTATCTTCAATAGTCATTTAGAGAATAAAAGAACTGCCGGCCCTTTTGTTGTCCTTTTGCCCGCTCATACTCCGTTCAATAAGTACTCTTTGTTGTTATTTTGACTCCACCTCCTTTATTAAGGATATTATGTTTTGATGTTGAAGGATTATGGTTTTTTCTTTACCTCTCTGGCGACCGTGGAAACTCCGGGATGAGATAAAAATACAAATAATGAACAGTACGCCGATATTTATGAAAGAAATAACCTACACAAAGAAGAACCCATGCAGGATCTAGGGCTAAATACTTGATAAATAGGGCTAGTACGAGATGAAAATACAATAAACGCCGGAAAGAGAAAATAAATAGTGCGCCAATTTTATAAAAAAAATATATCACCACAACCAATGAAGGGCCTTGGGTACATTACATGTTAGAAACTGTACTGTTTTTAGGACAACGGGTTTAACAGAACAAAAATAAGTTCTGCAGGTCGCTTCAAGCAAAATCATTAGAAAAAGTTTACACTTTTTATCGTTTCCTTTTATATATTTTCTAAAATAAAACTAAATATACAAAAAACTTCATTTGTTTCTTCTGGTTTAGACCGTGTCGGTGAATTTTCTGCCAACGTTTCGCCAGACATGCTGCTGACTTCCTCAAGGCTTAATTGAGACTGACAGTCTCAATTAAGCCTTGAGGAAGTCAGCAGCATGTCTGGCGAAACGTTGGCAGAAAATTCACCGACACGGTCTAAACCAGAAGAAACAAATGAAGTTTTTTGTATAAATAGTGGCCGTGGAAACTTGAAAGAGTATAAAAATAATAGTTTTAGTATAGATACAAATAATCTAACAATCATCACATTAAGAAATAAACATTTCGAAGTGTAGGTGATAATTTAATCTAAACAGTAACTGTAAGGGGTTCTTAAATCAATACACAGTTAGTAATAGTTACTGTATATAGTGAGCAATACAATTATTTTTATTTTCGAGAATATAAAAAAGGAAACGCTGGGAAACTGAACCTTGTAGTAACTTAACTCGAAGAGACAACTGCGGATCTGATATCGGATAACGGTTGGACAGGGAGGTGATTCGTTCTAGATCCGCCAAATGTTCCCCCATATAAGAGTACCGACTTTATAAGAGTTGGCTGAAATCGGACTCAGATTTCCGCCATGGTCAAATATGTAAAATAAGACCTGTACCACTACTCGCCATAAAGATTCTTGGGCTCAGTACGAGCGAGAGACTGTACTGTTTTTGAGATCAGGTTCAACCGCCAGGTTTTCTTCCCTAATTTGAGTGCACACTTTACTGGCTGTGTGAGCCCCACGATAGTCTCTAAATTACAATTGATCAATCCCCGGCAGTTAACAAATTAAGTGAATAATCTGCCACAGCCGGATTTGAACCGGGGACCTTCTGCACGGCAGTTCAGTGACAGTTAATACCCTTTATAAGTATCCTCTAGCCTTAATGTAAATAAAATATTTTATTAATGGAGGCATGAAATAAGTTTCTTTTAGCACTGGAGGCCTTTAGAAAGACTTCCCATCAACATCTCTATTCTTTAAGGTGCTTGATAAACAAAAACGGCTCAAGAACTTTTTAATATCAAATGTACATCTCTGTAAAACCGCCACCATCACCTCTTCCATCCTGTCTGAATTACTACTCCTATCAAAGAGAATAATTTAAAAAAATAACCAAGTAAAAATGAATATAAATAAACCACAAGAATTTCATGGGAAGACAATTTAAAAAGAAATTAATATTTGAACATAAAACCACTTAAATTGTTATTATATTTTTAAGAACTGATAGTAATGATTTTATGTTAACATCGAGTGTAAACCTTTTTCATATTCTCAGAATGAAGGAGTAGTCATTCATCAAAGAGAATAATTTTACAAACAACAAGTAACAATCAATATTAATATATATATATATATATATATATATATATATATATATATATATATATATATATGGAACAAAACTTTAAATTTCTATACTAGTTTTAAGAATAGATAATTAAGATTTTTTAAAATGTAAAATGTAAAGTTGTTTCATATTCTCAGAATTACTGCTCCTATCAAAGAGAATATTGCTACAGAATAACCAAGTCAAAATTAATATAAATAAACCACAAGAATTTCATGGGAAGACAATTTAAAAAGAAATTAATATTTGAACATAAAACCACTTAAATTGTTATTATATTTTTAAGAACTGGTAGTAATGATTTTATGTTAACATCGAGTGTAAACCTTTTTCATATTCTCAGAATGAAGGAGTAGTCATTCATCAAAGAGAATAATTTTACAAACAACAAGTAACAATCAATATTAATAATATATAAATATATATATATATATATATATATATATATATATATATATATATATATATATGGAACAAAACATTAAATTTCTATACTAGTTTTAAGAATAGATAATTAAGATTTTTTAAAATGTAAAATGTAAAGTTGTTTCATATTCTCAGAATTACTGCTCCTATCAAAGAGAATATTGCTACAGAATAACCAAGTCAAAATTAATATAAATAAACCACAAGAATTTCATGGGAAGACAATTTAAAAAGAAATTAATATTTGAAAATAAAACCACTTAAATTGTTATTATATTTTTAAGAACTGGCAGTAATGATTTTGTGTTAACATCGAGTGTAAACCTTTTTCATATTCTCAGAATGAAGGAGGTTTCATCATTCATCAATGAGAATAATTTTACAAACAACAAGTAACAATCAATATTAATAATATATATATATATATATATATATATATATATATATATATATATATATATATATATATATATGGAACAAAACTTTAAATTTCTATACTAGTTTTAAGAATAGATAAGATTTAAATTATATAGATAAGAAAAGATTTTTAAAAATATAAAATGTAAAGTTGTTTCATATTCTCAGAATTACTGCTCCTACCAAAGAGAATATCGCTACAGAATAACCAAGTCAAAATTAATATAAATAAGCCACACGTATTTTACTCCAAGATAAATGTTTAGTTTTTAATAATCTATGTACATAAAAACACCTTAAATTTCTATTCTATTTTGAATAATGGAATGTTGAGATTTATTAAATATCGAATGCGAATGAAGCTCTGTCTGTTCTCTATAAGACTACCACCAATGCGAACAATTTTCCAAAATAATTAATTAGAAATTAAAAAATATATATGTATATAAACTAAATAACGGGTTAAGTTTTTAATATATAATATAATAATAAATGTATAGCTCTTTCAGCTTCTCTGAGTCACTTATCCTGTCAAAGAGAATAATTTATATACATATTTATATATTAAATATAAGACTGTAGAGGGAATCTTGAATTTATATTTATATTTATTAAGGTTACTAAATATTATATAATAAAATCAGTAAAATTTTCACATGCTCCATAAAGCAGCAGAGAGAGATGTTTGCTGTAAAAATTAAATCATTAGCAAAGAAATTGTTACAGTCTTATTTTTATTTTCTAACAGCCAGACAATTTCAATATTGTGCCTCGAATGAAACACAGTAGGAAATAAGAGCAATGAAAAACAAAGAGACAAAAGAGAGAAAGAGGGAGAGAGAGTGATAGGGAGCGAGAGAGAGAATAGAGTTTGGGTCAATTGAAACTTGTAGGATCGGATTGCTTTCTCTCTGACAGTCGACGTTGAATTGTTCTCAGTGAATATGGTGAGAAGGCACAGGCAGAGCCCTGTTCTAAATCTAAACTGCATCACCTTTTCCATTCGTTTAATACATTTTAAAAATAATATTTCACAATATAAATTGTAATTAGTAATTTGGTTATTACTTGGTATATTTAAAAAAAAAAATGAACAAAATTGAATATATTGAGCATACGCTACATTAACATATTAACATACGCTTTAAATAGAAATATATGAATGCGAAAAATGCTTTAAACAGAAATATATTAATGCGAAAGATATGAATGAACGCTTTAAATAGAAAGATATGAATGCGAAAAATGCTTTAATTTAGATGTTCATGTATTGAACATTGATATAATTAAATCCAAGAAAGTGAAACCATTAAGGCATGGGTTTTAAAGGCATTAAGTCACGAAATGCGTGCAATGCATGTTGGAAAGCCAAAATGGGCGCTTTACCTGCATTCGACATTTTTTTTTTGAAAAATAAAATTAATTATTTTGAAATTCGGAATTGAAATACCCATATTAATGTGGATAACATATTCCATTTTGGTATAAGCCAGTGGACTGAAATAATTAATTTGACTGAAGTTTACAATGGCTATCACACAAATTGTATTAAAAATAATGACAACTTTCATAAAATTTGTACGTAGGACTTACATATTGATAAAAATAATGATTAGATCATTATTAAATTTTGGGCCTTCCCAAGTGGCACGTTACCTTCAAGGTTATATATTATGGTTACACTTAAAAAATGAAAATAATTCTTTTTAAATTTCGGATTTATCCAATGTATATTGATTTGAATCTCGCATAATATTTCACTGATACGCTAGGAGTAATATATGTGAAGCAAATAAATTACATCATTAAAAATATTAATGAATATGAACAATTGCTTAGTAACTTATGAGCTTCTAGATTTTTATTTAATTTAAAATAGAATATTAAATTTTAAAATCAGTCGGTGGCAGAGATTCTTTCATTGAAGCTCTGACATGATTGTAACCCCGGGCTAAGGAAACTGTGTTAAAAATAACTTATTGATATATGTTTCTTTAGTAATCGTGCTTATTCTTTTCAGTATATTTTGTAATAGACAATAAGAGCTCAAGTAATATTGCTTGATGATATATATATTGAAATTATTTGATTCATAATTTTTAACAATTGATGATATAAGATAATAACTATATATTTTATAGCATAGGGAAATAACCAGTAAAGAATACAAAGAGAAATATTTGAAATAAGTATGTGATTAAGAATGAGAACAAAAGCTCAATACTGTAAAAAATTGCAACAATCTCTAGAACAATGGTTCTAATAACAGGTGTGAGACAAGGCAAACCGAGTTTTAATAATTCAACAAGACTCTACAACAGAATGAAGCTACGCTACAGGCGGTAACTCCGTAAAAAGGGTTTGGAAAGAATTGGAATTTTCACAATCACAAATCGGAGAAACAAAAAAGGGAACGGACTTACAAAAAACAAATGATAAAAAAAAAAAAAACATTAATACTTCATGATAAGAAATTCCTTGCATTTTTATTAATTATTTTTAAATATTCACCCCGGGAAGTGCTGGCTATCACTCCCAAAAGGGAAGGCCTATGCCAGGAAAAGAAAGAAAATATGAATAATAAACTTGAAAATAAAATTGAATCATGTTTAAATATTTGTGCATAATAAAAGGCTATTTTCATTTCATTTCATTTTTAAATATAATTTAGTTCCTAGAAAGATAATGTATTTATATAATTAAACGAAGTTTCATATATAAGAAAAGTGAACCAATGTTAGTAGAGTATACAATTTTATACGATGGTTACAAAATGCTTTATGATTTAAATGTTTTTTTAGAATCACATGTTCATTATGTTTTTAACTCCCTACATCTACATATACATACATAAATACAAATATTCACCTGCAATAGCCTAGTAGCAAACATGAAATTTATTTAATTTTCTACAAAACTCAACATTGAATCAACTCGCACTAGCAAAAGAATTATTACTTTATTGACAATGAATATCTTAGATTTCCACAAAAATGGTAAATAAAGTCGTGTGTATTTATGATTTATTACAGTTTATTTTTATAAACTAAAACCAAAACAAAATATATTTTTGTATCACTCGGCAGTCTACTCTTCATAAAAATATTTTAATTAAAAATTATGCCCACTGTAGCAATGAAACTTATCTGTACATAAATTCATATTATTATTTCATCAATTATTTTTTGTAATTTACAACCGCATAATAATGATACATAAAGTAACTAGAATGAATGATACATAATTACATGAGATAAGCAAGTAGAGGAACTACCCACTTGTAAAACTCGAATAGCAAATTCAAATTAGGACACGAGGCCGTCTTCTTTTGAGACGCTTCGGAGAATTGAAGAGGTAACTAGGTTTGCCCTGATGGGATTGATATTGGGTTCCGGCCAAATCAGTAACAACTGGGACATTAAGGTCATTATGGACGACTTTATTCGTAATAAAGTAAGGAGAATAAAAGGTTTCACGAAGATTTTGGATTGTAAGGATTGAATACGTGAGGAATTCGATGGCTAAGTGGAGCTCCATATGCG
This sequence comes from Troilus luridus, assembly GCA_964056705.1. NCBI lineage: Eukaryota > Metazoa > Arthropoda > Insecta > Hemiptera > Pentatomidae > Troilus > Troilus luridus. The sequence goes on from OZ057414.1 coordinate 101,846,266, forward strand.
CGACTCTGTAATTCCAAATAGGTCGTATAATAGCAATGTATATGAGTGAGATAAATGTAAATTGGAGAAAGCAGTTAAACGTTTTGAAAATTATTCTTGTCGGGGTTGAACAGAACAGGACTGGCGATTTCGGGCCAAATTTGCTAGAAATGAGATATTGAGGTCATGGATGACTTTATTCGTAACATACTCGTAGTAAAGAGAATTAAGGATTTTATGAAGGATTTTGGACTGTAGGGATCGGCAAAAGAGGAATTAGTGGATTAGCGGATGGATTAGTGGAGCTCTTAATGCGCTGCCCTGTAAGTCCAAATAGGTCTTATAACAGTTACATATATGAGCGCTTTATAATTAACTGGGGAATTAGAGCGTTTGTAAAGTAAAAATTGAAGTAGCATAAAACGGCGAGCAGTTTCTTGTTTTTTCTGTCAAGTCTGAAGATTCCAAGTTCAGCGTTTGGCAAGATGTAATCTTAAAAACCGGATTCGTTCTACAGCAATCGGTGTGTTATTATTAAACGATACTGAAGGACAGGAAGCCATTGGGTTCTGACGAAGGTAATGATGATTTGACGGGATTTGTGGGAATATATTTTTAACCTCGTTTTGATAACATTTTTATAGCGATCGAGGATTTTTTCATACGTTTCTTTCTTAGCATACATGAATAATATAGCATTATATTCTGCACATTATTGAATGCTTCCCGAAGAACTACAGTTTTTCAGAATTCTATTGAGGAAATTATCGGTTTTCAAGATTTGGTAACATAGTCAATATCTCCTACCATCTGTGGGACGCGCTACAGGTGTGACAAAAAGTTCACTAGTGCGGTATCTTTGTCCAAAATATCTTGTTCTTTTGAGTCCTTCGTAATAGAATGATCAGATTGGATTTTTCGTTGGACTGTATAGTTCCGTTGGATACTAACTAAATCGCTATTAATAATTTCTATTTTTCCTTTTACAAAAAAAGGGGAAGTTTTGATCGCAGGGAAATAAAAGTTTGGAGTCTCGGTATATTTAAATGGAAGGGAACGGAGACGACAGTATGTCAGTGTCCCGGGCAGGCCTCTCGTTCCAGTTCCACTTCATCACGCTGCCCCCCAAGCTCTGATGTACCCGCCTCCACTATTCGTCCCGTTCGATAGGGCCTAGCTAAAAATAGCATTTCCAGAAACTTGGAGAACCTATAGATCAATAGTACGTATCACGGGTAGGCAGTAGTGAAGGAATATAATTGTAAAGCAACTGGAATGATAGAAACGATTGTAAGAAAAAAAATAAGGATATATTTAAACAGTAAAAGACCTAGATATATCTGCTGCCATTAATCATCAGGCCATAATTAAAGAAAAAATAGGTTATATTACTTTATAATTATTATAAAATATTAGGTAAATTTTGTTGTAAAATATAGATATTTTTTTAAGATAATGGATTTGTTTTCTTAGCTCTGCCCACCAGTATACATGAATTTTGTTTCACTCAACTTTAGGGTATGTTGGATCAATCATTAGTGTTTCTTACGAGATTTTGTATCTGCCCTGTATCTCTTTACCCAAATATATATAATTCGTTTGGTGCTATAGACCAAGGAGATCATTGACAGCACGATGCGATCATCAGCCTTGCTTAGTCATTTACGTTTAGTTAAGAGAGCCTGGAGAGGATCACCCTACCACACGTGCCACGATCCACAATTTCATGTTACAGCAGCAGGCTGCCAATAGTTCCATAACCAGTCCCTTTGGGCCCGATTCACCAGTATCTTTTCCACTGACGTAAACTAGAGGTAAAGAACAGCGAGGAATTTGTCTAGAACCAAAGATTAAGGCTGTTCGGGGCCAGTAGGGGCATGAGGACCTATATTTTTTCTCCTTGAATTATACTGTCGGAGGACCAAACGGAAGTACGTGGGGTAGGGTAATCACACTGAGATAGGCCCCACATGCCAGAGATGTGGAGGATGCTTGAGGAATCTCAAGAGATAATACTACCCGAGAGAGTAACATTTAGGTTTGTAAGCAATAATTAGGTTTTCTTAGGTTATGTCTTTCAGATGCCTTTTGGAACCTACAGAGGTGATCGGATCTTATGTTGAGATCACAAGAATTTTTTTTACAATGTTCCTTGTTTTCAATTCGTTTTAGTTACTCAGATCAACAGAAATATCCTTAATCTGGATTCCAAACTCTCTGTGGAATCCAAATCCTCTAGAAAGAAGTAACAGGAATTTCATGTAAGAGAACTGTGCTCCAAGACGAAACAAGATAACGTCCCCCTAAGATACCCTAAGATAAGATGTGAACCACTGTCAACTCCATCGATGGAGTGTGCCGAGTATCGATTAATATTAATTTAATTTAATACTAAATGTTAATTAACCCGAATCTATAATAATAAATTAATTTGAACTGAAGTACTTCAGCTCGTACTGTAAACTTGATGAAAGCAGTACTCATTTCCACATTAGACTAAGAACCCTAACCTTGGATCATATAAAGGAGATGCATTAACCTAATGGAGGTGATATACGAGTATATATAGTGGGGATATATATGTTCTAATTATGAAGACCCCATTAACAAGACATTAAGGTAATTAGTTATAATCAACAGAGATCTTCACTTTATCCACTGATAACAAATAGTGATGTTATATACGGTACATGTACCGTGGGTTAGCGTTCTGGTAGGCCGAGCTATCTCCAACTCCTCCGGGATTTTTCTGCCAGCGAGGATTATCTGGGAGGCTTTGCTTTCCCCAGGAAATCTCAGATTGCTTCTGGTTTATTTCTAAGAGAGTGTTTCTGCGTTTTTGGATTTCGCTGATTTGATTATTTTTTTCAAATAAGTATTGAATTAAAAATACCATTAGTCGTTAAATAATTTTATTTTCATTTTCTAGGAAATATACTTTTTAACAATAATTTTGTTGTTGCGAAAATTGCTATAAAGTATATACAACCCCGACTTTTCATAACGCAAAACCTATTTTTAAACCAAAGCTATTGAACATAGTAAAATAATTAAAATATCAATTACATAGCAGAGCTTGCGGAAAGTATTTACATTTCTTTGGGGGACTGCCCATACCAATTTAACTCATGAATGGTCTTTGGCTCAGTACATGACAGAGACTGTACTGCTTCTTGGACAACTGTTGAGCAGGGTGGTGATTTGTACTAGATCACGCCCAATCGCCAGATTTTCGCCCTAAATGGCAACCCACTTTAAAGTGGCTGGGGGAGCCAAAAGAGGGTCCCAAGTCCCAGAGTAACTTCATTGACTGTTAACAGATTAAAAATTAAAAAAACTGTCACAGCTGGATTCGAACCAGGGGACTTTGGCACAACTAAGCGCTCTACCCCTTAACAAATACGTGAAATTGATTCAGCGAAAAAAAAATGGTTTAAATGCGGATGTAGTAGATAATCTATACTGAATGATGAAATGTTCTGGTAAAAATCGCAGGAGCCACCAATTTATTAGCGTATTCGAAATAGTTAAAATCTACTATCCCTTGTTTTTTCTAAAAACATACCTCACCTATAAAACCTTTTTTTTTTTTTTTTTAATTTATTTATTGATATTTACAACTGTATAATAAAAATACATCTAGTAAATGTGCTAAGCGATACGTAATGACATGTGAAAATGACAAGTAGAGAAACTACCCACTGGTAGTACTCAAATCATAAGTTCAACTAAGAAGTCACGGGGCCATCTTCTTTTCAGACGCCTCGGAGGATTATCGGGAATTGAAGAGGAAGCTAGGTTTAAAACCAGAGGGTTTGAGTGGAAATGAAGTTTGTTATGAAAGGATAGATAGCGGGTTCGGGCCAAATCAGCAACAAATGGGACATTAAGGTCGTTATGGATGATTTTATTCTTAACAAAATAAGGAGCATTAAGGATTTTACGAAGGATTTTGGATTGTAGGGATTGGATACGAGAGGAATTCGATGGCTTAGTGGAGCCCCAAAGCTCTACTCCGTAGGTCCAAATAGGTCGTATGATGGTCATGTAGATGAGTCTTTTGTAATTAATTGGGAGCTTAGAGCGTTTGTCTAGTAAGTGTTGAAGTAGCCTGAAACGTAGAGCGGTTTCTTGTCTTTTCAGTCTCGTATGAGGATTCCAGGTTAATCGTTTGTCAAGATGCAACCCTAAGTATCGGATCTGTTCTACAGGCACCAGTGGGATATTATTAAAGGATACTGAAGGGCAGGAAGTCATTGGTTTACGACGTAAGGTAAAAGTGATTTGATGCGATTTTTGAGGGTTTATTTTAATTCTCCAGTTTTGACACCATTCTTCAAGATCAGTGATATGGGATTGGAGGCTTTGGGATGCAATAATTGGATTGGTGTTGACAGATAATACACATGTATCATCAGCATACGAGGTAAGGATAGTATTAGTAGGAGTTGGGATGTCAGCTGTATAAACTGTTAAACAAAGGATTGCGCCAAGAATACTACCTTGAGGAACACCAGCAGATTGGGAAAATAGGGATGAATAGACATTATTATGATTTACTTGGAAAGTTCTGTTTGTGAGATAGGATTGAAGGATGAGAAAGTAGGTAGGCGGTAGGAATTGACGGAGTTTGTAGAGTAATCCCGGATGCCAGAATCGGTCAAATGCCTGTTCCACATCAAGAAAGACGACCAAACAATATGATCCACGTTCTAATGCAGAGGAGACTACATCCACCACACGATGACATTGCTGAATAGTGGAGTGGGATGCTCGGAATCCAAACTGGTGATTTGGTATTATGTGATTTGCATCAAGGATGGGGTACAATCGTTTGAGGATGAGTTTTTCTAGGATTTTACCCATGCAAGGTAGAAGAGAGATAGGACGGTAAGAGGAAGGGTATTTTGGTTTTTTTTTAGGTTTAGGTATCATTTTTACAATGGATAATTTCCAGAGGTCAGGAAAATATGTGGAGCGGAGTACAGCATTATATATATATAGGTAAGGTATAGAATGGCTTTTCTAGGAAGATGTTTTAAGATATGAATTGTGATGAGGTCGTGCCCAGGAGCTTTGCGGGAAGGTAATCTGTGAATAATGTTGGATATTTCTGTAGGATGGAATGCTTTGGGTGGAAGGGACATTTGGAGGGGAACATCTATCGCTGATTTTATATATTCAATATGAGTTGGGTTAATGATATCAGGATGTGGATGTAAGATTGTGGAAAGGTATTGACCAAGTAACTGTGATTTTTCTCCGTCAGATCTTGTCCAGTTATTTGATTCAGTAAGTAGTGGATGATTAAATTCTTTGAACTTTAGGAGTTTTTTGATGGTCATCCACAATGTTTTGTCAGTGGTTGTGAGATTTTCAGTCCAGGTAATTAAATTTTGAATTTTGAACTTCTTGATTTCTGCTTTTAATTTGTTAGTTAATTTTGTGTAGGTAGTTTTATCTGCTGGATATCGAGTTCTATGCCACTTCGATCTTGCTCTGCGTTTTTCTCTTAATAAGATACGAATATGCTGTGGCAAATCAGTATGTTGATAGCTATTAATTGTGTGATTTGAGATGTTATCATGTAAACTGCTTCTGATTGATGTAAGTTTTTCTATGGCTGTACCAATGTCTTCTTTTGTCTTTAGTGAAATTTTTAAGTCCAGTTTGTCCTCCAAGTCATAACAAAAATCGTCCCAGTTGACAGGTCCTGTAATCAATGTGGGAGGGGAAGGCTTGGGAGCGAAACTAGAGTGCAAGAAAAGGAGGACTGGATTATGATCAGATGAAAGGTCGTCCAAGGATTCAATATTGGCTTGTGCGGGTGAAATTTGGGATGTAACAAATATGTCAAGGATGTCGGGACGTTTTTTGAGGGATGTAGGCCAATAGGCAGAATTTGCTGGGGCAAGGATAGAGTAGCTCTTTGAGGATGTGAGAGAAGATAGAATATTTCCACGGGAGTTGGATGTTCGACAACCCCATCGTTGGTGTTTAGCATTGTAGTCTCCTCCAGCAATGAAGCGCGGTCCAAGGGATTGGAATAAGGAATCAAGGAGGTTATAAGAAAGATAATTGCCAGGAGGACAGTATACAGCTGAAAATGTGATATGGAAAGGACGAGTCGTTAAGGTTACTGAGGTTGATTGAATAGCATCAGATGGAGTGGAAGGAATAAGGGAATGGAGAATGAATGAATGAATGAGAATACAAGATCCGGCATGTGAAGTGTTGTCTGGATGGTCTGATCTATATGTGATGTAGTCCCGTATGTAGAAATGTGTGCGGTGAGTGAAGTGTGTTTCAGTAAGTAAAGCAATATCTATTTGGTTGTCGTGTAAAAATATATCAAGAAAAAATATAAAGTTCGTCACGGTGATTATGCAGTCCATTAGCATTCCGTAGGACGATAGCTAGGGGCTTTATGCTCATCGTGGGTAATTAAGTGGAACTTCGGTAAGGATTCTCGTGAGTAGGTTGATGAGAGGCTTGATAGTATCTTGGAGATCTTTCAGGAAGGATGACAGGATTGAATTTATGTCGATGGGGTTTTGGATTTGGACTGGATATGGGTCTGGAGTTTGATATTGATAATTAACGGTTAAAGGAAGGTTGGCTGGGGGTTGTACCCGAGGTGCTGGATTTACATTCATTGTTTGATGAACTGAAGGTTTCATTTGATTGTTGTGATTGGAAGGGGTAGGATATGGTTGCTGTGGCGGTAGATTGACTATTAAGGTTTCAGGATGGAGAGGTATATGCTGACGTGGGGGTTGGACTTTAGTATTGAATTTCTGAGGCTTGGATCTAGGATCTCGGGGTTTGGGTTGGGAGGTTTGTGGCTTGTTATAGGAAGGCTGTGGTTTATGTTGGGAGGGGAGAGGCGCCATTATAAAACCTTAATTTTAAAATAACAACGAGCTTGAAGAGAGACATCCTTATAACTTACAAAAATGTAGTGATGAAGGAAAATTTGATAGTCATTATGGCAGGGGTTCTAAATTTGACATTACATGAGATCTACCAAATCGAAATGAAATTTTCCAAACATTCATACATAAATGACACACACACATAGTATTTTTAAAGATTATTCGCTTTAAATTAAACGGGGAATAATAGCAATCTAATTAAACGGGCAATTGACTAATTAAACTAAGACTTGAGCGGTAAAAATGAAATAAATCAATAGTTATATAAAGAATCAAATAAGGAAAATAGAAAGAAAAATATTTTAAAATATCCTTTACTGGCTAAGTGGATCCTGAAGTTTCAATTCAATTGCTAATTATCTTTCGCAGGCTATTTTTAACGCCTTTCCTAATTGGGTTATACATAATTGCCCATTATAAAAATGCTGGATAATTTCCCTATTGGTAGCTTTCAGCCTTACATATTACATGTAGGTATATATATTATACCTAGAGCCATATATATATTATATATATTAGGTATATATATTATACTAGAGCCAGTTACCTTCTGCACCAGTAGCCACTCCTATTGGCCCTGAAGATGACCTACACAGTTGGTCGAAACGTCGGCACACATATAATATAATAGGTTTCAACTTATTTGCTGTGTTTTTTGACTGCACCCCCAACTATTTCCATCCTGTATATATATTATGTTTCGATTATTTATACATTTCATGTAAACGTTTTGGGGATTAGTCTTTCCCCGTTCCTGTTTGCCCTATTGTGTGCTGGCTCCCCTACTACTCTCCTAAACTTTCTCTCCTTTCCCACTTGCGCGTTGAAATCCCCCAACAGTATCTTTATGTTATTTTGCGGTACATTGCCTACCTCTTCTTCCAAGCCTCTGCTGAAGTCCTCCACCTTTTCCGGGTCTTTTCTGTTATCATCATTTGTGAGCGCATTTGCATTAATTATCGTGTACTCTTTGTTGGTTGCCTTAAATATGAGTGTTGAATGTCTAGGTATGGCGCTCCTGAAATCAACTACTGTGCCTAAAAATCTTTTATCTACCATGAAATCTGTCCTAAGATGGAGAACATTTTTCATGATCCTTCTACCTGGCCTCCCCTTAAATATTCTGTACCCGGTAAAGTCCATTATCTCCGTATCAGTGAATCTTGTTAATCTCATTCTTTTATTGAAGAACTTGGAGAAGAGATTGAAATTCCGTAGAAAGAATCTGAATAGGGGTCGATCCATCCTACCTAAAGAAGTTTTAACCAACAAATTTCCGATGTGTGTCGATAACGATAAAAATATGCTCAATATATTTATTTTATTTTATCTATTGAAAATCCATATGCGGGTTCCGTTCGATATAAACCTAAAATAAACAGTGGCCAACCTAAGGTTTCTTTTAGCAGAAAAAAAAAGAAAGCAGCGCAAAGAGACAAGTTCTTTTATTCATGGGAATTACAGGATACTTTGAAGGTTGCTTCTGTAATACAAGAGAGCAAAGTTCAACTCTCATACATATTCCTTCCACTACACAAAAAATTCGGTTCATTTATTTAACTTAAATAAAATAATATGTCGGCCTTGTTCAATTAAATACAATGATAATAACAAAAAAGGGAAGAATACAGATTAAAGATTAGGAAAGCATAATTTGAAAAATTCTCAACAATATTAGCTGTATTCATAGTTTTCGAACCAATCTAAATAGCAGTTCCATAATTACAAAAAATAAATAAATAAATAATTTATTAAAAATATAAAAACTGGGATTTTTTAAAAGTTTAAAACTCCCTTGCGTTATTTTTTATTTAACATATTTTTTCCTTAATAACATGACCTAATGTATGTTTTTTCGGTTGTCGATACCTTGTTGAAGTCCTTTAGCAGCCTTCTCCATCTCTGTCTAACATTGGCCACTGATTTCCAGTTACCTACATGAAGATCCGCTGCATCCCTGTTGATGCTGTCAATCCGGTCTTTGGCCTCCCACGTGATCCTCTTCAACTATTGTGGCATTCATAGATAATGTAGAAGCGTCCTGAAGGATTACTTCGAGCTGCACGCTCCGCCCATCTTAACCTTCTAGCCTTTATGTCATGAGACATTGATATCCTAGTTTTCGTGAGCTAGTTTTATACATACAAACATATATATGCATACGTGGGAGTGTGGCGTAGCCCTCATATGTAGAGCGGTTAACTGCTAAAGGTCCAGGGTCGAAAGTGGAAGATAAATTATTTAATCAATGAGGTGCCATGGATGGGCTCAGTGGGATCTGCAGACCCTGATGGTCACTCAGCCTTTATAAAGTGAGTGTGACCTAGGCCAAATTACTTTCCTGAGCAACCGTAGGATTAGAAACAATACAGTACCTGCAATGTACTGAATCCAAATCCCTTCATGGATTACAGATGTAACGGATTTTTTAATATATATAAAGGAGAGGGAACAGTCGAAAGCGACTTCTAATCTAACACAGACGACTAAGCCGAACAAATATCAGCAAGCCTAGACTATTGTAGAGCAGGAAGGGCGGGAAGCCTTAACTACAAGTTTAGAAGTTAGACTATTGTTAAGCTGGTTCGGTTGGATGCAACTATTTGACCAGAGGATTCTACGTCGGCCAGATCCAATTGAGGATTACCGTCATCAAGTTCTCCTGCAACTATCTCTGATTTCCTCCTACCTTCTGATTCCTAGGCCCTTATCTTAGAGCTCTAAGATGTGCTTATCTGAAACACTTCAAAATTGTTATTACTTGATATTACTAACCACCTATTTATATAAACTCTGTTAAAGAAGGAGGAAGAAAATAATTGATATTAATTACAAAGAAAATCTATTGAAAGCAGCTGATAATGCAAGAAAAAATTCAAGGAAGGAGACTATACTCCTCCCTAAACCTAAAATAACGATACAAGTGTTTAACAAAACAGCTTTTCAGATCTGTCGTATCCAAAATTCGAATAGCCTTGAAGATTTCCAACCTTCGGAACAAATATGAAACTTAAAGAAGAACCAGCTATTTTTTTTTTCAGTATTTTATATACAAACATCAATTTGCACCTATCAACAGTAAGCCAACAATCAGGAAATGGTTTAATTATGGGTGGGCTAAAGCATGCGGAAAGAGGTTAAGTACCCCATAGCACCTCTTCATTAGCTGTTGTTCTCTTACCTTTCTTAATTAAAAAATGAGATCTCTCATCCAACACCTTTTTAGTATCTGCCTTTAGAGAAATTTTTAAAATTATGAATCAAAAGGTAGCATAAAAATTCTAACATCGTAGATATCAGCAGCCCCGTGAATAAGTCTTAGCCGTGGAATTTTGTCAAGAGAGATATACCTATATTGAGAGAAGCTGAATCGTGTCATTTTCGTATTTTTTGGCTTGAAATGGGGTTACAATATAAGCAATAACTCCTTTTTAAGGCAATGTATGACTTAGGCAACGCAATAAACAAAAATAACACGAATTCAGTTTTCCCATATACAAGAAGCTCATTTAAAAAAAAAAATAAACTTAACCACTTATTCACTGAAGCTGTGGATATATTATATGGAATTTAGAAGACGTTTAGGTTGGTAGCCAAAATTAAACAGAAAATTGTGTGTGTGTATGTATAGCATTTACCTTATAGTATATAGCATAAATAAATATAATTATAAAAACATGAAGTAATGTAAACGTTCTGTCAAAATTTGTGGCTTATATCTATGAGCCCCGGTGAACATGTGGTTAAGTCAAATTTCGTTCAGAGAGAGTTAGCTGTGCTTAGGGAAGCAGGGTCTTATCATCCTCTTAGTTTTTGGCTTGGAATGAAGTTGTAATATAAGCAGTAACAATTTCAAGCCAATGTATGACTTGACCTCTCATTCGCTGTGAAAATAACACGATTCTGCTCACCTATGTACAATAAAAACCTTTTGGACAAAACTCGACTTAAACACTTATTCACCGGGACTGTAGGTATTTAAGGCTAAAATGAAAGATGAAACAAATTTACAATGAAACTGACATCGTCGTTGTAGTTATAATTTAAATCCATTTTATTGTTATTATTGTTATAGGTGTTCCAACATGGGTTGCCTCAACCTGTCAGAGCAGAGTTCCACACCTCTCGATCCTTCCAATCATCTTCCTGGAGACCCCTACCGGCTATCTCTTCCTGGACTCCCTCCATCCACCTTCTTCTGGGCCGTCCGCGTCATCTCCTCCCTGGTGGAATCGAATCCAGCACTCGGTTCGGCCAACATTCAAATGCCAGTCTCTTCAAATGGCCGTACTATCTTAGGCGGCGTGCCCCGATTTTTTCATTTGTTGATATATTCACATCCATCCACTGTCGAATTTCTTCGTTTCTTAGTCTATCAAGCCTGGTGACACGGAGACACCTCCTCCAGAAATCCATTTCAACCGCCCGCACCTTTGAGTACAGACGGGAGCTCAAAGTCCAGGTTTCCGAAGAATAAGTCAGGATAGCTTCGACAATGGTTGTGAAAATACGGCGTTTATTTTACGTAGGCAACTCTGTGTAGGCAACTTCCATTTTAAATTTCAATAAATTTGTTAACATTAAAATTGTCATTAATTACTAGCCAATTAGTGCAGTTAAGAGTTTATAGAAATGCTAGACGAAAGGGACATGGATCCAGAAATATTATAGTGATTTCATCCAAAATATTTTAATAAATATTTTAAATATAAATTCATCATGTATACAAGAGGTATAGAATTTTTCAATGGAGGTGATGGATTCAATTAAGAGAATAAAACAAGTTCTGTGATGGGGAACATTCTAGTTATTTCCTTTTAAATTTTCGTTTCATTCATTCCTCAACCAGTTTTTTTTTCTTATATAACCTGAATATGTAATTTTGATTCAGTTTGTCATGGAAAATCGTTAACTAAATGAACCTGAAAATAATGAGTTTTGAATATCTTCATCGACATTTTAATTTAGGACTAGGCTGCTACAAATAATTTTAAATAAAAACTTTTCGTTGGATACATAGATAATATTTAATGAATTAATATTAAATTATTAAATACATAGTACATGGTGTTCAGTACATGGTAGAGACTGTACTGTTTTGTTGGACAACGGTTCTGCAAGGAGGTGACTTGTCCTAGATAACGCTCAACCGCCAGATTCCCCCCCCCCCCCTTATTTTGGGTACCCTATTTTTATGACGTTTTATAGAGGCTGGGTGGGCTCCAGGAGGGTCCTAGATCCTATATGATCCATCTCACGCAGCAAACAGACTAAATATAAGTCATGGCCTGCAGCGGGATTTGAACCAGGAGCTCCGGCATGGCAACTCAGTGATTAAATTATTTAAAAGTTATAAATGATCAAATATAATAATCCTTTAATGACACAGGCGAGAGTGTGTATCTGGAATAATTTAACAAAACGTTAATCAACAATAGTATTTTCAACGCCTATACAAAGAGAACAGTAAGCGAGATTGGAATAAGTGTCTAATGAGGAGGACTATTAGAACAATTGATTGTTGATTAATGGGGGGGGGGGCACATCAGCAACTGCTCTCCCATCAGCAGGGCAATCAACAATTACCTCTCAACTGCAATATTTGCACTATTCCCTCTAATGCTAGTCGACCTTAGTCAAGAATTCATTTTAGGCACATTTAAATGTTCATTCCATACCTATGAATATTCTATTAGGATATGTTTCCATGTATGATCTTATTCTAGCATTGAATCGTTATGTATATTTTTTAAAGAGGTTTTCAAAATTATATAAATCAAGTCAACGAACGAAGCCGATGAGGTTTCGATCATAATCCCGGAAAAGACATCAGAAATTTGTGTAAAACATTTTATTTAAGATTTTTCAGGAAAATTAAATGTCGTTGAGTCCTGAAGGAAGGATTGTTATTTAAAATGATATAACTATTCCACATGCTAATGTAAATAAACCATCATGGATTATACTTATAAATAATTGTGTCAGTAAAAAAGTAGTTGAAGGCATAGCTTCTTCTTTTCTAAGGGATTAAAATAATAAAAATAAACTTGAAAATTTAACATTAATATTATATTTTATTTCTTATTTTATTAAAATAGTAATAGACCTGACAATAATGTCGATATAACGTTTAGTCGGAAGACACTGCTGTTGATTGGTTTATTTTACTAATGCTAATTTTTAACACCAACAAGATATTTCCATAGAATAGATATTTCGTTATAATGATAACAAAACTGCTAGTAGGCTTTTAAAATATATATTAATAATTAATTATAAATATATTTTTGGGCTTATTTATTGCCAATACAATATGTTTCTCCTCAAACATCGCATTAACCTTTCTCTCAGATTCTAGTTAATAATTTTACAAACACTCACACATATATATGAGTATGTATATATTGGTACCTACTTTCCTTGACTGTTCATAAAATAAGATATACTTTCAATTCTTGAGATTCAGTCGATATACGATTACAATATGCTATCTTTTTACGACATTTCGAAACTACGATTACATTGTTCTCCTAATCGTGCCCTAACAGTGAAAAACAGACTTTCAGCAAAGTAAATTAAACTAGCCTTGAGAAGAATATTTATATTTGCTCCTATAGTAATCTAATCCCATTTAAATGTAACTATCTACTTCTCTGACCAGGAAGGATTGACGAAACTACCTGCTGGACCCCTCACGATTTCCCTTTGAGAGGTAGAGGGACACAATTAGCAGGGAGGGGACCCAAATACCTGGGAGGGGACCCTTGACTGGTTAGTTGATCAGTAAGCTCCAGAGTGTGAAGACCTATATTCTGAACATCCCTCGCGTGTGCAAAATCGAGTGAACAGTTTCTGATATATATGTGGTGAGGTGATATTGAAAAATCAAAGCCATTGTGTCCTCTAGTGAAGAAAGCCATTCCATCCACCTTGGGTGATACATCCTCCCAATTCCATTCCATACCATCTTTATTTCGAATGTAAAGTGGGAGATCAGGATAAGGATTGGGCTCCTAAAGTTTGCTGCAGTAGATGTATGAGGTCAAGGAACACACAAACCAATGCCCTTTGCAGTTCCAAAGGTAAGGTGGGAACAACCAAGGTTTCTCAAACCGAACACAATCCAGGATGGAATACCCTAATTGTCCATCTGCAATTCAACCAGTCCCCCATTGTGATATGTTAAACAGGCCCAAAGGCACCTGAAACAGTTTATATACTTCCAGATGAAGAAACTCTCAGAGGATGTATCACCCAAGGTGGATACAGTCTTCGTGATAAATCAGTTAGTAAATCAGTGATAAATCATGTCAGTAAGTTAAGCGCCTTCTTTTTATGAAAACCTTAGTTTTTTCTTAATACATTGATTTCTCTGAAAAAGTTTACGTGTTAGAATTTTTCTGACGCTAGATTTGGATTCAGCATCATTGGAAACATAAAATGCAGTGATAATTTTTGATGGGCAAATTTTTTTTTTTTTTTTGCTGAACAGTGTGATTCACTAAACGAATATTTATTCACTGAAAGTAAATACATATATGTACCGGATTATATATAAATGTATATATATATATATATATATATATATATATATATTTATATATATATATTTATTTATTTATTAGTATTTGAACATTAATATTTGATTGAAGTGAAATATTGAAGGCTAAAACAGTGGAAGGGAGAGGGCACTCAAGCCTAGACGAGGACACGACCCAAGCAAAACCCCAAGGATAACCCCAGGGATAGGACTTACTACAAACTAAGTTAGCAGCAGTTGGAGTTTAAAGCCAGGTGCCGGGCTCCCAACTTAGCATTAGCTTTAGTAATTAATCGGATAGTACAACTTTATATCTACGTCATAATTTTATATAATAAGATAATATTATGAGAACAATAATCATCCGGTTGGCCGAAGGACAAACAATACAAGAGCCTCTTGACTGTTCGACGACAGACTACCTCTGACGTCGTTATGACTTCTGAATATTAGATCTATCTCAGCGTGTTGAATGCTATCATGCTATAGAGTGGATTATTTTTATATAAAGGGTCTAAGGTTTAGTAATCGGTAGGGACAGTACAGTTTCTAGCACAATCGTTGTGCAAAGAGGTGATAACCTTCAATCGTTTGGTACCCATATTATTGTGACAAGGATAGTAAATATTATATCACAATAACCCATGAAGGGTCTTGGGGTTCAGCACATGCTAGAGAGTCTATTCAGTCTGTCTAAGACAACGGTTGGGTAGGGCTTGGCCAAGATTCACACTCAACAGGCAGGTTATTTTTCTTTTTAAAGGGACAAAAATGTGATATAACTTAAGACCTGGAATAGATTTATTTTATTTTATTATTTTTGATGTAATATAAAGCTCCCTTATATATGAGAAGTTCAGGATAAAAAGCAGATAACTCCTAATTTCAAACAATAGTCTATTAACATTTTTTACTGGTTTAGTCAAGCAATTTTTTTTAACACGACACTTGGCAGCCTTATGTCTCATGGTTTTAGTTCGGTTTTTTAAACCTGACGTTGTGGGAGTATAAAGCATTGCTTGACTGAACTATAGTAAAAGTCAATTTCGTAATTTGGAGTTATCTGCTTTTGATCCTGAATGCCTCTTATTTGTTTTTTTCTTCAAGCCTTTTTCAATATGCTAAGGTTATTTCCATTTAACTTATTACAAGTAAGATTCGTTCGTGAATTATAGAGGATAAAAGACCAACTCTGATGACGTTATGCTCTGAGCTACTAGAGAGAATTTGGTGGTTAAGATCAAATAACAGTTTTTCCCTTTTATGCATCACATCTAAAATCTAAAAAAGGCAAATTTTACAAGGAGTGTGTTTGTTCTTGAACTCCCTTAAACATACACATACTGTTGTTCATAACTAGGCCTTACGCTGTAATAGCTATAACAGCGATCTTAAAAATAGTACAGGAATACTGATGAGAGAGCAAGAAAACATACGACAGCCATTATCTAGGAAATAACAACGGTAGACGA
This sequence comes from Troilus luridus, assembly GCA_964056705.1. Classification (NCBI taxonomy): domain Eukaryota; kingdom Metazoa; phylum Arthropoda; class Insecta; order Hemiptera; family Pentatomidae; genus Troilus; species Troilus luridus. Next base: position 101,862,192 of record OZ057414.1, read on the forward strand.
AGCCGGTGATAGCCGAGGATGGTAATGAGAGGTAAGTGAGGAGGGGCAGGAAGGACGGCCAATGAGCGGGCTAGTTACTCCCACGGCATCTTGTTATCTACTAATGAGAGCGTCTCTAACTGCCCATCTCCATATCTGGCTCCTTATTGGCCCGTCTCTGCCACTTCTCCGCCATTCCAGCTAATTGCGATCTGGGGGGGAGGGGTATCATTATTGAAGTCAAGGTGTTAAGCAAATGAGTATGACAACCTTTAAAACCTTTAATGAGGCACTTAATGGTGCAGATGCTCAACTGTCTTCCCCAGTATAGAATAGCAGTGGCCAGGCCTAAAAAAAACTATGATACATCATTACAACCTACGAAAGGTCTTGGAGTTCAGCACATGGAGGAGACAGTTCTCTTTCTAAGCCAGCGATTGTGCTATGTTTAGTTGAGATCACCCTAGACAGGCAAATTTTTCTTCATATTAAGGGCACCCCCCTAAGAAGGGTCTGCAGATCCAACAAGGACTATCTATGGCTATTAACATGTTAATTAATTTACCAAAACAGCCGGATTTGAACCCGTAACTTTCAATATATATAGCCATCTTTTTCATTTTATGTTTCGTATTGCTTCCTAAGGTACAAATGCTAAACTATTCGATAACCATCCCAACACCAAGCACTAAAAAAATCAACTGTTAACGTTAGCCTAATGAGAAATAATTACGTATTATGTAATGCAGATACCATTCTTTCAAAGCCTGATCGACGGGATGAAAATTTTTGCAATTGAATGAACCTAAAAAAAAAGAATTATTCGAAGGGAGAAAAATTGAAAATTAAGAGATCTAAAACTCATGTGTTAGTACTAAATCGTATTGGAGAGTATCGTGGGAGTCCCGCGCACAATGACCGTACCATACAATGACACTTATTATTAATAATTAAACTTTATAATGTTTAGTAGCGAAGAATGAGAAGTCATTCCATACACCGAGCATTGTTCTTGAATTTAAATATGAAGAGTAAAACAAGAGCTAGTTTCATAAATGAATTGATTAAATTATGGATCAGTAATCACTGATAAAACATATTATGTTAGGTAATTGTGGTAATGTGAACGGAATAGATAATTACGTAATAAAATACAACCTAAGCCCAAAATATGAAGATATGACACAATTTCTCAGTTTCATTGTTTCTCCAATATTAAAAAAAAATTATTGACAAATAGTTAAATCTGTCATATTATGGAAAGATGAATAATAATGACGACAAACTTTATTGAATAGTGATAAAAAAATACAATATTGTCATTTGAAAGTTGTCTGTTTTATTATTCTATTTTATGATTTCATGACAGAATTTATTATTTATAACAGAATTTATTATTCTGAAAGCAGAAACGTCACCTTTCAGAATAATAAAGTTGCAGTGACTGCAAACTGAATTTTTACTAAAAATATAAATAACATAAAATTGATAGCTATTGAAATTATTGATAACTATAATATTAGAAAAAATAAATTGTTTTCTCCGCCATGTAACTAACTATAAATAAAATCAGTTCAATTTAAATACTAAAAATTCTAGGCCATGTAGGGACAAAATAGACTCCTTGAGGTCACGCAACACATTACCAACCACCGACCTTTCACTTGCCTCAAATCAGAAAATCTTTATCGAAGGCTTCGCCTATTGTTCTTGTATTTTAGAATTATTAAGCGAAATAAACAAACTAGAAGTTAATACAAATAAGAAAATATATATATATATATATATATATATATATATATATATATATATATATATATAAAACGATAAGTAATTATACAGCACATTATTAAAGTTAATAAGTATATAAAGAAACATTAGCTGTTCACCCCCATGGGGCAAACGTCATTCTTTGGTCTTTGATAAGAAGTTAAAAATATTTGTATAACATTAGTATAATCGTCTTAAGTCCATCTGATATTGTACAGATAGTAGATCCGAAATACGCTAATTTAAATAATTTAACTGCCATAAAGTTTATTATTAAAAAGTTTTAAAATATTTGTTTTTACAAAGCATGTGCCACAACAAATCCGGTATACTGTTGGTATACTGTTATGTCGAATCTGATTCGATGTGACGCTCACATCTATTATCGACACCTACTTTTTACAGGATGAATGTGCCCAGGAAGATTTTCCTACGTCACGGGGTTGACAGACGGCCTAAGTACCTACGACACAAACAGTACGAAGCAACACAGCTCCCCATACTTAAAAAACATAAATATTAATTAAAATGATGTAAGCATGTTTAGGGGTATTATAATATGCAATATGCAAAAAATTAGATAGAGTTGTGAAGATATTATCTTGTGAGTACAATAAAGGAAAAACTAAAATGTTGTTTGAGCGAAATTATCTACTTTTCATTTACCAATTTAATAAAATTAGGCGAATTATTTCTAAATCATATTTCATTTATTAGTAAATAAATAACCAAAATAGGTTATTATTCATTTTGTTCATTATAGTTCTTTTTGATTCACAGTCATGTTGCGAACTAGAAAAAAAAAACAATCCGATGTATTATTAAAGAATATATTATATGTTTTAAAAATTTTACTTAGAATAGTTTCAACAAAAATTAAATTGTGAAACCCGAAATAAGCTTGTTATTGATCATTAAAAACGAATAGGGACTTCTAATGTTTCGATTTCTGTGGAGCGATAGACATATTTAAAATAATATCATATTTTTCTTCCTCTATTTTACGAATCAGACATCAGCAGTGAACACAGATCGGTAATAGTAAAAAAACATTCACTGTGAAATAAAAAACGGAGATAAACCTTCCAAAAATTTGGAATTGAATTAGAAACAGCAAAAAATAAATATCCGATGATGAAGCAGCGACATTTACGAGTCGGATGAAGAAAAAAATTGGAACGGTTAATTGGCCGGATGCTGAAAAGGGCAATAAAACCGAAACTTCCGACATTGGTAAGTTGACAAGACCGTCAATTAATAAATGCCAAAAAGTAATTACGACCGTTAATTGACACAACTGACAGCTGGGAACAAGCTATTTCCTCTTCCACGAGTATTTTAATCACGAACACAATCATATTTCTAATAAACGGAACGGCACCGGAATACGAATGGGAAATATAATAAAATACAATACTTCTTTTAGTACAATACATGATTAAAATGTGCTTTTATAACGTGGAAAAATGAGTATGCATATTTGAATAAGGTAGTCATTTCTATTTAATTAATAGGAAGAAGGTACATAATGAGATTAAGCAGACAAATTAGCTAAAATAAAAACCGATAAAAACTATTATTTTATTATTATGGCTGGAGGAAATCGGATATCTGTATCGGGACCTGGATATTGCAAAGGTGATTAAGCTCGGAGATTAATGGTGGGCAGGTCATCTTGCTTGAATGGATGTGACTGATACCCCATAGAAACATTTGGAAGAAAAGGTGAACCGGGCCAGGAGAGTAGGAAGGCCAACTGCTGGATGGTGTGGAAGAGGATTCTAAAGTCCTAGATGTGAAAAATTGGAAAGATGCGGCGTTGGATACGGACCACTGGCGTAAGCGTTAAATACAAATAATAATTTGCCCCTATGCACATCCCAATATTTCAAAACTTTGATCTAAAATTACACATTTTTCAAACATCGGAATATCCATACATATACATCGCACCAACCAACAAAGAACCTTTATTCCATAATAGATTATGTAATAACAAAGCAGAGCGCATCGATGATGGTGCACGATGCAAGAACCTAGAGAGGAATAGATTGTGGAACCGATCATTACTTCCTTAAACCAAAAATAGGCTTTTCTTGGAAAAAAGAAAAATGTCTTAAAGACAATCAGTCCAGAGGAAAAATAGAAGATGAACCAATGGAAATTCAGTTACTGAAAGATGACAGTATTCGAGGGTTGTACCAAAGAAGATTAGATCAAAACTTAGATGAAACATTTGAGGGAAATTCTGCTCAGATCTATGAATACTTGAGAGGAATACTGCGGAAGATCGGTACAGAAGTATTAGGATCCAAAAGAGATAGGCATAGACAAAGTAACAAATGGATGACTAATAACCTTCTAGAATTGATAAAAAAGAGAAAAAAAAGCATACTTCTCTTGGTTAAGTAACAAAAATTATTACACTCTGGTCATTTATAAAGTTATTATAAAATAAGTGTCCAAAGAAGTAAGGATCGCTCAAAATGAATAATGGAACAGACTTTGCCCAAATATTAACAGTCAAATAGGATATAAAAGGTCAACGAAGCTTGGGTGACGCTGAAGAGTATGAGGACTCGAGTAACGCACTCAGGACTCAAGTCAAACCTCAATCTGATCATCATACCCGAATGGAAAAACTATTTCAATGGCCTCATGGACGAAGACAGAGACTCACTCAGGGGAGGGTTTAGCTGGGTGTATGAAGGGACAGATGTGGATCAGGTCGAAAAGGAACTCAAGCTAGGAAAAAATAATAAAGCACCAGGGTCAGGTAAAATAATAAGGGCCAGGTGGAATTAATTTCGGGCTTTTAAAAGATGGAGGGAAAAAAGTGGCAAAATTATTAACAAAAATGTATAATAGAATACTGGATGGGGATCCAATACCAAAAGAAATGAAGATCGGTTACATTAGCTCAATATTTAAAAAAGGGGACAGAAAAAAATGTGAAAACTACAGAGGAGTCTGTGTTACTAACCCTTCTGCCAAATTATTAGGAAAACTTATAAGAAATGAATTAAAGCATGGGTTTAAAGGTTCAGAAGACCAATGTGGATTTACAGTGACAAAATCATCCATTGACCATAAATTCACCCTAAGGTGAATTGTTGGAGAAACATTAAGACATTTCCAGAGACATGAAACTAATATTTATAGACCAGGAGAAAGCGTATGATAGTGTCCCTCGAAGACTATTACGGCAAGCCCTCCAAAACGCAAACATGAAGATAGCTCTGATAGACATCACAAAGGAAATGTACAAAGGCAACACCTGCCAGTTCAAAATTGGACCATATTTATCTGAGCCTTTCCCAACCAGCAAAGGTTTGCTCCTGCTTGTTGCATTGGATGTTGTGCCTCTCCTTCTCTGTTCAAGATTTATCTAACTATTTGTCTGTAAACATGGAGAAGGGAATGCGAACCCATGGGGATTTAGTTAAAAGAAAATGTGTTCCTATATAACCTATCCTTAGCGGATGACCAGGTCACAAGACACATAAGATGCTGGATATATGTTAAGAAAATTAAATGAGGAATACTAGCAATGGGGGCTAGTTATTAATGCTGTGAAAATGGAACCCATGGCAGCCAATAGTGAGGATTTAGAACTGAACCCAGAAGGGGTTTTAAAAAGAGTTAGACATTTTAATTATCTTAGCTCCACAGTTGGGATATATAATGCATGTGATATGGAAATAAATAAATAATAAATTTCAGATGGTAAAAAGGCCATATCAATGCTCAACTCGGTATGATGGAATAAAAACATTATCTTCAAAACAAAATGCAGTATAGTAAGCAACCTCAGTAAAAAACTCCTAAATATAGAAATGGACTACTGGAGACGAGCGTTGGTAATAACCAGGATGGAGAAAGTAAGAAATGCGACCATCAGAGAAAAGATGGAGGCCGAAAGAATCATTCTGGAAGATATTGAGAAAAAACGGCTGCAATGGTTTGGGCATTTGAAAAAAATGCCTGAACGAAGACTACCCAAAGTAGTCCACCCATGGAAAATTAGGGGAACAAGAAGACCAGGAAGACCAAGGAAGTGGAGGAATCCATGATAAGTCATGGTCTACGGGAAGAATGGACCTTAGATAGGACATTATGGAAGGAAGCCATCCAATCACTAGGTTAAGGAAACCCACTATTAGTAGAAACTTCTGTGAAAAAAATAAATAAATAAAAATGTTTCTCGAAGAGCCAGTTACTCAATAAACAGCTGATGTACAACATATGAAGGATACCAATACATAGAGAGACCTTATTCACTTTAGGCCTGCCTCATTCAAAATAATTCTTTGTTTAAAACGAGTCACCATCAGACCTATAGTTTCTCAGCTCGGATACAAAAGTATTATTCAGAAGGATTTAAATACCAGAGGATGAGACTAGTGACGACAATGGAAGGCAGAGCTATCTGGCGGCTCAACAAAAGGCATGAATTAATTGCCATCGTGTGGGACAAAGCCCCCTTCCCCTCTCCCTACCCCCCCTCCTTATTGAATATGCATAGCCTTGACATTAGCTGCCTTCCTTGATTACGTATAATGGAATTACGGCCCTTCCCGGGGCTGTCTCCTGGAGTAGGGAGTAGGGAAAAGGGAGAGGGTTGGGATGTAGGGATTCTAGCTTCCATTTCTTCAAGGTTTCCTTTCAAGCTAAATTCAAGAAAGGATATGTGTACTAGAATATGATCCTTATCTCTGTGTACCTATTCTTTTTACATTTTTAATTTTTATAAAAAGTAGCTTTTTATATTAATATTATAATCAATTGAGCTGTTAGCATGGTAAAGGTAATAAGTCATAAAAAGGTTATTTTACAGAAGAAGCAAAAACTGCTTTGACAACTAAAACTGAAAGTTCCGATTGGAAAATAGCAACTACCACCGCCCATATGATAGCAGAATATAGAAACCCTAAACCCAGCCTCTGTATTGAATTTTGCGTTAATGACAGATTAGCAGAAGAACTTTGCTTATGATTATTTGGTGAAATTCGAATATCGTGTCAAATATTTAAATATTGTGATATTGATGTGTTATGTTAGCAAAAATGATGAGAAACTTTATAAGTATCAATGGAATATAGCTCATTGCTCCGATAGGGATAAACAAGCATATACCAAAATACAACAGGCGTACTAACCCGTAACAACCAGTCCTTAAAACTCAAGATTAGTGAAGTGTTTAAATATTGGTCCATGACCGTTTGTGTTAGAGTAAATACCATAATTGATCCCTCATTATGGTTATACATTACCGAAAGATATATAAAACTTGGTCACTAAGTTGTTGTGCTGATTATTTCGGGTTAAAATCCGACTGAAGTAGATTAATTATTTAATTTGATAACAGCCATAGATTGACCCTTTGGGTTCTCCTGCCTCACCTGCACTGCAATTTCTATAAACCCGGTACCCTTAACTGTGGGGAAAAACCCGATTGTTAAGCACAATCATGCCAAAATCACCTTTCTCTGTAAACGCTGGCTTGGAAACAGTAAAGTACCAACCCTCTTGTGAATCCAAGACACTGTGTGGGTTGTAATTATATAGACAAACGTATATTAACGAGATATTTTTTAGTGTAACAAGGCACAGGCCAGTTCCATGGACGTATTCATAAGTAGCTAAGTAAAAGTAAGAATGAGGCTATGAATTAACGCTTTCAGGACTTGCCTCAATTCGAAACTGCCAATCATTGAACAATCAATTCATCAAATCAAAAAACATAATGTACATAAAAGTAGTATCAAAATTTAAGCTAATACTTGGTTAGCAAGAAAATGAAGACAGGTCACATACAAAAAAAGTATTGTATTTTCAAGTGAGGAAAGAAAAAGTTGGTTGTACGACCTCAAGTCCCTAAGAGGCTTAAATATTAAGTTTATCTTCAAGGCTAATTCGCTAGCGGAGCAAGTGCCAAGGCGGAGAATTTAAATTTGCATGCATATTTGAATGCTTACAGAATACATGCATATACAAACACATAAAATCTACTTAAGTAGATTTGTTTTTTTTGGATTTGGTTCAAAAATAAGTTATTTTACAGACATAGTGTGTACAATTGGACCAGAAACTGCACTTACTGACCAGAAACCTTTGGTTTCGCCAAATAATAAAACATAATTACATAATATAAATTAGTTTTAAATAAACGCTCTTTGTCATTTGTTAGGAACGGAAGTTTGATAGGAGTGGTAGGTAGGATCAGCATCGTGCCTTCGGATTCACCAAGTCTTATCATTGATATTATTATTATCTCTTTATTAAAAATCTAATTAATTGTTTATCTTACTGAAATTGATAACATAAAAATTGTTCTTTCTTACTCAGACATTGGGACCCCACCTGTCTCTGCCAAGGGCTGCTCTACTGGCTTCCATCCATCCAATTCCCTTTCTTTAGCGATATTTTTGAGGTCTTCCAGGTCACTCTCGGCCTTCCCCTAGGTCTTTTTCCTGTTGGTTTAACCTCATAGCTCTCTTCGCTGACCGGCAGTCATTCGTCCTCATTGCACAGCCGAACCTTCGAAGCTGCCCTTCTGAATTAACTGATTGAGGCGTTCAATTTTGAGTGCTGTACTTATTATCGCCTTGTTTTGCATCCGGTCCCTATTGGTCTATGCAACAGGGGAGGTGCGGTGTACCCCTGTGTCAAGATCTCAGTATTAAAATAAAACCTCATAAAAATCTATTCTTCTGTAATATATTCTTAATCATAGATCTATTAAATCAAGTGCATTCGATAGGAGATTTCTCCATCCATGAATCCACGTGAATCTTTATGAAGAAGTTTTCAAAACACGAATTCAAATAAAATAATGGCCAATAATAATAAATATACAAATGGCAATTGTATAATTTCTCAAATAGATATTTATTATTATTACTATATAAGTAGAATTATAATACAAAGAAAGAAAGCTAAAGTGCGTTAATTTATTTATTTTTTTAATATACTTGTGGTATTTTGTCCGTCCCGAAAAAAACATTCTCCCTTCTGTGCCCCTTTTTTTTCTATCGGCACTGTCTACAAATGTCAATATCCCGAAAAGTCCAATTATGCCAACGTGGTGTTTTTGGATACAATTCGATACTCCATCTACCTCGACATTTTGAAAGTATCGAATCGGTGGAGAATGCTACAAAATCACCGTTAACTACGGACATAAAGGCATACTACGGGATAATGTGGACAGAACAGAAAGGACTAAAAGAGGACAACAAACGAAAGGAAGAAGAGCAGGCGTTGATTAAACCTGAGCCTTGTTGGAGGAAATGAAACTGGTAAATTGCTAGGCCCGCCTCTTCTTACCTTCCGGTGTGAGCATTTTTCAAACAGCTCTCGCATCTTCGGATAAACTGAATCAGCCCCCTTTTCAATTTTACTTTTATTCATTATTTCCTTTTTGTTTTGTTGTTTTTTTCACCGTACACAACTCTGCCCCTTTTCACATTCATAGCCGAATGATAAAAAGGGCTACTATTTGTTTTAAATTTTTCGAAGTTCATTCACTCCGGGAGAAGTATTTAACACTTTTGAATTGCAAATTCGGCAGCGTTCTCCGAATGATTCTAGTTAAGTCCTAATTCGATTAGTCTCCAATCAGTCTTGATTAATTTCGTAATAATCTCAGTAACGAAGCGTTAGCCGAATTTTTCATCCTAAAGTGTAGATAATTGGAATGAGTATAAAAAGCGAGGATAATGATTTTAAAGCAGCGTCATTCGTCTTAATAAATACTTCTTCAGTTCATAAAAGCAGAAAATTAATTTTTTTTTAAATAAGCGAATTTTTTGGGGGAAAAAGGTACAAACTTGTAAAGAAGCAACGAATCTTAAACATTACAAGATAGTTATGCTCCATAAATGGTCTTGTATTGGGTTTAGTATATGCTAGCAACAGCACTGTTTTAAAGCCAACGGTCATGAAAGGAGGTCATTTGGCCGAGATGATATTCAACCCCAGAAAGTTAGGAACATGCACTGTCATTGGATGCACCATGAGGGTCTCCAGACCCCACTTATTCTATTTACGTCGGATAACTAAACAAATCAACCATGGCTGGTCCCGAACTCAGGACCCAGAGATCACCCTATCTACTTAGCCACCCCGCTCTCCGCTTAAATCATTAAGGGGAGTAGTAATTTTATGGTGAATAGTTAAAGGGTTAGGTAAAGAACAAATAATTTATCAACCTCCAACCCGACACCTAGAGAAAAGTTCCCAATCCACTCCTTCTAAAATACGAATAATAATAATAAATATTTGTTTAGAAATTATACAAGTGCCATTTGGAAGATTGTTTTATTCATAATATTCTTTTGAAAACCTCCATTAAGGGATTCTCGTGTACGGAGAAACCTCATTGAAGGCACTTCTAGCGTGTTTCATCTCTCAGTAGTAGAAGCTCCAGAGACATTTTCACACTCCTTGGTGGATTCTGTGGTAAGGTTTGTACCAGTAAGTTTGGGTGTCCAACAAGTAGATATTGAATTTTTTGTATTTTTTCTTAATTGCGTCTGCTACGAATGTTATGTTCATGTTTTAGTGCCATGTTTCATTTATTATTTCCAGGAACAATGAGTAATATAGCAAGGAAGTTTGACTGAAAGATTTGAATTAACATTTTTTATCCCTACCTAACAAACATGAAACAAAATAGCTACATACTATATATCTGGAAAGAAGGTTTCATACTACAAATGCTACTAAAGAGAGAAATTAAGTAAATAACAACAATAAAAAACATGAGCTGTGGTATGATAACTTCTTAATGTTTATCTCCTTTAAGCAAAGAAGAGACTAAAGAAGAAAATCCATTATTTAATACCGATCCATTTAAGCAAAAGCCTAACCTTCTTAGAGAGCATCTGTTTGGGAAGTGAGAAGATGTTGGAAAAACAAGGATTTGTATGAGTAAGAGGCATGGCGGATAGTAAGAGGGATTGAGTTCCAGATAGTGAGAGAACGCTCGAATGTTTTGGTTCTTTAAGAAGTTCGGATAGCCGAGATCTTGTTTCCTCGTGCTACACTGAGTATTTGAATTGGATAAGATTGTAGATGTAGGACTTTCAGCTTGAGAGTAGGTGATTCAGCCTTTTCATCAAATCATTCACGAGCGACTTCAATGTCAGTCTTCTGTCCTTTGTTAGGCGCAGGTATTTTCTCTGTGTTTGTTAGGGTACTGGTTTATTCTTAACTATAATTGGAGAGCACTATAAAATAAGCATAATCTAGACAAAAAAATGTTGCTATATTGAATCCAATTCAATTATCCCTTAAAACAATCCGGTGGGATATGTTTAGCGACTCGCTGATGATGGGACTACAATTTATGGACCTTCTCCGGATACATCATCTTTCACCGGAGGAAGGTTGCCCTTCATGAAAAATTCAAGTAGAGGTAGGTATAATGGTCCGGCCTCAGGGGAAAAAATATAGATGATATTAGATTGCAATTGTGGTAAAACAAGGAAGAATGAAGAGAGAGGGTTGTGATGTGGGAGCGAGCCGTTCAATATTTCATGTGTTGCGGTCCCCGCTAACGATACGATTATATATCTCCAGGTCCTTGTCCACTTGTCACACTGAGGCCAATAAATAGATATTTTATAATAAAAAGTCCTTTTAAAATTTCGGTTTCGACATTACTATCATATTTTTAGTATCGACATACTCGCATTTTTTGTCCCGAATCTCAAAATCAGAATTCATAAAACCATCATCCTTCCAACGCTTTCTTTAAGGATGTGAAACGTGACCGCTAAGGCTTAATGACAAATAACGGCTTAAGGTATTCGAAAACATCGAAAGAATAGTCGGTCCAAAGAGGGATGAGACCATCAATTTAGGAGCCTACACAACGCGGAATTGGGAAGCATGCACTTGGTTAATTAAACCAAGTGATAACATCACGAAAATTAAGATGGGTTTGTAAAGTTTCTGGGCTTAGTAAAGAACGTTTGCTAAAAAGTTAATAAGCGTTGTGCCTATAGGGAAGCGTCTGAGTGGTAGCCCGAGGCGTAGGTGGGAAGATTGCGTTAAGAGTGATCTAGCGGTTTTGGGTTCGGGAAGTGGTTCATGGATGGAAGTATAAGCAGAGATTGGTGACATCGGAATCGAGCTTCCGGGTTCGGAAAACCTTATTATTATTTAGAATTTCCTCATATCTATCCCTCGGATGTAAAGGACACCATGTCCATAACCTAGATAATATTTTAGATATATTGTCATAAATAAATATTATGATCAATGCTTAAAATTACTTGTCAATGCCAATAACAATTAAACAATTTTCTTTGAAATGTTTTTAAATTTGGTGCACCATGTTATGGATTTTCTTGCTATGTTTATTGAAATATTAATTCAAAGGATTTACTGTTTAACTTCAAAACGACTGCTATTGCGGTATTTCCTTCTAAATATTGTGTATATATACTGGGAGGAGGGAGGACTAAAAACGCCCTAGAGCCAAGTAAGATATCCCCGAGATGGCAGGGGGGCGGTAATATATAATGTTTTTGCATTAGCGGCTCCTCGGGGGTGGGGCGGGAGCACATTATCGCCTGGGGGGTAATCTCTCCCGATCCTGCAGGATATTGCCGTCGTATCCTCCTCCCTCCTGCCCTACATTCCAGGCACCTGTTTTCTTCTCGTCGTCCTGGCAGCTATATCTGGGCTCTGGTTAAGAGGATGTAGAGTTTTCGGAATTTAAATAATATCTTATGATCAATGAATCACTTGAAATGATAAGCATGTAATTGGTAGTTCTTAAAAAAAATATATATAAACAAACTATCCCATAAGCTATGTAGTCAAGTCTTTTGAGCACTAAAACAATGAGTTGACAGAAAGCAGTGCTACAAGACTAAAGAAAAGAATCCAAAATCTTCATATTGTACATAACAACAGGTTAGTATTAGCTGTTATCAAAATAAAAATTAGTGTGGCAACTATATTACACTGCAATTGCACTGCAGCTATAAATAAAATCATAGAGGTTGGCTTAAAATATGCAGGACAAAGGAACACAAATAAGTAGGACACAAAAATAGGATAGTGTTTTCCTAATTATATCTGGAAAGCAAAATTTGTAGCATCATTCCATTAACTATGGTGAATGAAAATTGACGTTAAATAAACAAACAATGTAAGTGGAACGTACTCGGGCTGAAATAACGATCAACAGCCAATTTTTCCCCCGATTAAGGGTACACAGTTTGATAAGGCTGGGTGATTTAGAGCCGTAGGAGGATCTCTAAATACCATACGGCTATTGACAGAACAAATAATTTATAAACTTCAGGTAGATAAATCTCATAGATATCGGTAACTAACGCCCTAGGAACTGAGCTATCCATGTATTAAAATAAGACAAACAAAAGAAGACCAATATTAATCAGAAATGCTTTTTTTCAAAAGAAATTGTTTGCGTAGAAAAACTAAAATCTAGAAGAACTTCATGTACTTGTTCGCCTGACTTGGAAAGCATAAACAGCAAGATATTAATTTGATTCAAAATCAATCAAACAATGCCGACTGAAACTAAAACCATTTTAATTACTTACATATAATATTTGAAATATTATAATCGCGAAAATCGCCGATTTAATAGGCAAGTATATGTAAGTCACGTGTTGTCTACACCAGGGGAACGATTTATCGATTCGTCATAAACCCTTTGACGACTACTAAATCCAAATTATCTAGAATTTCCTCCTGAGTAACGGGGAACTACAACCTCGTTCATGTTACTTATTAACAGAATGTCGTGACAAAGTTGACTGACAGGCTTACAAGCAGTAACCGGTTACAATAAAATGTCCAAATGTTTATAAAAGTTCTTTATAGTTTCCCCGTAACTGGCCGTTAGGATCTTTATTGAGACAAGGAGAGCTATATTTATCCTCGACAGGAGGTGGTTTACCATTGGCCGAGCCGGTGTCCAATGAGCGACGAATATAGGGCGTAGGAGTGGCTCCTGGTTTATGGTTGGCTGTTAGTAGCTGCCCGCTAGTTTATGCCTTCACTCTCCATCTCTCTCTCTCTTTCTGCTTTAATATCAGGCCTCCGTAAATTTCCTTTGCCAGCTGATACCGGCTCAGAACTGGTCAGATATTTTCCAGAAAGAAATGATAAAAAAATACATGAAATAGACAGTGGGTAAATAATACTTAAACAATTTACAAATTAGGATAAGTTAAGCATTTATTATTTATGAATAAAAAGTTGTTATATTAAACTAGGAACGTCTGTGTATTTTAAGAATTCGAATGCATCAGAGGTGGTGATTTATGAGAAGAATAAAATGGTTTAATAGTTACAGTTTCTCTGGCTTTAAGCGGCAGGCTGCCCCATAGCTCCATAACCAGTCCATCATGGCCCAATTCACCAGTGTCCTTCACGCCGACGTAAAATCAGATTTCAGGACAATGATTCAAATCTGTCTAGATCCATAGACTATGTTGGATCAGCAGTCGCACAAGGATCTATTCATCGGAAGGCCTTATCTTTCTCGGAAACAGATCGTTCTTGAATCAAATCTCTGGGTATGTGTTGGTATCCTGGAAAACCACAACACAAAATCCATGCTAATACACGGGGTAAGGAGTCTTACCCCTTATCTTTATACCTTATCTTAACTGTTTCCATTCGGCTGACGAGCCACACATACACGTGAGGGGAGAAATATCAAATCTTCATGGTTTTTCCCAGGTGGACTGTCACCTTATTCGGGTGGTCACACATCCAAGTGTTTACCACGGTCGAAATTGCTTAACTTGTATTACCTATTGAAAGCGCCTGAAAGAGATACCCATAATTTATAACTAGCTGTCGATCTAACCAGGACCAGTTAATTTAATAGGGGAATAAATACAAAGGATAAAACAGCTTTTAAAAAAAAAGTCGGTTTCAATCATCAAATTAAATGCTAGATCGAGGAAGCTTTAATTACAACTTTAGGCCTCACCGAATCACCAATTAAACTATCAGATCTTTTTGTATCTTTTTATTCTCTGCCAAGAGTTCTATCACGGACCTAGAGTAATTAGAGAAATGTGCCCTCTCTGGCTGTTGTCGGATTTAGTTTTGTTTAAAATCTCTCTCTATATGAATAAAATCCTTTATAAACATATTTACTCTTCATAAACATTTATGTACTTTTTAAACATATGTAATAAAGTGGTCGGATGGTGTAGAGAGAGACGCGAGGGATATTCTGGGAGTCAGATGGTGGATGACAGCTGCGAAAAACAGAGACGACTGGAAGAAGCTGTTAGAGGAGCCCAGTACTCGCCGAGTTGTAGCGCCGTAGAATAATAATAATATAATAAAGGAGGCGGGATGCTAATGCTTTTCTTGTGTAATGTTTCTTCGGGCTGTTTAAGCCCATTAAAACTGCAACACGTGGAATATAACTCCGAAAACATATTAACTGAACTATACTTTTCTTAAAATTTACTGAGGATCTGCGTTAAGTATATCGACATATTAGCTCACATATTTAGGGTATAGAGTGTCAGGCAGTAGTCAAAAATCCTTATCATAATTATATCAGAATAGGAAAAAATTAGGTCTCCCACTATAGGACTCCCGTCGTGAGATTATACAGTCACGTTAAATGAATATACAAACAGTAAACAAGAATTTGAAAAATATTTATTTCCTACAACCATTGAGCAATGCTATCCATTACTCAACTAAAAATGGTTTGTAATGTCCCACTTTCCCCCACTAGTGGGGGGAAGTAACAGCCACCTAGATTGAATTTGACAATCAGCACTCTGTTATTTTAAATGTTAAATGGTGGTATTATAATATTATTCATTTTATATTCCTGATAAAATTCAAGATACATTTTATTTATTTTGAAGCGATTTTATAGAAATATTTAATATAACCTTAAATTTATTAGAACCTTCACATATCAGAAATTTGGAGATCTATCATTAAAAAAGTGATCAGACTACAAACAAAATAAGAAACGGAAATATATAGTGATCGATTCATAGAATTTACTCCTCCATTCATAAAATAACAGGCTGAACAGGCAATAAATCAACTTTTACCAAAACGTCTAGTCAGATATGAAGAGAAATATAAATATAAATCAAGATATAATAATACACGTTTATTTTATTTTTGAATGTGTTAACAGAATATTATTTTCTAAATAATAACAAATAAATGTTTCAATGAGGAAACCGTTGAATTGAAGAGTTTCAATTTGCATGGTTCGTAATAGATATAGCGCTAGTGTAGTTTTAGCAAAACTAAAGTTTCAACTTTAATTTCTTAATTTTTAAATCGTTGCAGGAAAAATGTAATATTTAACACGTGAGAAAAGTGCTTATAACACCCTCGTTTAATTACCACACGAGCCGAAGGCTTAAAATTCACTCGGGTGTAATAAAGTGGCACTTTCCTCACTTGTCAAATAAATAACTATTTCCTGTAGAAGCGTTGTAATAGCTAATACAGAAGCCACTAGTTTTTATCCGATATTATAATCCATTATTTAAATAATATAAACTAAAAAGAAACAATTTAAGAGGACTTCAAACATCGAACTGAATTCTTGTATATTCTGCGAGTTGATTAAGTACTGTGGAGTACAAATCATTATTTGAAGCAAGAAGAGATCGACAGAAATTAGTACATCTATATTATATACTAATAACAATTAAAAAATAATAATTAAACTGGTTTATAATGAATTACCTGCAACCTGAAGAGTTGCGTTCCTACTGGTGGACGACCCGGCCTGGTTGGTCGCGACGCACCAGTACACCCCGTCATCCTGCTCCTTCTTCCCGTGGGATACTCTCAGGAAGAACAGGGAGCCATCCGGCAAAAGGACCCTTTGGATCTGAAAATGGAATAAAAATTATATATAATTAAATAATACTTCAGTAATTGTATGATTATAATCAGACAATGTGTATTTGTGTATATTTCATTACATAAATATAAATTGTGACAATGAAACGTTTGTAACAAAAATTAAAACTGGCCAACAATATTATTATAATAATAACAAATAAGTAATATAAATAAGAGGAAAGTCCCAATACAATAATCGCCACCGACACGTAAATCAATTATATAGTCACTATATATGAAAGTGTGAGATGCAGTATGAAGAAAATGCAGTATATTTATGAAATATTAAAAAAATAATTCAAGGACCTAGAATAATGTAGTCGAATTAAAGACTATAATTACATTGTTTATCTCTTAGATAAGGGCTGGCCAATTCTTGCGGGCCACTAAAGATGTTCTTCATAACTTTGTGGGCCGCAAATAATTTTTTTTTAACGCGACTAGTATCCCTGATTTTTTTAAGATCTATACAAAATTATTATGGAGAAGACAAGGTTGGGTGTATGCAATGATCAATTCTTAAATAGTTAGAAACTATTTACTAGAGATCAAGTTTCGATAGGTCGTCATCAGGGTTTAATGCAGTCCCCCAAATTTCTACGAACTACAATGCGAATTTCTGGATCTATTTTGATCTCCACCTGTACCCTTTTCTCCTCCATATTGTTTATACGTTAACCAAAAATTATTCAATATTATATAAATCAATAATAATAAGTAAAACATATTTACCTTGGAATCAGGGGACGTGGTGTCGATCTTCTGTCCATCCTTGAACCATTCCACCTTGGGATCTGGCTTCCCTTCCGCTTTACAGTTCAGTGTGGCTGGCTCTCCCTTAGGAACTGTGACGTCACTTGGGTGTTCCACTATGCGAGGTGACCGGTACTGGCCTGTAACAGGAACATATATAAATAGTAAATTATAATGTACAAAACATAGCCATTAGAGAATTAACCTAGGAACAATCCACACACTTACTCAGGACTTCAGTCTGTAAATTTGTTTTTAAAAGTATTCAGGTGGACATTAATTTCACTTGTAATGTAGTAATTATCGCAGTCAAGTAAATCAGGGTGCATAACACATGTAAATGAAACAAGATATTCAAATAAGGATCGTTTCATAAATAATATCACTAGTTCATAAACGTATATTTATGAAAATCGCTAAAAAGTCACTAATCATTTTGCGGACGTTAGATGCTAGATAATGTACCGTTCCTCGGGCAACAGCTGTACCGTGAAATAATTTGGCCGACCCTCAACCACCAGGTTTTTCACCGAACTAGGAGTACCTAAATTACAGAGGCTAGATCCACCAGGATTCGAATTAAGGTTAATTGTACAATAAATAATTGTATGTGCCACAGCCGAATTCAAATCTAGGACCTCTTCACACTGATCCAGCTCCCTCCATATACCGCTACTCTTAAGGATTTTTATAAATATTAACCGATCCTAATTGGTGATCCGTAATGTGTGAACGTTCTGAAAAAAAATAAATAAAGAGGAATTTTTTATCATAAATATATTTTACGATGAAAATTAAGTATCAATTATTCTTAGATTTCCAAACAATTTCCTCCTTAAGTTCGTAATATTCCGATCATTTTCCCTCCAAATTTCCCGATATTCCGATTTTATTAAAAGGCTCGCTTAATATTGAAACAAAATTGATGATGTAACTATATTGCCTTTACACTGTTCAGTTTTAGGCCTTGAATTATTAACAAGCAGTTTTATGAAAAAAAGGGTTTATAATAAAAAATAATCCAATGAGCGCTGTTAAAATAAATAAACTTATACAATACTTGAACAGAATTTTCATTTAAAATTAAAAGATTCTTACTAATATGAAGGAAAGCTTTCTGGAGGGAAAAAAGTTTTTTTTAAGTATAAATACTACTCATTTGGTTTAACCATATCTTTTTAGGATTAAATTTATTTATCATTATATTATTATTATTTATTTTGGATTTCTCGGTTCGTGGCGGATAAATGCACAAACCCGGACCAAGGTTAATTTTTTTTTCGCGTCTTCTTCTTCACCTTCTTCTTCTTCCTATAGGTTCTCATTCTTTCCGAAAAGGCTTGTTTACGCTCTTCCGACCACACTGGTCTGTACTGTTTTTGTTTTGGTTCCTCTGATACAACTTACTATTTGTTTAATTTGTGTCTGAAGTTGTCTCTTTCTAAAATGTCGCCTGGTCTTAAGTTTGCACTTTTGAAGTCCTTTCGAATTTCATCTGGCCAGGGTGGAGAATTCTTAAGTGAAGTTATATAATCTGTTATTCTTTTCGTCAATCCATTTTCTGGTAGTCGGCTGAGATGACCAAAGAATTTCATTCCCCTTTTCCTGATATTAATTTCGATGTTTGCATACTTTTCTGTTGTTTTAATACATTTTAGCCTAAAAACGTCTTGGGTTTATCTTCCTCCTAGAATTTTCCTGATGATCTTTCTCTCATCTTTTTTTTTTTTTCAAGTTGTTGCTTCCTGCTAAGGGTTATTGTTTCACTTCCTTAGAGGATTGTTGGTTTAATGACAGTATCGTAGCGTCGAATTTTCGCCCTTCTTCGTATTGATTTTTTGTTGTAGAGGTTTAGCGTTAACCATAATCCTTTTTAATTTTTTGTAATTTCTGTTTTCGAACAAAAGAAGTCAATCATCTCAAATGAAATTTGTTGCCCTACTTTTTCCGCAAATTTGTTGAGTACTTCCAGCTGTTTGACTGCAGTCTGCTCATCCTCTGTTAGTATCGCCAGGTCGTCTGTGAATGCAAGGTCGTATGTAAAGGTTTTTTCCGGCAACGCCCAGTCGAATTGGCTTCCAAAGCCACATTTCTTGAGTTCTTACTCCCATTCTTCCATAACTTTGTCCAGAACTGCGTTGAACAGAATAGGAGAGAGTCCATCGGCTTGTCTCACACCTGTTTGAATGTTGAAGGGTTCTGAGATTTCCCCCATATGTTTTACTTTAGATTTCTTGCCAATTAGTGTTTGTTTTATGATTTCCAGTATTTTGGGATCTAATACTCTCTCTTCTAAAATTTAGAATAGTGAGGCCCTGTCTATTGAATCTTATGCTTTTTTGAAGTCTACAAATGTGCGTACTACAGGTTTTTGTCTGTGAGCTCGCATTTTGAGTATGGTTTTTTGACATTATATTATTATTTTATTTATTTATTTTTTAATTAAGGAGTCAGGTATTCAAAATGTAGAAGTCCCGCTGTAGCATCGTCCGATTAGCCAAAGTAGCATAAAACAACCCAACGGGCAACGAACTCATACAAACTTATTAGACAATTTTTCAAGAAAAAACAAAAATAGATATGATAGAACAAATAGCCATGATAATGTTTGAGGTAAAAAGGAGGAACTTTCAAAAAAGAAAGTAAATGAGGGATCTGTTGCCACAGGAAGTTAAATCAAGCAATGCGAGAGGTCCTATTTGTTTATTAATTTAACTACACTTTATGCTGCTATGGCTAATCTGACGATCCAACAGTGGGAGTCCTAAATTTTCCTTATTCAGGTATAAAATTAGGATAAGGATATTTAACGAGCAACTGACACAACAAATGACCGGGACCATACCCTCCGAAGGACGACATAACCAAGTATTTTTTACACCCTTTAAAAAATCCTAGGTTGTTATGAAGGTTTTTGTCAACTCCCCGAGTAAATAATTGTTTGGATTTTAATGATGTTCAGCTTATTTTCGTGTTTTCTTGTGTTGCATTTTCAAGCCAACCACTTATTTTTTTTATAGCTGAGATCACAATAAAATATAATGGTGTTGGGACACACCAATTTTTTGATCTTTTAATGAAAAAGCTAAAACTAATACCTAATTATTTACAACATGAATATTTTGGGTGTTTTTTCATTTGTTTTTAGTATTTTTTAAACAAGATAGTGGTACCACTGGATACGGTTGTTCTCAATCTGTTAACCGGTAACTACCTTTTGAATTACGCAGCATACAACGGTCGTGAGCTCTTTCACTAGGTCGTGTCACGTCACGTCCGGAGAAATGTAATTTCATATTATTATTTTTTTTTATTTTTGCTTAAAATAAATGAAATGACCATGAATTATACATGTTTTCGTTTATTTATATATATATATATATATATATAGCTCAAGGGAAAATACAAAATTACAAACAAATAGAAAATAATACCAACAAAAATATGGAAATATCAAATTAAGAAATTATAAATTTTGCAAAGAGTTTACAAGTAATTATAAAGAGTTCAAAATATATATATATATGTATATATATATATATATATATATATATATATATATATATATATATATATATATATATATATATATTATTTAGATATACAATAAAAAATATAAAAAAGTTAATAATTACAGAACAATAAATAAAAGCACACAAATAAAATAGAGATATTGAGTTAAAAAAATTAATCTATATATGTAAAAATTCAAAACTCAATTTCTGTGTGATATATTTTAAAACAATTGTTCAAGCAATTTTAAAATGTCCACCACTCTCAATAGCGAATTGATAACCGATTTTCTCCGCGTCTTAAATTCACGTAAAAACATGTATCAATGACTAATACCTTGTACGAAACTATACGTCCCACCCGTTCCTGGGCGCAACATATATTTCAAGGACGTATTTATATGTCCTACCCCATACAAGCTATGGTTTACGTTTGACGCATTTATACGTCCCGCCGGGTTAACAGGTTAATGTTTTTTTTCTTCAACAGACTAACAATTTTTTTATCCGACGATTTCCAATTTTTTTGTATTTGTCATGTGAGGATCAAAATATAAAGAGAAAAATAAATTAAGCTTGCCTAATTAAATTCAGGATTACTACTAAAGAAGAACATGCTCAATGGTTCTACTAAGGCAGTTATTGTAAGACGAGACACAAAAGGAATAACCATCACGGAGTTACGGAGACAAGAATAAGACAGAATCGTGAATGGACGACATAATGATGTAAGTGAGAGAGAATGGGACCCCCTTGGGCGGGGATCGATCCAGAACACATTAGAGTAGCTGGCGCCCCGTGTAATTAGATAATTCCATAACCCCGGCCCACATATTTCCCTTAATAGCGCTCCTTACCTCCTTCTCTCTCTCCTTCAGCGGCAATTCTCTTTTTCTAGTTGTGCTAATGGCCACTTTAGCAGAGGACTTTGCTAAACTACCCGCAACGACCGCCCAATGGTCCGAATTAAGATCAGGGGAAAATTTTGGTATATGGTTATGGTATACCTAAGGGTTAACCTCAATGATAAACCTGAACTAATTTTGTTTAAATCGAAGTAATAATAATACGGTAATTGGTAATTATCATTAAAAAAAACCTATACCACCACAAACCATGAAGCTTGGGTTCAGAGGCTGTATTGTTATTTCAATATCACGCTCAAAGCAAGGTTTATCCCCAAATATAGAAGCCCCAAGGATGTCTCCGAACCCCACAGGATCCCCAAGGCCGTTAAGAAATTAGATAAACTATCTGTCATAACCGGATTTGAACTTGAGCCTTCGGCATGGCAACTCAAAGCTCTACCACTGATTCACTCCGCTCTCCTATTTAAAAAGTGTTATATATCATATAAAAATGTGAATTCCGATTAGAGAAATATCAAACGTAAAACTGGTAAATTATTAAATTAATTCGTGTTATTTTTTAACACGCGTAGAATTTAGTAATTTAAACAGTCAATATATATTTTTTCAAGATTTAAAATATAACTATCGTATCGTCAAAAACATAAAATTAGATTTTTTAGAATGCAAATGGAAAAAAACACAAGCAAAGCCTTATGTTTCAAATCTTGAGTAAAAACAAACTATTACCAGTCGACATTTCGCCTATTCAGGCATTATCAAGACATAAAAAAAAAGAAAAAAAAAGGGGTAAGATCAATCACATCTCAAAGAAGAAGTGCAATACATCCCAACGAATAAACGCCCAAATAGGCTCATAACCTGAGCTAGATTATGATTTTTATTCTTGTACCGTGAAGTTGCTAAAGTTATATTTAAATTTTTTAATTTTTGTATTTTTGGTGAGTTATATTAGAAATATGGTTTATTTATTTAGTAAAATTGCTGAAACAAGTAAGCAATATGGTGAAGCAGTTATTTGTGAGATCTTTATATATTGACACATGGCGTATATCTTAAAATCATTAACATTACCCATTTATCTTATAATAAGGTGATATTTTTGTAGTAAATTAGACTATTTCAGACATTAGCTTGAGATATAGTTATAGCCAATATTCCAACTCCATTGCAAGCCAAAAAATATGGAAATGATACTATTTAACTTCCCTCAATAACGTTGACTTTCTATGGGAAAAATTTGACTTAACCACTTCACTGGTTAAGCACTGGGCACACATATACGAGTATACAATAGAATACCGGCCGCAACATTAAAGATTCCTACTATAACTATAATGTGCCCATAGTTTTTAACCATGGTCATTCAAAAATGCAGAGCTCAACTCACCAATCACAACTATGTAAGAAACAAGATGCTTAGACCGCTATTCCGGTACCTAGTACAAAATATCTGCACTTACTTGACAATACAGATGTGACTAAATAAATAAAAAATACACAAGAATAGCATCGAATGAAAACTCTTGAAGGTTCCGTAAGAAGATAGAACATAAGAGATAGAGTAAAGAAGGGACAAAGCTGGGAAGTAAGAGAATGGTGCGTGGGATGGCAGGGATCAATGCAAGCGGTGGATTGTCCTCCACTCAATTAGCTTCCATTGTCTCTATTTGTATTCTTATCTAGAAGCTCTTTCTCTGCCCTTCTTTTCTCATTTTTTCATCATAACAACCTTAATACATCCGGATGTTTATTTTTATGAAGTTATGAAAATAATCTTCCCTATAGATAAGATACAAATACAGCTTGTTGCCTTCCAGGTTAAAATGTGGCTGGATGATTTATTTAATATATTCACTGCGGGGGAAGGATCCTGTGGGATCTGAAAACTCTCCTGGGGCCCACTCAGCCTCTTAAAAGCAAGTTCCCTAATAAGGGGAAAACTGGCGGATGAGAGTTACTTAGAACAAATCATCTCTCAGCATAACCGTTGTCCTAGAATCACTCTAGTCTAAAAAACGTATTTTCCCTAAGACTCTTCATGGGTTGTAGTGTAACAGATTTTTTTTTCTTTAATAGATAAGAGAAAATAAAAAGAACTGCCTACTGCTCCTTGGTGTCAACTTTTTAATGAAACATTTTTAGGGCGTTTTTCTTACATTAGGCATTATTACCTCATTATTTTCAGTTGCTGAAAAAACACTAAACTAATGGATTGAGAGAGCCAAACAAAACATTTTTTGATCTATGAACCAACTATAACAGATTCAAAAAAATGTCTTAAAAATCGGTTGAACCGTTTATGAACTTAAGTGAGATGAACACGAACACAAGAATAGTATATCTAATCATATCCCAGACAGACTTTGTGTTCTTCAGAGTTTCTGTCCAAAGGTTCAGGATATATTAATTACATAAACATTAACAATTAGATCGAATTGTGAATCTAATCCATTTTCTAACCTACTTGAACTGACTCATAATATTTCTTCAAAATAGGTCCAACCTTTTAGGAGGAATTCAGTGACATACACAGGAACGGAATAAATATATATTAATATATAAACACATATATTTGATCTTAAATCAATATACTTACTCTTATATTTCTTTATAACCTTTCATTTTACGATCCTTAACTTGGAAGCCGAAGTACATTAGGGGGATATCATTTATTGATACTGAGCTGATCCATGATGAGAGCGAGAGAATTGGATTGCTGAGAGCTGCGGCAAACAATATCTCGCAATCTTCAGGCTCGGAGCAAACATCTCTAGATTAGGATTTGTTTAATCTCAGATTAGGAACAAGTTCGCACCCTGCCTATCACACACCGGATTATGCTACCCTACCAAATTAACCCTTAAGTACCCCAACTTGCTACGGAATTCATAATTTAATTGATCTTTATTGCCCTAATTACCCGGCTAATACGTTCACCCCTCGGTTTGTAGAAGAAAATCCCGGTAATGAAGAACATATTAAACTTTTGAGTTGATAAGATATTGTTTATAATTTATAATAACAGCGGACATAAAAAAAGAAAACAAAGCATAACGTATGTTAAATACTAGAAAATAACAAAGCAGTCAAAATTACACAACAAAGATGAAAAACTGACATAATCACACGATACACAAGGACTCCCGAAAGTAACAAACTTCATTATACGGAAGCATATAAAATACTTTGATGGTCTCCAACGCCGCAAAAACCTGATATTCAACATAATTTCACCGACAGGCTGACCTCAGCGCTGGGAAAACATGTACTGACTGACACTCAGCTTAAACTGACTGACCCAATCAATGACAAATAGTAAGTCCTATCACTAGGATCCCGTTCCTATCTTAGAATAGGATTCCGGTATATTCCTATCTTCGTCCCTCTCGAACAATTACAGTTCCCGTCATTACCCAACTCTTCATACCTTTATCATACCGTGGTTCAGACCTGGCACAGGAAAACCCAAACTCGATTTACATTTGCGACATTGCCTAATGAGCTGTAAACACCGATAAAGCGAAAAAATCATGAGAGGAACATTCTTTCATGATTCATCAATGCCCATATTACCCTAAAATTATAGGGAATTTTATTAACGAAAATTACAACTCTTAATTGCACAAAGTTACAACGCTCAATTTAAAATTTTTTGTAAATTAATTCTGAGAATACAAATTATTGCGTGGTCTGTTTGCATTTAAATGTTCACATTGATGGATTTTGTTCAGAAGTGTATAATATAAATGCCTTAGACTATAATGAAACTTTTAATATTAAAAAATTAACTACTCTTGCTATAATAACATTTATTTTTTTATTATCGGATTGAGAATTAATCGAAAAAAGAAACCATTTCTTCATTTTATTTCCATAAACGTCTAATGCTAGAAAATCTCTGAAATTTCTTAATCTCCATTTCATACTAGACATCTCTTAATTTTTATAATATATTAATAAAAACTAAATTCGGATTCTCTCTGACTCCAGCCAAAATCTTAACAGTGATATTTAGCCGTTTAGGTTAATCTTCGCATTATCATCGGCAAAAGGTGGGTTTATAACTTAAACTATAGTTCAATCAATGAATCGATAACTATTAGTATTATTATTATTATTAAATGGATTAATGAAATGTAATCGTTTATGATATTGATGATTTTATTATTCATGGTATCTGAACATTAAATTGTAGAATGGAATGCCTGGACAAAGTTGAAATGTAAAAAAACAAAAAACATAACGTCTAGTTTATTCCTAAAACAAATTACAAATTAGATTAGTTAAATATACATTATATTCAACTTCAAAATAAATTCCTTTATATTAATTCTCAATGCAACAGATAAATATGATGTCTAAAATACACCAAGCAGGTATATTTTCAATAAAACCTCTGACAAATATTAAAATAATTGAACCAATCCTTTATCCGAAAACATATGTTTAATTATAATTATTGTTCAAACAATCTGAAATGTAAGTTATATTTATCGTTAATAAAAGTTTTTCTCTTTACATTACAGAGTAACTTATTTTATTTCTGGCAAATTGATATTACCATTTTTATTGAAAATAATGACCCAAATTTATGACCTCGCACATTGTGTATAAGGAATTAATAGAGAAATTATTTGATAATTTTTAAAAATAATCCTTAAAATTAAATGAGATCCTTTATAATGTTTCATCGAATATTTATTAAAGATATTATAAAATCCCGGTAATTCACCTTTTAAACTAATTAACTATTTAAATCATAATAAGTAATAATATTATAAATGTAAATGTGATCATTTTAGAAATTTAAACTTCCCTTTATCGGATGCTATACTAGTAAATATTAGTTTAATAATTTCAACTTTAATTAATACTTCCTGAGTAATCGTAAATCTCTTTATTTATAATTTATCGCTTGCCCTATTTATTTCAGATTGAAAGTTCAATACAAAAATCCAAAGAATAATAAAAAATCAGCATCACTACAATTCATGAAGAGTCTTGGGTTCAGTATGTTGTAGAGATTGTACCGTTTCTAGGACAATCTGTACGGAGGTGATTTTTCCTAGTTCAACAGCCACCAGGTTTTCTCACCTAAATTGGATACCCACTTTATAGAGGCTGGGTGAGCCCAAGCAAGGTCCTAGATTCCAAAAGATCTAAGATCCATGCCCAGCAGTAAAAAGATTAAATAAAATCTGCCAAAACCGTATTTGAACTCGGGAGCTTACGGAAACTCAGTGCTCTACCACTGAGGCACTCCTAAAGAAAAATAAAATAATTATAAAATTGATTATTTATTAATTTAAAATACTTTATTTTGAGCTTTATATATACGGTCACATTTTAAGATATTTAAGGAAGTAACAGAAGACGGTAAAAGACAGACAAGAGAGACTGTTGTGGGTGTAAGAATAGCATGTTGTGGAGGGGAGAAGGGGTATATATATATATATATATATATATATATATATATATATATATATATATATATATATATATATATATATATATATACCTAGGCGTACAAACATATATTTATATACACACATATATAGAGGGCTGTGCATGACACGTTGGAGGCACATGATCAATGCTCCATTCTGGGCGCTTAGCCAAAATTTTCAATAGAAAGCTCATTTAGGACTTGGATGAATTCTCCGAACACGAGCAGCTCATTGTGTTCCAACCTAGTTCTCATATTCACCGTCCACGAGCTAATAGATAAGATCATTAAAGGGTAAAATTCTCTAAATAATATGTTTTCCACTACTCTCATTGTTATACCCATCGTAAATCTATTTCCTATCTATCTATGGAAATAAATATTCTTTGTCCAAATGCTTATGCTTGGCAGTTTACCAATTGATTACCGAGAATCGTATCGCGTTTCCACATTATAAGAAGCAAGGGGGTTTTTCTGTACCTCATTATTTACAATGTGTATTCGCTTAGGTTATACATTCTGAAAGATACAGAATTGTAATGAAGATTATAATGGATGATTCACAATATATTTATGTTCCATATTTCTTAAAATGAAAAAGAAGGCAGGGTTATTAAGTGTTTAAAAGTCATGTCTTCTAATCGAAACGCCGATAGATCTGTCTACTCATTCGAAACAAGCAATGGCAGATTAATTATGTATTTAATGTAATATTTGAACTTCTATAACCCCGTTGATAACCGTATTATCCCTGCCTGATCTGGAGAACTTCGGGGGCTCACTCAGCCCACTCCATGAAGACGTATATACATCTGTTAGTCATTGTTATGCATAAGTGGGTTCGAGAATGGCGGCAGATTAACTACTTATTTTATTTCAGCAACCGTGGATTAACCCTGAGGGATCTAGAGGACCTCTTGAGTTCACTAATACTCTATAAAGGCATAACTGTGCATGTAAGTCCTGAGATTTTCTAACTCATTTTCTAATTTAAGTCATTAGACAGGTAAAAATATTATTTGCTACTTAAAAAAATGGAATAAAATGTCATGCTGTCAATACATAGATTGGTAGATTATATAATTGGATGTAGAAAAACAAATCAAATTTCTAATATAAATCAGAGTAAAAAATTTAAGTGTGAGTGTGTATTATTTTTGGTCTTCCAATTCGGCTGTTCACACATCAGGTTAATTATTTTTTTAAATAAGTTATTATAGTTGGTATTATTTGTATTTTTTTTCATAACTTTGTTGTTGTTTTGTTTTTCTTAAAATTTGTGTATCTGTAACTATTAATTGTTTTCTTTCTTTATAATTATTGTTACCTTATTTATAATTTTTTCATACGTTTAATCTACTTTTAAAAGAAATATTGTTATTTGGTGCTAACAAGTATTTTATTATTTTAATTGACTGAATTGTAAAAATTAATCAATTGTAATTATATTCTATCATAAGACATAATGGTTTATATATATTTTTATGTGTATTGTTGTTATAAAAAGACTTTCCCCAGAATAAATAAATACTTTATTATTATTATATACATATATCATATACGTTATCTAATTAAAACTAGTAATGACTAAACAAGGAATTAGTGACGCTAATTTCACTATAATAATACTAATTATACTAATAAGATACAATTAATTATCACGCTAATTACCATTATTTAGTATAATTTCGTCACGTACTGATGATGCATATTGTAATTATAATTAATTCTATTAATTATATACTGCGACGAAAACGAACATCATTTAGTGATGGAGCTATATCTCTATTATCAGAGAAGAAAAATTTATTATGGCCATTAGGAAGATAGAAGCTAGGAGTTATTCCAGAGGAGTCAGCTGATCTCAGAGCTGTATTTCAAAGGCGCTACGGGAGGGAAATAAAAAGTAGAAAAGAAACAATAAAGAAAAAGGGGTATCGATTTCCTGCTAACCCAGATCTGAGGGAAAAGTGTCTTCGTCTTCTCATCCCCAAGGCAATTGCTTTTAATATTTAAGACATCGTAGGTCGGCTTCCCCGCACGCAATCTCTGCTCCGCCTCTGAAAGGCTTCCAAAGCGAAAGCACCAAAGCAGGTCGTAACAGTAATAAAAATATTCCCTCAAAATACCTTATATACTCTATATATACAACTATTCATCCACTAAAATCCACATTTGATTTAATTAAGCTGATATTAAAACAATATGTACAAATCAAGAACTAAAGTACATTATAAAAATTGTTAGGTAACAGATAAAATATATCATATATAAATCTCTAATAAGACGACTTGTAAGGACCAAGTAAGTGGTCATTGGAGAAAAAGAAGCAATTCAGGGATAAAGAGTTTGCTGAAAAATGATAATAATAACATTTATATAAGCAAGGAGGCTTAGGCAGACCAGGCCATGTAGTAAGAATGGAAGAAGACAGGGTACAGAGAAGAATTAGAGAAATAAATGTTGGTGGCTAAAGAGAAGACCGACAAGCAGATGAAAAGATGATGTGGAGACGGAAATCAGAAAGTTAGGAGTCCGCAACTGGATGAAGTGAAAAACAGAGGAAACTGGAGGAAGATTACTCAAGTTGCCAGCGGTCGTCCAGACGCGGAGAGCCAGAGAGTAGCAGAGGATTTTAAGAATAAAATAACTGAAATAACAAAAATGCAATTGGAAATATCTAAAAAACTTAGCCTTAAATCAGGATATACGCTGAAATAATTCACAAACAGTAATGAAAATCAAATGCAACATATCTCACGCCAACAGTCCAAACATGCTCATCAATCAGATATAGCAACCCAACACCAAGCCTTCAATCAAAAACTGAATGGTTAGTTAGTTTTTGATATTTTAGAGGCTTTGATATTTTTTATTTAACTGACAATTTCCCATTAGCTGGTATATCTTGTAAATATTCGATTATCATAATACCCCCAAAAGAATGGTTTTCTGTGACGCGATGAAAAAAGGATATTCAACAACTATCTTAAGTGGAAAAAGTTGCTTAGTCCAGGGGAGCCTTCCACTTCAATTCTGAGGTGGGCATATTCTTGGGTATAGTCTCATGTGCATACGATGGGATCAGGAAGTTTTTGTGTAATACGAACTGCTAAAACCAAAAGAAACTGTCATTTCAGAGGTCTACCGACGTCAAATGAACAAATTGAACGACATATTGCAGCCATAACTTGTACAAGAGGCAAAGGATTCTCAGGGAAAACAACGATACACAATGCTTCACTATTCCTGCCCGAATAAGAAGTTCTGCTGCACCCAGCGTACTCACCAGAGATAGCACCTTCTGATTATCACTGATTCAGATCGATGCCTGGCACACCGTTTCGAAATGCTGAAAAAGTACGAAAATGGATAGATGATTGGATCGCTGCCAAATCAAATCATTCTTTCGAAAAGGTATCGTCATATTCTCAGCAAGATGGAAAAATGTTGTAGAAAATGATGGACAATTGATGAATATATATATATATATATATAGTACCCATTTTTATCAATAAATACCTTGTTTATGTGAAAAAAATAATACATGCAAGCATCGAATATATTTACAACTTTCCAGATACCAAAACTACACTAATTGAAACCTTATAAAGTGTCGTGTTTCTTCGAAGTTTTTCCATAATATGGCAGTGTTAAGTATTTAAACTACAAAACTTTTATGTCTAACAGTAAACAGTATCTTCATTAAAAAAATAGCGTTTGCACTCTTTTGCATTTTCGACTTACTTCAATAATGCAACGATCCAAATACAAAAGGCTGTGATGTTTTAGAAAAATCCCTCATACCAATGGAAAAGGAATTAAATTTGAAGTCTTCCATTTGTTTTTATGCGAATTAGTTTTAATTTTTAATTTAAATTGGATTTAGTTTTCTTTTTTATTTAGTTCCAAATGCTGCGGACTACTGGGTCACGCAAGTCCTTCCGGGAAATGGAGACTTTCGGGCCAAACTTAATTGCTTTCGTAAGGACATCGACCGTTTCGAGCCTTTCTGCATGCAATCAACAACCATATTAGAGCTAACGACCTTCAATTTTTTAAAGTAAAACGGAATGAAGACGGGCATAAAAGAGCTCACAGAAAAGGAACTTGCTCTACTCATGAATGGAGATATTAAAAATATTTACAAGGTACACGGAGTAGGTGGATTGTGCAACTGACAGATTATTGGTATAGGTAACATAGTAGATCGGCCCATTACTGTAAACACCGCAAACAGGCGTTTTATGTAAGCTATCCCGATATATAAATAAGTTCTCTTTTTTCTTATTGACCACTTCGAATAACGCTACAATATTATTTTTCTTCTGCTGGAGTTTTCTCTTTCTCCAATATTGTTTCATGCGTTTACTAGCAAATTTATTTTTAAACTCTATATAGCTTAGTGCGACCTTCTTAAGTCATTCTTCATCCCGAAACCCTTTCACATTTTTCATGCTGTTTCTAAATTCACTTTCTTCTAGAACAAGTGAGGCTCTATAATTTTAAACTTATCCAAACACTGATGATTAACACTAATGACGTTGACAAGTTCTCTATTTTCCGTATCTACGAGTGTTCCGTCCAAACAACTGTCTGAGAAATGTCAACCTCCATTTCCAGAATGTATCATTGATTCTTTCCACTTCCTGGTAGATTTCTCTGTTACTTCACGATAAGTTATTGGTTTTATACACGAAATTACTTATTATATTTTAAAGGATATATGAGGACTTCAGGGGGAAAACGAAGTAACTCATTTTTCTTAAATGTTAAAGAAAACAAAATCACCGCGGAATAGATATTATTATTTTTATTAAAATCCACGCGGGTTGCGTGTCCTGTCAATGAAGCGGATATTTGAGGTGCTTGAAGCCCAACTCGTGGAAGTCACCTGTGTTTTTCCCCAGCACTGTTCGAATGACCTATTTTTCCCATTTACTGACATATTTTTCAGGCGTTTTAAATCATTTTTGACCACACCATCTAGTCCATCACCAGCTAAAGACCTATCAGAAACCGCTGTCAACATATTTAGAGAAAAATTCGAGTTACCTCGTTCCTCCCTGTAATCTTGTAATATGACGTGTAAAATTATCGCTATTACTATCGCATTAATAATATCGTTATCAATGCCATGCTACTGAATGGATTAAACAAAATACATTAATATTTTTAATATGTAAGTCCATGTTTATTAGTGTTGATTAATCTTAATCATTGCTACTCAGATTATAAGGCGTGAACTAGCCAAATTGGAAGTGAACAGTTAATTGCTTCTTCAAAACGTCAATCTCGAATTTCCCGTGAAAAGGGGCCTCTGTTTTATTTACGTTCGTAATTTTCATACAATGGCCGTTCGAATTCACTAATTTACGACCATGCTTGCTATGAGAAAGCAATTTAAACCGATCACAAGGGAGGAATGGTAGTGATGTTAAACCAACCTCGAAGCTGATGGAGTACAAACTTAGCTGATGAAGCAAGTTCCCAACTATCGCTGCGGCGGCTATTATCAAACTACTCAGCATTGAGACAGCTTTCGAAATTACGTTTAAAAACAGATAAAGTACAATGAACCAATAACAAAACATTGGACAGTCGTGAAAAAAATAATTGTGTGAAGTAATCAATCGATAATAAACAAAAAAAAACCTCAACCACAACAACCCGTGAAGGGTCTGGTGATTAGTACATGGTAGAGACTGTACTGTTCCTTTGACAATGGTTGTGCAGGAAATTGATTTGTTCTAGATCACGCTCAACTGCCAGACTTCCCCCCTTATTTCGGTACCCACTTTCTAGAGGGTGGGTGGGCCAAAAGGAGAGTCCAGATCCCACAGGATCCATCTCCAGCTGCCAACAGATTAAATAAAACTTTTAGCGGCAGAGGGATCTGAACACAGGACCTTCGGCATGGGAACTCAGCGCTCTACTATAGAGCCACAACGCTCCCAATTAATCGATACTAACTATAAATTAATGAAATTATGTTTATTTCATATAGTGCGAATGAATATGAAGATAAATTAATTTAATCGTCACGAAATAACAAATAAATTTCCCAGTAAGTTGTAAAAACCAATGGAAACTTCTCAAAAGGAAGACAGTGTAGAACTAATAACAATTTAATTTAAAGATATGGAGCATATGTTAGATTAAGACAGGACTTCAAAATTATTTTGATATAATAATATTTTTCATTAATAACATTTTTTAAACTATCTGTGAAAAGAAAGTTCAACGATCCCAGAAAGCATTTAAAATAAAAATGAAACGCAAAGTAACTGTTTGACCTGAGAATGTTAAGCTATCGTTCGATATATCATACAATCGATAGTAAGGTTTTAGTATCAAAGCTAGTTTTTCCCTCATATATAAAACTAAACAAAATCGTTAGTAGTGAAAAGCGGGTGTAAATAGTAAGAATCTTAAAAACCCAATTATCTTGCTGTTACAATCTATAATGGCCGCTTTCAAGTGATCCATCTTCTTTATGATCTGATATCAGATATGCAAATATGCAAAAGATATTTTCCTGAGATCAGAAGAAAAGTTTTAGTTTAATAAAAAATTAGGGAAATATGGCAATATGAATTAATAAATCATAGATTCGAATATCTTTATTAGATATTCACAAAAACGTATTAATTTATTATAATAGAAATAAAAGAACATAGTAAAAGAAAAAAAATTAATTACATTGACATAAAAAGACTTAAAATTAAACCCACCTAAGTACACACAAAAACTTATTACACCAAAACATCGTAATTAAGATCTAGATAAATATTAATAAAATTTCTCGAAAAAAAAGCTAAGAAGTCAAACATACAAATCTTCAAAATTAGGTACTATTTTTATTTACTTTTTCATAATTAATATATAGGTTTGCTACATTATAAACACCTTTTAATATTAATATGGATAACATTATCTTTTATCGATATTTTTAAATTTTATCCGAATGTTATCCGGCATTCTTTTTTAAATGGGAGTTTCAAAATTTAAAAATATTGGGGGAAGCTGAATAGAAAGAAATATTGTTTATATTATATAGAGATATACTAAACTACAGTTTTGATATATTTGAAAAGCGTAGGTATATATTAGAGCGGAGTGGCTCACAGTGGTAGAGCACTGAGTTGCCTTGCCGGAAATCCTGGTTTAAGTCCCGTTGCAAGCCATGACTTTTATTTAGTCGGTTTGCAGCGGGAGATGGATCATATAGGATCTAGAGGCCTCCTGGGGCCCACCCAGCCAAATAAGGGGGAAAATCTGGCGGTTGAGCGTGACCAATGACAAGTCATCTCTCTACCATGTACTGAACCCCCGAACCGTTCACGGGTTGTTGTGTTACAGGTTTTCTTAAGGTATATATATATATAAGTATACATAATAGTTTCGATGCACATTGTATTTTTGTTTCAGCATTTTACACTTATGCTTTCCTTTTAAAAGAATTTCATTCCACTTCCTAATTACAAGGTTTTGGCTTATAATCATCCCGAAAGTGTTTAATTACGCACTTTATCTTTTTGTGGTGAAACAAAAATAATAGGGTTGCTCTTTAGGAGCTCATAAGACAGACATATCATTAAAGCAACTTAAATGCAAATTACCTTCTGAGCATTGAACTTAACTCTTTGCAATTATTTCGTAATTCCAGGCCAATTAAAGTTATAAATATCTTTTGTATATCCTGAATTAAATTAGATATTTTAACAAGTTATATATTATGCTATATCAAATATTATTTGTTAGATATACTTCTGATCGAATTCAAATAGGTCAGAACACAAGCTATTTTTTTTCAGATGTTTTTAAAAGACAAAACCTCTTTTAACAAACATCCACCAAAAGGAGTTTTGTATTGACTTTGAGATTTAATAGTACAGTTGCTATTATGTCAAAGACAGTCTGTCTCTATAATCTTTTGACAAAAATATAATTTTATTATATTTCATTTGAAATTCAATTATCACCTCTTCTAAATTACAATTTCAACAGTAACTTGTCATTTCGACTGTAACCTTTTATACTAAACTACTGTTCCTCATTTCAATTTAAATGTAACTTTTTCTATTAAAAATCTAATTAAACTCATTTCAATTGTAATTTAATTGGACCATAATTCTATATTACAAAGAGGGAAAACTTTTTACTAAATGTTCAGGAGAGCAAAATTAACGTCGGAAACCTCCAGTACTCTTCACACGCACCAAGTATAACAAATTAACATAGCTTAAGGTACTTAACGCAACGTAGAAAATTAAGAAATTTTCAAATTTGAAAAAATATTATAAGATACATAAAACAGTTTTAAAATCCAAAAAGTCCTTCTAACCAGGAGTAAAACGAGAAATGTGGGTGTTTTGCTGCTCACGTTAACTCGTCCCATAAACCAGTGTTTCCCCGTACGGACAATCTTCTTCAGCCGTTTTAAGCTGTTTAGACTATTTTTTCTCCTCTTTTGACGACACCACTCAGTTAGCTATAAAAAATTGACAAGTGCTTTAATCATAAATAGAACTGCATAATGTCCACATTGATGAGGAACTCCCACTGCTTTTTGTATTTCTTATTGTTATATAATTACATGAGAATATATACACTCGTACATGTATAGCTTACTGCCAGGCACTACAGGGCAGTACGATCCTTTGCCTCCTTAAGTGTACTCTTCCACTTCTCCCTTCCAAATGCGGACAACTAGTTTCCTAACCTCTATCTCCACCTCATCTTTCCACCTCCTATGAAGTCTACCTCTTCTTTTCTTTCCACCAAACTGAACTTCTAGTATTTCTTCTGAACTCTTACATACTCTATTCTGGCCACATGCCC
The DNA here is from genome assembly GCA_964056705.1 of Troilus luridus. NCBI lineage: Eukaryota > Metazoa > Arthropoda > Insecta > Hemiptera > Pentatomidae > Troilus > Troilus luridus. Next base: position 101,898,269 of record OZ057414.1, read on the forward strand.
TGCCAATCTCAGCCTGCTTGTTTTTATACAGTCAACAACGCTATTATTCTCTAACTAATCTCAATTTAACCTTTCCCCTTAATTTTCCACTCATCATTTACTCTTGTAGCACCGTAAATCTTTCTAATTATCTTTAATTAAATACGTTTAGCATACGGGAGTCCTCTTGCGACAGACACTATGTTTCCGTTTCGCAGGTGAGACTACTGGTCTAATAAGAATTTTATACAACTCTTATATCTTATGATAGGAAATGAGACTTGAGAAGCTCAAGGTTTGGATAGTAGGCTTTATTACATACATATGTAAGTATACCGAAATGTTTTCTCTTAACACCAACTGATACATAACGGTACTATGTCGTACTGGTGGACTACCGTAACAACTGATAATATTTTTAAATTTGTCTAAAAGCTTCTTTTTTACTTTACCTCATGATATTCCAATAGGCTAGTTTGATGATATACTTAATTTATCTTGCTGGTGAATACTCTAAGTCATTGGAGATACCTCCGACAGGTACAGGATTCTCATTAGGGCTAAGCCGCGGACAGGAGACAGGAGACAGGAGCTAACGAGCCCCGACCTGGAAGAGGAGGACCAGGAGCAGCCGGAACCCGCTCCACCAGATTAATCTTTGTCCGTCCTTCCTCATCCTCTCCCGTTTTTTTATTCCGTCCTGCGACCTCCCTCCGGGATCAATATCGTCCTTCCTCCTCGCCGGCCACCCTCCTCGCCCTCCCTACCCTCCCTGGTCCCTCCTGTATGCAGCCTCCTTCTCTACTACTCGCCAATGGTCAACTCTCAGGGAGGATTAGGAATTCGGGACTATTAAAGTCTGTTTTCAACTTGTATACTTAAGCAAATATTCTGTGGTAATTATTGTTTTTTCGTTAAATAGACTTGCACATTAATTTTTCATAATCATCCTGTAAAGGTAAGTAGGAATTCAATTTATTTCTCCCCGGTTTACTTCACAAAACTGTTTGCAGAGGAAATAACCATGTTTAAGGACAACATTGTTATACAAGACAGTGAAGAAGTTGGTGCAGAGCTGGTATCGAGTTAGCAAAGATCTTGTTGACGCAATTAAATGCTTACACTGCGGAGCGAAAGCTAAGGTCAAAACATGAAACCGTTTGACAGATAGTTTCCCCATCACCAAAGGCCTGAGACAAGGGCGTAGTTTGTCACCCAACCTTTTCAACTTGTATCTTGAGGAAGTTTTGAAAGAGTGGAAAAGGATATGGGTGTAAGAATAGGAGAGGAAACTTTATACAGTCTGCATTTTGCTGACGATCTAGTGGCGATTGCTTCTGAGGAAGATGATCTCGGTTATAAGGAAGCTAGAAGAGGAATACTCTAAATGGGGTCTAGAAATCAGCAAAGAGAAGACAGAATACATGGCCTTCAAGGCTTCTACATCTTTTTTCCAATTCGAAAATTGGTCAATAGATCGGAGTGCTCTCTTCAAGTATTTAGGAGTTTACATAGATAGCAAGGGAACCCTTGAGACTGATATAAAGTATAAGAATATAAGATTAAGAAAAGGTTATCGGCGTGGTAAATTCCGTATTGTGGAGCCCAAGTGTTTCGCTAGAAACCAAAAAGAGGATTTTTCGTTCCTTTTTTGAAGGTGAAATCCTTCAAGGTTCGGAAATGTGGGTGGTTAGACCAAGAGATGAAAAAAGGCTGCCCGCTGTAAAAATGGAGTTTTGGAGAAGAAGTTGTCGCATTTCCAGAATTGAGCGACTGAAAAACCCTGCTATAATGATATCTTTAAGGCGGATACAACGATAATGCACAATATTTGGACCAAGCAGTTGCAGTGGTACGATCATCTGACTGATTGGATGAGAATGAGGCCCGAGAGATGACCAAAAATAATATTTGACTTTGTGCTCGAGGAGAAGACGAAAAAGAGGTCACCATAGGAAAACTTGGCTGCAAGGAGTTGAAGAGGTGATGGGAGCAAGAGGCTTGGCGGAGGGAGATTGGGAGAACAGAGATTGGGAGAACAGCGACTGGGAGAACAGAGATTGGGAGAACAGCGATTAGGAGAACAGATATTGGGAGAACAGAGATTGGGAGAACAGATATTACTGGCGACAAAACCTATTGGTTTTCGGAATATGATGGCATTTGACGGCCAATGACGGCATATGACGGCCCAAAAAATAAAATAATTGATTTTTTCAAAGTGAAATTTCCATAGCTACATTCAGCGACTTTTGGTAGGGGAAAAAACATGGGGTCGCGTCAGAAAAATGAGCGATTTGGTCGTTCATATTACGCGATACTGGCGACGCCTAGCGCCCTCTGTATGAGTTATACAATTAATTTTAATCAACATTAGTTTGAAGGCAAGGCTATTAGAATAATATACATTGATATAAGAAAAATAATATTCGACCGTAAACTCAATTAATAATTGATATTAATAATAAATAGTTGAACTTTTCGTTTCCCCTAAATGATCTAAGTATTGTTAAACTTAACGATGATAATAATCCAAAAAAAAAAGAAAAAAAGTTAATTAGCATCTATATAAATACAAATACAAGGTATATAATTCTAGTAATAATTCTGACCACAAAATATTCTAAATATGAAAACGTATTACGAAAGGTGTAAAAGTAGAAATAAAATGAATCTTATATAATAACTAGTAACATCTCAGAGCATTTTCGAGACTTTTGTTACGACCTATTAAAAAATGTAGTTAAGATAATGAGCTCCAGAGGTTGATGTCTGGAATTAAAACCTAACAACCTTGCCCCATTTCTCTTTTACACTTGCTCGTCCTTTCAAAAATAAATTCATAACACCAGAAGGAAAAGTTGAAATCACATACGTAAAACGGAGGTCTCGAGCCAATACGGTGTCTCATTAAAAATCCCTGTCCTTATTAAGCCTGGATCTTTCATCGGAAATATTCCCAGATATTTATTGTAATCGTTTCTCCAAATAAATGAATCAGTTCTCTCAGAAAACCGACTTTCCACATGACTTCATAAAACACACCTATGCAAACTAATAATAACACAGGGCAACAACAAAAATTTTTTTGAAAACTTTTTTAACTCTAATAGTTGATCTATATAGATTTTTATGTGCTGAATCTAAATCTGGCCTTAGTTTTTTTTTTGTATCACTCATAGTTTTCCAGCAATATGCTTTGTATTATATAGTATAAACCCCTATCTAAACCCTTATACGGTATATGGGGGAATTAATGAAGCACTATGTTACATCATAAGAATGTTTTGTATTTACAGTGGCTACTTAAAACAGTGATATAATGTGCTAATACAGGTTTCACTTGTCAACTGGAATTGGTCTATACTTTATTTCTCTTTTTTCTTTGAAGCTTCTGGTGTCGCTTGTTGATCTTCTCGGTGAAGTGACCAATAGTAGTCCCCCATCATGTTAGTGTTCCAGTGGCCCTCGTAGCGTTTTTCCATCACTTTAACGTCCTGGTAAAAACACTCACTTTGCTCCTCATTATTTCCAAAAATTGAACTTTCAGGCTCATCAAACTGTAACTTTTTAAACTTCTGTAACATGTTAGCTAAAATAGAAACATGCTCTGGGTCTTTTTCATTTCCCAAGAACTTTTTAACGACTTGCTTGAATGATGCCCATGCTTCTTTCTCATTTAAGGTCATTGTGGATTCAAAGTTAACATCAAACATTTTTCTAATGTCAGGTCCGACAAAGAGGCCTTCTTTTTTCAAATGTTTTGGAAAATAGTGGTGACTAATAGGGCTGTAGGACCTAACTTGGTCTAATGACTTGTTTGGCTTTGGTTTGGTTTTGGTTTTCATAACGGAAAATTTCCATACTAAACGAAAATAATTAAGTCGAAGAGTATAATTGTAAGTAGCTGTAAAGAAAATTAAGCCTTTCCTAGGAAGGCCTAATTTTAGGTGTAATAAGATCATAACCAGTTGATTTCCTGCGCGATAATTTTTTATACAAAATTCAACGTCTGAAGGATTGATTGGTGGGGGTGGTAAAGACTGAGGAAGTGGCGAAGTCAGAATTTGTTGGACGTCAGAGCAATGCTGTAGATCAAGTAGGTCGTCGTGTGGTTGAAATACGTCAGTAAGATGAGAAGCAAATATGTCTGCTTTTTCTTTATCACTTCTGGCCCATGAGTTGTCAGATTTACGGAGGGGCGTCTTTGTACTATTACCATAGCAGAAGCTTTCTAGTTTGTTGCCATAGAGTATTAATACTTGTCTGTAAGTTAGTCAAAAATGTGTTTTAGATGTCGTTTTTGTATTGATGTACTTGTTTTCTTAATCTATTAGACAGTTGGTTTACTAGTTGTTTGTCACAAGGATAGCGATGAAATTCACTAATCATTATGGGCCCAGGAGTTAGTGTTTGTATATGATTTATATGAATACATGTCTTGAGAGAGATATAACGATTGGGGTATTGTCAGATGAAAGATCGTTATCAACAGAAATGTGGTAATGAAGAGTGCTTAGATTAGAAGTGATAAAAAGCCAAGTAGTTCTGGTTGTTGGTTTGTGTTTGTTGGCCAGTGTGTCGGCTCAGATGGTAGATGGCAGTCATAATAAAGGTCTAAACGCGTATTAAAAAGAGCATTTCCTCTAGAATTTTGTGTCCTGTTGCCAAATCGGGGATGGTTGGCGTTAAAATCTCCCCCGCATAAAAGTTTGGATCCTTAAGTGGAGAATACGTCGGTAAACATCTCCTGGGAAATTCGTTGATTGAGGGGACAATATGCGCTAGCTGTATAAATACTGCAGTGATTAATTTCAACTGAAATCGCTGTTCATTGAATATCGGGTCAGGCCGTGATTAGTAAAGGATAGTGATATAATGAACGTTTCACAATTACTGCAGAACCTTCACAGTCAGCACCGCTTCTATAGTCAGTACGGTATACGACATATGCCTGTAAGTAAAATTTTATGTTATGGGAAAAATGGGTTTCGGCAACTAGTGCTATGTCTATGTCATGTTCATGTAAGTATAAGTCAAGTTCGTTTCTTCGATGTAGGGCTCCATTTGAATTCCAAAGAAGGAGTTTTACAGATTGGTATTAAGGCAACAACTATTTTTTTAAATTCATCGTTTTATTAAGATATTTTAGAAGAAGGTGGAAAAAGTTATTACAAAAAATTATGAAACCTTTATTTCGAATCACTGTTACTAAAAAACTGACCTTGATTCTTGAACAAAAAACAACAATAGTAGTATCTCTATTCTGAATTAAACAGTTAAGACTTACTAACTAGTAATAAAATAGTAGCGTTAATCAATAAAGTAATAAATATTGGCATATCCTAAGCCATTTTAGCTGCTATTTCTGATACCAAAGGACTGGTTCCCTACCTCAGGGTACAACAAAACCCTTATCAGGACACAGAGAACAATAAGCACATTCCGACAAAGGACCTTTCCCTTAGAAACGACAATCGAAAAATGATTGACTTTATTGAAGGGATAACATATCTCCCATTGTACAACTCTCTTTGGCAGATCTCTGTCGACTACTTCACCCCTTTCTCCCGTATGTTCACCACCATTGTTCTTGGAATAAATAAATCTTAAAGCCTAGCTATATTCTTGTATCAAAGCTCTCTTATATATGATTAGGACACCTGGAATCATTCTCCTGTACTCACCCCATGAAGATACATAGAATTTAGCTTTGTTTAATTAAACTAGAAAACAAGTATGATAACTTGATCATTAAAAAAAATACTATAAACACAAATGAAAATTAAAGAATAAATAAATAAACACAATGTCTTTTACAAGACTACTTAGGTAAGTGGTAGTAGGTAGGTAGGCTTTTATGGGATTAAGTAAACAATCCTAGTATTTTATGATGTTTAGTGGCTCAGGTAATAAGGTTATTGATAATAATACGTATCCCATAAGCTTACAAACAAATTTAAACTCGTTCATAAGAGCTTTGTAAAAACCTGTCATACTGTTCAAAAATTAGGCTGATCGGCATGCTGATATTGAATAAAAAATAATTTTTTTTTAAATTTAATTATTGATATAGGAAACAATGCGAACATTTAAACAATTGAAATACTGTACTGATAAGATGTTTGCAATTGAGTATTCACTTGACACTAATTATTTAATATATTTCTATTTATAAACTTCTTATGTAAAACCTCTGGTTGCAGAACTTGAGAAGGTGGTACAACTACTTGCTTGCAAAGTAGAAACAGTGGCGTATTAACAGAAACAACTTTATATAACCTAGGTGAGAACTAGGAGGATGCTTGAGATCCATCGTGGAGGTACATCTCAAGAACTCAACTCTCTACATAGTCTGCTTATAATATCTAATTAAAAAATACACAGTGTAAGTTTGTAAAGGCGATTGCGTGAAGAAATTACTAAATATTTATAAGGAAAATCTTATACCTCTTATTCAATACGTTTTTCAATACATTTCGCAACCTTGAAGCTATTTTACAGTTTAACGTTAACGGTTGGAATTTTCTTTCTGATATAAAGCATTTTAATAATTATGTGACAATACCGAACGGAAAATCACATAATATAACTAATAAAATTGCTGCATTACATCTACTACAATAACTCGAACACAACGTACTCCGTTCCACAAATTTTCAGACTCCTCACTTTTGGCATTTTACGATACGATGGAAATGAACAAGGGAGGGACGAAGAATAAACAAGGGGGTTGGGGAGAGACAGAGAGAGGAATGGAATTCTAGAAATGGGTGGGAAGAGTATAATAGGCGATCCATATGGAAATGGCGCTGTTATTAACGGCGCTAAATGAGCGCCCAACTATGCTAAGCTTTGCCCTAGTTCAATAAAGTTTTTAACCCTTTGCCTCTCCTCCTGTGCTCTGCGAGGTCCTAATGTCTCTCGTATATATGCGTTCTAAGAATTTAATTAGGACGGGTTTCGAACTATCCTGAGGGAGGGAGTCATCTCAACTAGTCCGATCCAGTCGGAAGGCGGAGGTTTGGAAAAGTACTCTTAGCAAATACAGTCTAAAAGAGAGGTTCTAAATACGTGAGTATAAATCAAACAAAAATAATTCGATTAAATGCAAACTTCTTCTGTTCACTGATTTTGTTTTTCTATTTTCAGGGAAAAATTTAATTTCGAAACTATGCAAAGTATGATAATGTAGCGTATTTCAGAAATCAAAAAGCACCTTATTTTAAATTAATGTAAGGGTAAAAAAATGGTCAAGGTGGAGTTCAAAGAAGTATTCCTGGAATATGGATCAACTATTTATTAGGAATCGACGTTTTAACCCACATTGCAGGTATTCTTCTGGGATGTACTCTTTATGTATTGTGTAGGTATATACAAGATACAAACCTATTAAAATGAAATAATTTAAAATAATAGAAAAAATTATAAATAATAAAATAATTGAAATAATATTTACCTCCACGCAGATAGGCACTAAGGAGGGAGATAAAGAAGAAGAAGAAATAATATTTAAAAATGAAATTCTTGCAGTTAACCAGCCACAAAAGTAGGGATAATTTAAATTGTAAAATAAAATAAAGATGTTATTTAAAATATTAGTTTAAGTATAATCCAGCCCTGATTCATTGCCTGCAACGAACTGTATTTAAGTAATTCTTTCTTTGACATCCACCCGCACCATATTCTTCCCCATAAATAAATACAAGGTCAACTGATATTCTACAAGATAAAATTATTGTGCTTAATTCATCTTCAGGCTATTAGCTATAGATATAATAACCTTTAGATTTTCTATATCAGCAATAGAGAAAGTATTAAAAATAATTTAATAACTGGTTTTTGAAATAAAGAAAGGTGGTGAAATATATAGAAATATAAATAAAAATTATTCCCTGTGTTTTTATGTTTACCATAATGACTTCTGATAATTTTTATTATTACTCATACCAGATAGTTTTGGTTAATGTATTATACTTTATTCTACAATTTAAATCATCACCAGTTGTGTATTTGGTTTGATTTCTTCAATATCGTGATTTGTATATTTTATTTCAGCTGTATTTACTTTTTTAAAGTTTTATATAATTTATATTTTTTGAATATCCTGTATATCTAGCCCTGAAGAAGAGCTGCGTTGTGAGTCGAAACGTTGAATTCCAAATAAATAGATCAACCCTTTTTAGAGCAAATTATTTCTCTTGGTTAAACAATAAAAAAAAAAAAAAGAAAATTGAAAATTGAAAAATTATAGAATGGGTTCTTCCTTTATTATATAAATATTGTTAAAAAATATACATTATTCCGAAACAATTTTTCTTGACTGCACCCCCAACTATCAACATCCTATTATAGTACCTACAGTCAACTATTTCTTTCTCACATGAATATGAAATATAAATTAGTTAATTAATAAACATACATTGACGCCGTGAATACGGCTAGAAATATTAGGTCATATTACTTCAAAACAAAATTTGAATAAATATGAGTCACTGGGAAAGGGTGAAAAATCAACATAGAGGAAGAGAAATATCCAATATGGACAAGTTAGCGACAGGGCTCCCAACAGAACTGATATTAAATCAGTTATTGCTTTACTTGAATTCTTTCCCTTGTCATTTTTAGATATCTATAGAATGGGTTCTTCTTTTATTATATAAATATTGTTAAAAAATATACATTATTCCGAAACAAATCAAATATTATAGAGATACAGAGAAAAACATATCACAAACTAAGGAAATAAGAATTTATGTGTTTTGTGTAGTTGTTGAATATATGTGTTGGTCAATAATTAAGCATGTGGTAAAACCTGCGTTTGATGAAAACGCCTAACAGATAGGTATAGCAATTTAATTATAGCCACTATTTAGGATCTAAAATTAGATTTTTCTAAAAATTATATTATATAGACGATCTAGATAATAAATCGAGTATAATATAATATTATAGTCCCCTTCAATAGAAGATTAACCTATACCATATTCATAATCCTAGATTGCCTGAGAAGAGTTGTAGACATTTATATGAAATTTTTCGGTTGTTAATTTGTTTTCACCAAAGATATTATGCTCAATAAATTAAAAAAAAATGATTGTAATGAAATAAAACGTTTTCTTAACTGTATATCTTCAAAGGATAATCAATAGGATCAATATCAAAGGATATTATTTTATAATAATGGATTGGTCAGGGGGTGCAGTAAAAGAACACAAAGCTAAACTTATTTTTTTTATTGTGCCCACGTTTCGGCCTAAGATCTTCCGGGCTAGGAAAGAAACAGAAAATAACTACATAAAATATTGCAGTGCCTAGTAAGAATGACAGAATTTATGTACATAATTGATACTAATGTAAAGAAATACATAGAGTATGATAAATTATGAAATACCTAGTGAGAAGAAGTAAAGAGTAAAGTAAATTATTTAATAACTGGTGAGACATAGTAAGAACGGAAAGCATAGTTAAATTACAGGCAATGATATAAACATTTTTTTCTTTTTATATATTTATATGTAGATATTCTTCTATAGGTATTCTATTATTTAAAACAATTTAGGTTCAAAAGAGATGACGTTTTATGTTATTTTTTAAGGGACCTTTTTAAAAAAAACAGAAAAGAAAAAATTGAAAGGATAACAAATTAACGTTCGAAAGTTTCATATACGAAAAAAAAAATCTAGACGCGCCGTTACTGAAAGATGACCTCGCTAATTCAAGAGAAATATAATGAGAAAAGTTTCATCAACTCTCAACTCTTGGTGTTTCTGATTTTAATTTTTGGATATAACGCTCAATCATATCTTTAGCAATCTTGTTTACTTGTAGGCGTTTTCGTGATTAAATTTAGCGTGTAGAGCACTGAGTTGCTGTGCTGAAGGTTTCTAGTTCAAATCAGGTTGTGCCAGATAAATTATATAGTCTGTTAATATCATACCCAACCATTGGCTTAGAAGTGGTACAGGATTGATATATACATATAATTTACGAAAGAATAGTGTGTGAATTATGGAAGAAGAATATGTGGCATGGAAAAGATACTAAAAGAAGAACGTAATACTATGAGAAAAATTCTAGATAAAAAGTTAACTACATATACCGATTACATTCGAGAAAAATCACCTCAGAAAATATGAATTTAATAAAACTAGCCATAAAAATTCAATTCAGGTAAAGGAAGAATTGCCTCGAGGGAAACGATAAAGCAGACACACTATTACATCCTTTATCTTATCTATAAATATAATATCCTTTATTATATCTACATGATATAAATTAGGAGGGGGTAGCCCAGTAAGTAGAGTCCGAGATTTTGGTCTTGGACAAATTACCTCCCTGCACAAACGTTCCCTTAGAAACAGTAGTCTCTATATATTCCAAGGACCGAACCGTTCATTAGAATGAACCATGAAGGGACTTCGTGAATTGTAGCGATGCAGTTTTTTTTTGTTTATATATCCATAAATATGTGATTATTTTATAAATAACTAAATTGTAACATTGTATACATTTAATCAGTTCTCTACATTGAGTTTGCAAAATACAAAATAAACGCCGTTTCTGCAGGAAAACAAAATTTATGTACTGGTATGTATATACCAATATTACGTTATAGGTATTTGTTTTTGATATAATAAGAAGAAAATTGACTCAAAATAAACTCGAGTCTGAAGAATACTGAAAGCAATCAAGAAAAAGAAGCAATAACTTGGACCTGGAATGAGAAAGAGGATTGGGGAAATAGGTCAGCCGGAATACTTAACAGGTCTCCTCTCCCCTTACCGCGGTCTGAGCTCTGGCCCAACTGTATTCTGTCTCGATACTCCTTCCAGTAGTAATACATTTTACAAAACAGCCAGATCAATATAAAAAAATAACCTTGACAAGTTCAAGGAGACGCAGTATACACCACGAGTAATTAGGAGAGGTTTAGTCCTCTCTTAAATGTACAACACCTAATTATCTCTGCACGTATTCGAAGATATAGAATTGTGAATTGTTTTCCAAAAAAAAATATTTTTTTGCAATTAATTTCTGTCATTCATCATTTTTGGAATCATAGGAACGATAAGTCTCCTATGATGCGACATCAAATTTGTTAAAAAATATTGCTTTTTCAGACCATCATAGCAGAACATCAAAGTAAACAAGCATCAAAAGCCTGCACCACTACAACCCATGAAGGGTCTAGGCTTCAGTAAATGGTGGAGACTCTACTTCTTCTAAGCCAGCGGTTGTTCAGGAGGAAGTTTTTCTCCCATTTAAAATTATTACTTCATAAAGACTTGGTAAACATCATGAGGTCTTCCAGATCCTACTCCTGACCTAATATCTGTACTTACTACGTACCACACTCATTGAGCTATTCTTCTACTGAAAGAAAGATCAATAAAAATTGCATAATAAGTAAACTTGTTAGGCAATAATTAAAACCATTCAACACTCCAGGAGTAACAAATTATAGACAAGAATAGAAAAAACCAATCTTTTTTTCTGGTAAAAAACAGGGCACAAACTTGGGTATTTCGTTAAAATCTGATTTATCATAGCACTAATACGAGACGTATAAAATTAGAATATGAAAAATTGAAAACTCAAATTACTGCATCAAATTATCATTTTCTGTTAAATTGTAGAATTATTATTGGCTAATATTTATATCAGTGACAAACATTTTAGAATAATCAAAGAAGATAAATATTAAATTGACCACTAGTCCTTCTTATTAGATTAATGCTCCTTTAAATTGACAGATTGTTACAATTCAAAGTCCTCAATGCTTCTTACTTCGTTACGAATAAAGTCTTGCCTTGATATCCCATTTGCTGTTGATTTGACCGGAACCCAATTTCTATTTCTTCATAAAAAAACTTTATTCCCACTCAAACCCACAAGGTTCAAACCTACCTATCTCTTCAATTTCCGATAATCCTCCGAGACGTCGGAAAAGAAGATGGCCTCGTGTCCTAAGTTGAATTTGCTATTCCAGATTTACAAGTGGGTAGTTTCTCTACTCGCCTTTATCTCATATAATTATGTATCATTCATTCTGTTAACTTTATTAATTATTATAAAGTTGTTAATTATAGATTTTTTTTCAAATTGACATGTATGTGGCAGTCGAAACGATGAATCTGTAGTATTATATGATAAATAAGTATAAATTAAGTCACTACTATTAACTTGTTTTAGATAATAACAATTAATTGAAACAAAAACCAAACGTAGTTACATATTTGTTAAATTTCATACCAGTTTGATTTGAAAACACAATCATAAATGCTCAAAGACTTTGTTACCTATTGTCGACCATTGGTAGCTTTAGTTCAACAGTAATTGGTTAAGAGATAACGGCCAGGTGATAGTATGGACATGAATGCTGTTATCAGTAGGAGAGCAGAGATGCATTATCAGTAGATACGAGATAAGATAAGAATCGTGAGCCTAATCTGGTAAAAAGCCGGGAGAAGGTTGCTCCATAGCCACAGTAGCAGAATCAATAGAAGCGCAATTCAGTCCCCACCCACACTGCAGCTAAACCGTTGCAGCACCTTCATGTCCATTCTTTTTTATTACATATTATTTTTATTATATTTATTAATATACAATTTAATCACTGATATATTATAAAACAATAAAACCTAATTTATCAGTATTCAATCGAATCGGAACTTGGTCTGTCTCCTCTTAGCCCTGATCATTTTTACCGAGTGTTAACCGATCCATTCATTGGTTGTACAGAAGATAATATTCTAACCGCTTAAACAGTTTCCTCGTTCATATTCTCAACAGAGTTAGCAATGCTCAAGCGTTTGATATATGCACCGTAATCGATAATCCCTTCTGCAAGAGACGCCGAGTAAGTAATGCTCTACTTCAAATGTACTCAAGATATTCCTAGCAGTTCTGAACTCTGACAGCTACGTAGGCAGACAACAAAATGATTTTAACAAAACATCAAAATCAGACACACGCCTCACTTACTTTACAACATGACCTAACTAAACTTCTTGACTGATGTAAAGTTTGGAACCGAGGTATAACCCAAAATATACTTCTACACTTCGGTAATTAACATATAATAAACCTAATTCCACAGACAGGCACAATTCCATGTTTGATATGGGAATGATATTGAGGGGGACACATAAAGCAGATACAAAAAAAATACTACTACATTTAAAAGATAATAATTTATTCATTAAAATTTACTCAAATAAGTTCAACTTAAAATGTCACATACCATCTTCTTTTCAGACACCTATTAGGAGTTGAAGAGGTTGCTAGGTTCGAAACTAGTGAGAATAATGTTAGTCATGAAAAGATTGATATCAAATTCGGGACAAATCAGCAACAAATTGGACATTTAGGTCATTATTGATTATTTTGTTCGTAACAAAGAAAGGAGCAATTAGGATTTTACGAAGGATTTTGAATTTTAAGGGTTGAATACGAGAGGCAATCGACGGCTTAGGCTACAACTTCATTGGATCCGGTGTGATACGATGAGACGTCGCTAGCAAACCAAATGACTGAAATATATCGAGAGTTATAAGATTTGGTTCTTTAAATTTATAAAATTAAGATTATTTATTAATTATTTTTAATACATTCATATTTTACTATAATGTATAGTAAAATATGTATAATGTATATACCCCAGCATCGTATGTGATAGAATCACGTCGCACCGAATCGGATCCAATGTAGGTGTAGCCTTAGTAGAGCCCCAAAGCTCTACTCCGTAACTATACATTTTTAACATTATATTTAATTCTTTCAAGACGTTAAAAATTAAAACAGATAAACATTGAACACAAATGCTTACCTACTGAAGCGGATTCGGAACTGTTTAAGAAATGTATTCATCTGATATAAATATCGTTAACATACGTAAACATATTCTAAACTAGTACACTAATTATTTTAGATTCTCTAGGCCTATATAAAAAAACAGGTATATTTTTAAATAGATATCAGAAAGGATAAAAGTACAGTGACCGGAGCAACCTATGATAAAAAAGTCAGATGGTCACTGGCCAACAGGAAGGAGACAAAGATGTAAACCTTTTTAATACGATTGCATTGAGAATAATATACTTTACAGGAGATTGAGATGTTATGTCTATACTCTCAAACTACAGCTTTAGTAGACATGTATGGAAAATAGTAGTAGGTATAAAATTTATTATTATTTTTAATTAAGTACTATTACATAAATATAAATATTTAATAACATATAGATGATTTTCTAACGTGATAAATTCTATGTTCTTCATGCTTAGGGGTGTAAGGACACACAGCGATACTGATCTGATGATCATTCCATTCCAACCGCTTTAATCCAAATAGAATATAGTATAACCGTGAGTGTGAAATCCTACACAGAGTGGTTAGAGTAGTGAGACCTTGTCGGAATTTTCTCTCGCTCCAAATTCCATTTAGCTATATCAAAATCCAATTACTTCAACCCATCCTCAGTGTAAAAAACCGATCGAGTGGAGCAATGAACTGAAGAGTTCTTCACACAGTAAAGGAATAAAGTTGACCAATTTTTAATCATGTGTTAATATATGACTAGAAATCAACTATTATAGCAATGATAATTAATTTTCTTCTTAGATATACTATTTACTTGGTAATCAACTGATTTTTATTACATTAGTGAAACGAGATATTACGAGGGATAAATAACTGGAAATATTAAAATAATAAAATTCTTATTTTTTAATTTGGATAATGAAAGTTTTTTAATTCAATTTTCTTTTCTTCTTTCTTGCATCATATAATAATCAGTAATCCAAGTTATCCTTAACGATGAGCTTTCTTTTTAGGAAACTGGGATTCGCAAATGATTTAGATTAATTCATTTATTCAACATTATTGTGGTCAAATAATTATTTTTTAACTTTCGAGTTATAATTATTGTAATAGATAATTGGGGAAAAGTATGTCTTCACTACAAAATACTTTTTTTTTAGTGTATTTTAAAAATTGGTATAATTTAATTACAGATTTTCCGTAACGCAACAGGTCCATTTTCAGACGTCACGCTGCTCCTTTTTCATTAAAATAAAATTAATTTTAAAAATACAATAAAAATAGTGGAAGAATAAACAAACACATTTTGTGCATAATTAATTTGTATCAACATTCATAGATTTAATAAGGGTGTAACGTTGAAGTACAATTGATCGACGAGTACAATATTCAAAACATTTTTATTTATTTGTTAATAATTTTAATATTAGATAATTCTCTTATTAAAGCTCTGTTATATTCCAGACTAAATTCTAGGGAATAAAAATAACGTCTCCAGCTTGCTTTTTGTGATTATAGGCAGGCTACTGTTAAGTGGTTTCATATCAAATTTATGTTTTTACTATTTCTAAAAATAAAAGCGGAATTAGAGGACAGTCTTCCGTATTTTCATATATTTGTTGTCAAATATACAACTTCCTTAAAGATATAATTTTTTTAAAAAATGATTCTCAAATCAAAAATTTATTTTCAGACTTCATTTCATCACATAACCCTGAAGTTTTTAGTTCTGGGATTAAAAATTTGGGAAAATGTAGAGAAAATGATGGTAGATATTTATAATAAAATTGTTTTTACTTAATAACCTTTCTTTTGAAAATGGGCCATATGAGCCGGCATTGTATTATTTATGCAAATGGCCTGTTTAGTTAAACTTGTTACTTAAATTCTTTATTATCAACTAAAGTAGGAACTTTGAAGTGACTATGTTCAAGAAAATTTCCCCTCTAGACTTAGGGAAAAGGCATACATTAGGGCTGGTAAACGAGCCGGGACGGCTTGCTACATTTCCCCTAAGTTTTTCATCCATTTTCTTTCGACAGCTGATGGCGTTAGTAGCGAGTCTAAAGGGATTTAACTCGCCCCTCCCCGATAAAAACGGGCTCTCCTAATGAAGGCTAGTCCCTCATCCGGCTAAGAAGTTAAGTCCCGAGCGGCTAAGTCCTCTCTTATCATTGAGCCTAAGCATTCTTACTTTAACTACTCCAGTCTAGGATTTGAGTAAGTCCCTTTCACTCTTTTATCCTCC
Source organism: Troilus luridus (assembly GCA_964056705.1). Taxonomy (NCBI): domain Eukaryota; kingdom Metazoa; phylum Arthropoda; class Insecta; order Hemiptera; family Pentatomidae; genus Troilus; species Troilus luridus. The sequence continues at coordinate 101,914,320 of OZ057414.1, forward strand.
CTGTCTACTGTAAACATATTACAATATATTTTTGCATTTACAAATTCCCAAACAATGTCTGTAGGCTGCGTGTTAAGCATTATTGCTAGTTTTACATCGAAAATTAAGTTAGCATGCTCAAGGATCCAACGTCAAACGATTTAAACATATGAATATAATAATTTTACATAATTTATATTATTAACTTTAAACGTTATAATTTTGTATTAACTGGATAGCATTTATTCGGGCTGGCCGTTTTAACAAAAATATGTAAAAAAATCATTATAATTCCTAACACCATCGCGCTAACAGGTGTATGAATTTAGTGACATACACTCGGACAAAAGAATTACAATATACTCGTACATCAAGAATAGAGGATTTGACAGGCGTTTTCTTATTCAAATGTTTAGTTGCAGGACAAATCATAAAAAAATAAAAATTATAGATCGAATGGTATATATTATACAAATACATTATCGAACCTGCTTAAACATACAAAAACCTTTATCAAAATATGTCCAACCTTTAAGGAAGAATTCTGTGACATACAGATGAGCAGAGGAATTATATATGTATGAGATAAAAGACGTACACTAAACGTCTTTCATTTCAGTGCGACAGATATGGTTGCCATGTTAACGGCTGTGAATGAAGAACCGGGGAGGTTATTTTGATTTGTGTGTTATTTACTTAAAGTTTTGTAAATAGTGTTGAATTGTTGACTTTAAATGATGTTTCTTTTTTTTACAGGTAAGACTATATATAATAATGAGTTTGTAAATAAGTTACATGAAATTATTGTTATAATAAAAATAAATTTATATTTTTTTACAGAGAGAAACTCAATTTAGTTTTATTTCAAGACATAATAAATTGAATATTTGAATCAATTAACATTATAAAACATCATTCAACAGCGTTTTAATTTTGATTAATGGCGGAACAACTAGTTTTTTGGATCTAGTTCGATAAATTCTGCTTCCAACTCAGAAAGATTAATGTATTTTACTTAAGACTGTATATAATAATGAGTTTGTAAATAAGTTACATTAAATTATTGTTAAAAATAAAAAATTTACTTCTTTTACGGAGAGAAACTCAATTAAGTTTATTATAATTAATTCAACACATAATAAATTGAGTATTTGAATCAATTAACATTATATATATATATATATATATATATAAAGATATATAGATAAATAGCAACTAAATAACTTTTTAATCCATCCATATAGTAATCCATCAATCGATCAATATAATTAATCCATATGAAATCAGAAGTATTTATTTACAGCATTACAGCATAAATAGCAAATTAGAAACATCAATTTGAGTAGTTTAATTGTTTTGAAGATTGCTTATTACTTTTTTAATAATATATAAAACCATGAAGTCTACATCAACAATGATTATCACGTAAAAAAAATTGATGACATAGGTTCTTCTTATTTAAAAAAAATAGAATTGACCAATTTAAAATTACTTCGAAACTGGAAAAAAATAAGAAATTCACGACATATTTATAGAATTTTTTATTCATTATATTCGTTACGATTTAACCAAATTTCATTTCAGTTTATCAAGGTAATTTATAACCTTAAAATCAAATATTCAAGAGAAGCTGGATTAGGGATTTCGATAAATTACTGGAAATATGAAAATAATAAACTTCTTTTATTTTTAATTAGGATTATTAAAGGAGCAGAGGCAAGAAGAGATGCAAATCCCGTGAACTATTATGAACGTTTTGCTGAGATTATGGCCCGGCAAAGAGCTATTTTTCATCAGGGTAATGGTAGGAGAGCATCATCGCAGCTGGGATAGTGTGCCACAACTAGGCTAATGCGTAGCATGGTTCGTATGTCACTTTATCTGTGTCTGCTCCAAGCTAAAGCTTTAGCAGGAATAGTAATAGAATAGTAACAACTTTTTTTACCATTAAATCAAAATTATTAAATAATTAAAAATACGAACTAAAATTATTGCTTTCTCAACTGAGGTGTTTAGGAACAATAGCAGATAATACCGAAATTTCTAAAACTCTTCGCTAGTTGAGTCAAGTAATTTTGTCTAACACGACTCTTCACCGCCTAATTCTCATGGTTTTAGTCCGTTTCTGAACTTGAAGTTTCAGAAGAATAAAGCATTGCTTGATGAAACTAGCGAAAACTGTGAAAAAGTCAATTTTTGAAATTTGAAGTTATCCGCTTTCGATCTTGAACGCTTCAATTGTAACTTCTGCTTTTTTAAGAATTTAAAATAACATATAAAACAATAATTGATCCAATACTATTCATGTAACTTTCAAATAAACATAGAATAGAAAAACTCAATGTATAAAAAAATAATATTTTTTTATTATTTCATCTATTTCGAGAAAAAAATTAAATATGGCGTTGATGACCAATGACCAACGTTGGGTTTCAAATAAAGAGTTCAACCCTATTTAAGAAATTATTCCTATGACCTCCATCCGGACCATTTTCTTCTCTATAATAATAAGTTCTCCTTTTTGATTATTTTGTTTAATGCTATTAGGAGATATAATATATTTGTCCAACATTTAGGTAATCTTGCCCTCATCTGTCTTGGCGATTATTTAATTCGCTAAGCGTTGCTTGTTTAATTATTTATTGGTATTTTAGAAGATTTTGTCCCATCATCAACTAATAATGAGTAATTATTTCTTATCTGTCACATGAGTATTTGAATTATTTATGCATAAACTCTCATTACTAACCTCTTACATACCAAATTACCTCTAATAGAAGGAAATAATTAATATAAAGTTATGGATATCTTGCAAGAGCCGATAGAAATATTACGTAACCACAAGAGCCAGAAAGGCAGCTTGGTACAATATCGGTTCTTATAACTGGAGCCTCCAGTGGCTGGACAAATATTGGCCTAAGTGAAGCAGGGTAATGACCCGCCCAGAGGGACCTATTGCACAGGCTAGGCCTTCCACATATCAACTCCTTCGTCGTAGATCTAACACTTTTCAGGTCAAGGTATAGCATATCCAAGTCTTCATTCCTTCTATTCAAGTAGTGAATGTCCCTGAAGTAGAGAATGATTCCCCCCTTTCTCATTAACACCATAGAATATTAAAATATATTAGTAAATATTACATTACGGACCAGGTGGCTGGGTCACGTAATCCAGGATAGGTGAGAAGAGGACACTCAGAAGACTGTAATACGAAAACCTGATGGAGTAAGATCTTGTGGAAGATGAAAGGATGCTGTCGCGGAGGATATGATGAGAACATGTGTTGTCATCAGACCAGTATAGGACAGGGGAAGCTTTAAACAAGTGTGCTATTTAATATAATTAACTAAAAGCCTATTCACTGTTAGGTCATTATTATGCGAACAATATAGTCTCGAAAGATCGCCTAAAGAAAGTTTAACGAATAAAGTGAATCTCAAGAACTGTATTTATATATATATTGCTTGTACTTTTTTTGAAATTGCAGGAGGTGTACAAATTATACGGTATCCTTATATGTAAATAAATTTTTCATTCTGCTATGTTTCGACATTACGATACAGTTGTTTTATATGAGCCTCTGTTCGCTTCGGAAGCCACTGCGAACTAAAATTCTAGAGGTACAAAAACCTAAAACTGTACCGCTACAATCCATGAGGGGTCTAGGATTCAGCGCGTGGCAGAAAGGTATTTACCCCAATTACGGGTACCCACTTTATTGAGGAGGTTCTTTATATCCCCAGGGTCTGTGGCTCTTCACAGATTAAATAATTTATCTGCCACAGGGGAATTTGAACCCGTGACCTTTAGCGTAGCAACTCAGCACTCAACACTCTGACCTACTCCACTCCCCGATGTTAGAAAGAAGAAGAAAGGGAAAATAAAATTCTACAAAAAATGGTCAAAAATAGAGGATAAAAATCAATCAAAAATCAAGTTTTATGGCCATTTACAGAGTACGAGTGATTTAAATTTAAAAACAAAATTATAAAAATTATAGAAAAACTCACTGGATGAAAGAAAATCTGGGAGACTAGGAACTTGATAAAAAAATGTACATATCAGAAACATAAAGGAGGAAGACAGAAGTAGTATAGACAGATGAAAGGAAAAAATAAGAGTGAAGCTACTGAAGAGGTATTAGGAAGATAAAAGGAAAAAAATTAGAAAGTGAAAAGTTTTGCTATTATCAAGTTCTGACGCCTTCCTGATTGAGATTAAGTGGTTAAATATATATGTATATAAATATATATTTATATAATATTTCTAATAAATTGTTACACAAAGATAATGTGTTAATCAGGACTTTCGCCAGCTTTACCAGGCCCCAGAATAAAAAAATACAATAACTTACTATTTGTAGGCTACCAGTTAGGACATATAGCAGGACAGATCCGTACCTATAAGAAAAAAAGATAACATGTATAATAAAATTGTAAAAACAATCGTGTAATATAAAATCATCTACAAAACATATATTATTGCTGCTTTTTAATTTAAACTTTATAAACGATATTTAGGATGTTTTAATTAAAGTAAATAATTATATGTAGATAGAAATTGGTTTCAGTAACTAGATATGTAAATATTGCCTTATTGTTATGGTTAAGAAAATTATGGAAAGTATATATCCCGAGAAGGAGTATAAATATATTTTATTCTTTATTATCCCAATCTTTTTCTCTTTATACAACTATACCAACAACTGTTAGTACAGCACCGGTGTTATTTTGTTTTGACTCAGCCCTGATATTGATCTAAATATTAGGATGAAACATTGCCACATAATGAATTAATTTGAGTACGATTGCCTGATCACACTCCGACCATTTTTTACCTTACTCTTCCTTATTTAATTATAAATTTAAGTTTAAAAATATTTTTAGTTTAAAATTATAAATTTATCTAATATTTCATAACACAATAAAAAACCTTTATCCAGTCAAGTATGCTTTTAATAAGACGTTTCGACATTAAATGTCATTTTCAATCATTTATATAAAAATCTTTCATCTTAGTTTATAACTTGAAAAGGTTACAAGCCATAAATTTTTTTTTTCAATATTGTTATTTAAAAATATTTTACTTAAAGGTCAATTGTCATCCATGGTCATCTTTTGTTAAAAATTTTTAATGATTGAAAATGACATTTAATGTCGAAACGTCTTATTAATATCATACTTGACTGGATAAAGGTTTTTTATTGTATTATAAATTTAAGTTTAAATTAACAAATACATTTACTAATTAATAAACGGTCTTTTGGTCAAAGGGTTACTTTGAAAGTGAAAGAAAATTAAATTCTAACATTAATTCAATTTAAAAGCATGAACAATTGTTTTTATTTTTTAATAAAGCCGTTTTGAAGCACCGAATTAAAGAAATTATTCTTGAAAGGATTGTGCACAATTGTGTTGTTTGATGTTATGTATAATACCCTAATTGTTTAATTGGTAAATTTTTTATTTTATTTATAAAAACCTTTAAATGATCTCTGAATCGTCGAGATTTCGCAGTCAGATGACAAGGCACGGACCCTACTTGAGCCCGGAGAAAAAAAAAGTGCTGAGTGGAAGCCATCATCGTTTTTGCCCTTGCTACTCGACGGCACGGGATGAGGGTAGCTATAGAATTAAAAATAAAAAAATAAAAATTCTAAAAATAAAAAAGTGCTCATCAGGAGCGACGTTGTCGGCTCGTTAACAGAATAAAAACCTGAGCTAACAACCCCCGGAGAGTGGAAGAGCAATGGCACTATAATACATTAGCCCACTCTTCTCCAGCTCCAGTTCCAGTCTTCGGGAGGAGATTATCGCAGATTTATGGAACTGGAGGAGAGGCAGGCATATTGTGGATGTAGTGATATATTGTTATCTCTAGTTCTCTCTATCCTATTCTACTCCCCTCCTTTCATCGAAGGTCTTTGGGGTCCGAGGGAAGGGTCTCGGATGGCCTTAATTCCAGCTTAATCGAAATAAGATAGAAACGAGATAAATCATGGAGACTGAGACGAAATCCGGAAGGGCGACGACGCTATAAATTATAAAAGTATAAGCTGGACGCAATAATGGAGCTTCCTCCATCCATCACCAACTTCCAATCCCGGGATTTTATTTTTATTTACATCTGCTCTCAAATCTCTTGTACACTGGAATCTCGGTAAGTCCTACTGAAGAAATAAATACAGCGCGTCTATGCGTACATATATTCTTGCAGAATTGTGCAAAAATAGCTATATAACTCAGTGTTGTGGAGAAGGGTAAGTGTGATAAAAATAAGTAAATTTACAAGTTGAAAAGAAGACAGTTTTACACCTGAGTGCCCGTGATGGGAAGGAAGAGATCTATGTAATTGAAGAGTTAATTAAATATTCCCATAATTAATTAAAATCGCTTTGTTTCAAAGTTTATGGTGTATTTGTTATTACTCACCATAGTTGGAGTAATTTTCTTTGAATAATATATACATTAATTCAAAGAAATTAATCTTTAAAACCATTTTTTTAATCTGTTTTCCACTTTTGTACGTATTATGCAAGATGTAATCAAATGCCAATGTAATTACTTTTAACTAACTTAAGGACTTGAGTTGTTGTAATTGAATATGAAAATTAACAATTAACTAATTGTTCTTGTTGTTTACTCAATTACCTTTATGCTGGTACAATAAGCATAAGGATCTTTAACTAGTACCTGGGCACCGCCCCGGCTCAGGGCATTCTATGTCCCTTCCGAAAGACGGCATAAACAAGGAATTTTCACTACCTTTAAAATATCCTGGGGCCAAGTGATGGGCTCGGAGCCGCGATCTTGGGCACCTAGAGTTATGCCACTACACCTCAGGTGAACCCATACAATTGTTATTTAATATTTCTGCTTTGAACCATCTTATCCTCTTCTTTTTAAAACTTCAGTCTAATTTTGTCGCTGTTAGTTTCAAGTTCTGCGTGGTGGAGTATAATATAAGTCCGATAAAAATAAGTTAATTTAAAAGATAAAAATAAGGCAGTTTTACACCTGAGGGACGGTGATATAGGAGAAGCAGATCCAATCTTCAAATCTGAGTGTAATCCCAATTCGATAAGATCAGCAATTTTCGGAACCACGTGGGTCCCCATATTCCGGCCCTTCTTTCATTAGAATTCTCGAAACAATTGTATCTCCCGGATTACAATTTTCTGGCGGGTTTGTTTCGGAATTAGATATTATCGCTTTAGAAGTAGCATTGAATTTCAGCGAGCGTTCACGCAAATGGTTTAAACAACACGAAGGTACTAAATAAACACTAATTTATAATTAAATAAAACAGTCAGAACATTTGGAGTACTTGACAGTTTTCCGTAAACACTTATTAATATGTCTCGATAATAACAATACATATTTATATGATAATTTCATACAAACACCTTTTGGCAAACGCTGTATTTTTACTTGGAAGCGCAAATGTAGAAACCTCTAGACCGCAAATTGAAGGCACTCTTGACGTGTTTCAGTTTCGCAGTCGAGGCTCAGCGATCGCCCTGCGATCTACTGAGCTACCGCACTCACCCCTTAAATTATTGAGGTAATTGGTTAAAAGGATAAGAAAGGAATAAATAATTTATATACCTATAGCTCGAACCCGTCACCTAGAGATGAGTTACCCCCCCCTCACACTAAAGCAAGAATACAAAAAAAAAATTATATATATATATATATATATATATATATATATATATATATATATTTATTTAGAAATTATATGGCACACACTCAATTTGTGTTCTTATTTCGAAAACCTCCCCTAAAGGATTCACGTGGAAGCGTTTCAGTCTCCTTGTCGCATTCTGTCGCAATGTGTCTGTCTGTAATGATTGTATCAATTAGTTTATCCCTCAAGTGAGTCATAATTTTTTTTTGCGTTTCCTAATTTAATTCAGCACCATATAGATAGCACGATTTTTTTTTTCTTTTTTAGTTCACCAACTAAATTTGTATACGTCTAGCGATTTTGTTTGACTTATGATTGAGGAACTTCAATCCTTCTGAAAAATTGTAACAATATGAGCGGGCGGGCCTTATACTGTAATACCAAGAAAGAATAAATTGATTTTTTTCCGTTTTTTTTAATTTAGGGATTAGTACCCGACGATAAACAAATTAAACACGCCCAACTTTATTTAATTAAAAATTTCTCTTTAATATTCTCTTGTTTTAATTAACCTTCTTACACTAAGTAGATCGAAATTATTAGGGTCAAACGATAATGGAATAAATTGTTTTTAGAAAAATTAGCGTCCAATCTTCTTGATTAAAGTTTAAAGAACAGTCGACATAGTTTCAAACCGGGCCTTAAACGTAGTTGATGATAGAGAACAGTAACATATGGTATTTTAATTTAAAATAATTGAGGTGATGGTTTCAAAATTAACCCACTGTTTGCAAAATTATGGTATTTTTTAATGAAGTTAACAGGTCAATTTCTGCACCATGTAACAAAGCTTTATCAACTAAATCAGTTTCAATAAATTTTTAAAAAGGAGGAAAACTGATGCGGGTTTTTTTTGTTTAAAAAAATATTATATTTATTTATTTTTTCGTATTGCAGCTATATCATTTATTTCTATTTAGATGTGAGTTTATTTTCCTATGCTATCAGTGATGTCTTTACCGGAGTTTACAGGTTTTTGCTAAAACAGCATAGACATCCGATTCAAGATGTTTATCGTCTATAACAACAAATAGTTGATTTTATAGAGGTCTTATATGAATTTTTTTTCATGTTTTATAACCTTTCATGTTTCTATTATCCTATTTTTCCTTTTAATGTTTTTTTTTTTAAATTTCACTGAAGTAAGTAAATAAATATTTAACTTATATTAATAAAGAAGAGTAAAAGACGTTGGGGTTCATGCGGGAAGGAAGAAGAGACGAGGGAGAAAAATGGACTAAGGAAGAGCGAGAGGAACAGTCTAGGAAGATGAGAGAGTATTGGAGTAGACGGAAGGCGGTGAGTGTTAAGAAGATTTGAGTGATATTTTTGTGGCCCTTGCTGGCCGATTGGTGAGGGAAAAGAAATAAAAAAAAGAGCAAAATCTCAAAAGAAACCTAAAATACTTGTTGAGACACGAATGAAAAAATTCTTAACAAAGAGCCTTTAGTCTCTAAACTAAAAACAGGAAACCGGAAACCGGTTTAGTCTCAGTCAAAACCTGTCCAGTATTTGGATTTGGGCCTTGGGACTTGCTACCACTAGTTTTGTTAGTTCAGTGCCTTCTTGCATTTTGGAGTTGGGATTCAACGACGGTTTATTTATTTGCTTCATTAGCTATTATTCCCTTCCGATACTGGTAATGCCTGAATAGGTAAAATGTTTACTGGTATTTAGGTTTCCTGTTTTTAGTTAGATACGTAATGCTTATTGTTTAGAGTTTTTCCAATCATGTCTCATCAAATATGCAACGCTTTTTGAAGCCTGCTGTTAGACTAGTTTTGTATTGTTAGCCAGTGTTGAAACTCGACGAACAGCACAATAGCACAGTATGGCATGTTAAATAAGATGGCTGTGTATACTCTTACTATACGGATTGAACTTGAATGCCTATGACTATAACTTAGTCATCGCATATGGTCACCAGCTTGGAAGCCCACAGGCTTCGAATTACTGTTTATAGGCAGAAAATTCTAACTTGAGCGTGGTATTCCAATAGTCAGGAGATTAAAAAAAATTGATCAATGGCCAGCGATTCCCAGATAATATCCATTAACAATACTTTCTTCTGTTATTTAAAACTAGACTACTTCCATTACTAATAATTAATACTTGAGGTATTAATTGCTTTTTATAAAACGTAAGATTTCATACGACACGACTAAGAGTAAAAAGGCGGAACGGAGTAGCTCAGAAGAAGAGCGCTGCGTTGGCGTGGAGAAGGTCCCGAGTTTGAATCCTCCGTTAGTAGCAGGTTTTATTTGATCTGTTATCATCCGGAAATGGATTCATTAGGTCTACGGTCCAGCCTGAATAACGTGGGTACCCAAAATATGGGGGAAACCTGGTGATTGATTGTTGACTAGGACTTCCTGCACAACCGTTGTCCACTACGTACTAAACCCAAGACTTTTCATGAGATGTAGTGATCAAGTTTTTTTTTTTTTAAATAGTCAAAAGAGAAATCACTTTTATCTTGAAAGGTATTAATTTTTTTACTTGTTGCAAAGGAAAGGGCCGGAGATGGTTTGACAAGGGCGGTAGTTAGTGAAGGAACCGGAAGAGAACAAAGATAGGAAGCGGGAGATAGGCCGAAATACAAACAAGAAGAGGGTGCGGGGAAACAGATGGGGATCAGGATAGCAGGAGCAGTAATAGGTCGGCAACTGGAGAGATTTATGCTGCGTAGGGATTAGCATATATATTAGGCAACTGGGAGCGCCAAACCCAATCTCTAATCGTTTTATTAGTTTTTAGCCTCGGCTCTGCTTCCTGGGCTTCAGGAGCTGAGGAAACTCGTCAGTCGGGGGATCTTCCAAACTGATACTTCTCTCGAGGGTGGCAAGAACCTTAAGTAGGGAAATTAGGATAGGGAACTTTAGCACTGAATCCAACTTCTTATCATTTGTGCTAATGATACAAACTCGACCATTATTATCAATATGCGTATACACATATATATATGAGGGAAAGTAGGCCAATCGGGTTGACAAGCAAAAGTGCACCTGCTGACAAATCCTTGAGTAGTGCATTGATACATTCACAATCATGGGATGTAGGAATGATGACCCTACCCCGTGTACAACTATCTAGAACCGTGTTGTGGTTTTCCAGGATGCCAATGGACCCCGGAAGGTTTGTTCCAGGAGTGGTCAGGATCAGCTTTAGGAAACAGGAAAATCTAGACTGAGTTCCAGTTATCCATGAATCCGATTGTAAGTTGGTGGGAAGGACACTGATGAATCGACCCTGAAGAGCCTTTTTAGTGATCTATAGCAGTCATGGAAACCATGGTTCACAGCAACGTGAGGTTGAGTGACCCCCCTCACCAAGACCAAATCGAACGGCCTAAGATAAAACCAAAGGTAAAATACGATAACCAAAACAACTATACATAGAAATACATGAACACATAAATACTTGTCTTACACAATTTTAGAATAATAATCGATTATTCATATTAACAGAGGAGAGTACCCGGCAGACGGTATAAAGTACCATGCTGTAGTTGCTAATGTTGTAAATAAAATTAAAAAGAAACCACTGTAAATAATTTAATAATAAAGAGCATTTTATATCCATCTATCTATCTATATCTAACAGAGGAGAGTAGAAAATAATTAGGGCACATTTGACAGATGAAATATTGACATCTTTAAATATTTATAAGATGGCTGGGAACGGTCAATAAAAAATCAACTTACATCTTTCTATAACTGCTTTTTAAATTCAAATTAAAAAACCAAATTAAAGGATAAGTTTAAGAGCTGACCTCATAAATAAACCCCTTCCCATTTTTTTAACGGTTTATATTCTTGAAAATAGGTAACTAAAAAGCAAATAAATAAATAATAAATTTGAAACAATTTTTTTTAATCACTCAATTAAAAGTTGCTATTGTTGTGTCGTAGAAGAGTTTTCTTGATATCAAAAGTTTTTTTCCAAGTGCCGGAGTCGTGATGTCATTTAATTAAAACGTTGAATCGCTACGACAATAGGTCGGACCAGCAGGCGGGAAATAAAAGTGGATGAACGAAAAAAAATCCGAAAACTAAGGACGAAGTGACCGAAGAAAAGCGACCCTGTAGGAACAAAGTACACGGACGTGGGGGACAAAAACAACGCGGTGGTTTTTATTCTGGACCCTCCGTTGGAGAATTACGTAGGAAAGGAAACTTGCGGGCACTGGGACCAGTGAAGTTGAGCAGAGAACAATTTATAGCCCCCAACAACACCTGGGTAATTAACACAATAAACAACTTTTATTAAAAACTTAATTACTGCCTGGAACGTATTGTACCCGCCATTTTGCACCCCCACTACCTCATCTTCTTTAGAAATGGAAATGCGAACAGTTTAGCACTTAATCCTCTCCCTGACAACGAGCGGGATCTTTTAATCCCGTCCTCATCAGCCTTGAAACATGTCCAGTTCTAGGCCTTTTTTACACTTCCCAGATACAGATTCACAAGTACAGTGTTTAGAAGTATAATGTAATATTGAATAAATAAACTTTTTATTATACTATTGATCCATTTTTTAAAAATTAATCTAAACAAATCCGTACTCTTGCATTTCCTTTGAGGGATATTTTAGTATATTAATAAAAAAATATATACCACTACAATCCATGATTTCTTGGCTGAGTACATTTACAGTGCTGTACATACAGTTAACAAATTGGATAATAGATATCGATAATCGATTTTAAAAAAATCTTTATTGTTTAAAATACACAAGTTACAAACAAATTAACAGACCCGATCTAGACCCGTTCGCGGAGCGGTCTGATTTAGTCTTACAATGAATAAATTGGTCTCTTACAGAATTCTGAACAAATAACAAGGAGAGGAACGGAGACTCCAAGGCAGAAAGGGTTTTCCAAGTGAGCCTGGTCGGAAGGCTGAGTAATGGGACAGGTTATCACTTCCAACGATTGGGATATATCGTTAACCCATGATTGACTAATGGTTAGCTAATGATTCCAGCCGTATTACTTAATAGTAAATATGTGTTTTTTCCAATTAAGAATACCCACTTTAAAAAAGGCTGTTTTACCCTTTCGATGACTTAGTGAAGCTCCAAAGCTCATAAGCTCCAATAAGTCATATAATTAATTGGGAGTTCAGAGCGCTTGTCTAGTCAGTGTTCAAATAACCTTGTGTAAAATATCTTCAGCTTGTATTTATTTAGAGAGAAATATATTTTGGAGAGTAAGCTGAAGTAAATACTAGCTTGAAATAAATAATTTTTTTACCTGGAAGGAGGGGGTGAATTCCTAGCTTTTCGAGACTGATTGAGGTACCGGTGGCGATGGAGCAAGCGATCTATCAGGGTTAGCCCCTAATAGCTCCGCACCACCCTGTCCTTACACGGTCATTATCCCTCTCATCCGGTTTTGTCAGGAGCTCAAGGAATCCAGAGGTATATAATTAACATAATATAATATATAATTAATTAATTAATTTCGTGAAATTAATACGTTCTAAGCGAATGATCCCAAGTCACATTATTTAGTTGTGGCAGCTACTTCATGTTATGTTACAAAGTGGTGTATCAGTTAAATCTCAAGTTAATTAACGGTAGATGATACAATTTAATTCCTTTAAGAGAAAGAGAGCTTAATTAACAAAATAATTGATAAAATAACAACTCAACTATCAATCAACAAAAGCCATTGCACAGAATCTTCACATTATTTTCACGCTAGGTCATGTAACATCGTCTAAGCAGAAGATTAATCTAAAACTAACATGTTGGACTCGGGAGAGGAAATTGTACACTATCGGTTGGTATATCAGGGTTCACATGACTATTATTTTTTAAATTATGAGTTATATATCCAGGCTCAATGTTACCAATAACTTCCTACCATACGTTGGGTTTAGATGTTGTGAGTGTTTTGTTGTAATAATTATATAGTAAATACTGTATTCAGATTAGAGGTGAAATATATTTTTTTTACATATTATATGATTTATATAGAATGAATTATTTTCTTGCATTATCACTTGTGATTGTTTGTTAATAAATAGGTAATAATAGTTCTAATTATAGCGATAACAATAATTAATTATACATTATACTTAGTTTTAATTCACTCCCGTCAACGGAATATCATCAAAAGCCAAATCCAGATTACCCTTAGATCAATTCTCCCCTATATGTCTCAATCTATCATACTTATCAGAGCCATGTCTATATTATATTAGATATAATTGATTAGGGGACGCTGGGCTTGAAAATGACTAGGTATATACTAAACTCCATATGCGTAAGTGAAATATTAAATTTTCGTAAGAAAAATGGGAAAACTATGAAACAAATCTGCATTAACTTCGACTAAAATTAGGTTGTGGGGTTGGAGTTTCAAAAGCCTTCTCCGCTTTCCTTAATAAAATATATATTTATTAATAAAAAGAACCAAACAATACGTTATAGCACAACAAAATGAAAAGTTATATTAATAAGCATAATCAGAATCGTGAAAGACAACCATTGGTGGTTTTGAACAGCTTTACAAATACCCGATAACCCTCAATGGCTGAGTGAGCCCATCAAGATTAATAGAGCTCTATTGGATTACTGAACTGATGACCATTATTGTATAAAAGCGTTAAAGAAATAAATGGCGGAAGTGGACGGAGGGGGTGGGGGAAGAAACTTTATTTGGCGATCAATCTGAGTGAGTTATCGGATCCCGTTAACTCCCCGCCTCCGATATATATCCTTGTTTACCATCTCCCGTCTCTTCGGGTTCTCCTATCGATTCCTCTCCGAGCTCTATTCGGTTCTCCAGGAGCACCGGAGTCTATCAAGGGAATTGGCGTAGTAGCAAGAAGTGACTTAGTCAGATATATATTACAAATCCAAAAAAAAGACAGGGAAGTTATGTAGATACATTTAATCTGTTAATAGCAACGGATGGATTGCTGACCCTAATCTGCAGGAACCTGAAGTCGCCCAGTCTCTATAAAGTGGGTACCCTTGATTGGGGGAAACCTGGCGGCAGAGCGTCATCTAGGGAAAATCACATCCCTGCACAACCATTGTTCTACCATGCACTGAGCCCAAGACTTTCCATTGGTTGTAGTGGAATAATTTTTTTTTAATTGCATATTATTAATTATAATTCAATTAGAATGTAATTGAAAAACTCTAAAATTCAGGCACCATCTTGTGTAATCATCATTACACATAGCATCATTAAGATAAAAATGTTCTTCCACTCGTAGCTAAGTCTACATTAATAAATACAGTTTAGTTATTCTGGCACTATTTGAGCATTTAAAGCACAACTAAAATGTGTTAAAATCCTACAAAACAGCCTGAAGGAAAAGCAACATTGAAACTCGTTTTAAAAAAAAAAAAAGATTTTTTATGTTTTAGAAAGATATTTGTTCATTCAGAGCAATATTTTTATTTTCAAATCAAGCCTTATTGCAACTCTGTGATGGATATAGATCCACCAGTCATATTTCACCTTGCTAAGATTTATTCTTTTAAAAATGGAATGAGTATTAAATCAATTTGTACTATAAAATTGGTATTAATAACAAAAGTTTAAACTAAGTGGTAACAAAACTTTTTTAATTTATAGTAAGTAATTGATTTTAAGTATTATATATCAAGCAATAGAATTTCATCCAAGTATGATAAATATAATTTATTTTAAAAAATATCCGTGTTCCACGTAGCTATAGGGTGCGGTAAAAGTCACTATATGATTTGCTTTTTAAATAAATATTGAATGAAATGAAAACAACAAAACATTGAATGATAAAAGTAAAGTTTATTTTATTTTATTTGCACCAACGAACGAATGGTTGGAGCAGTTCTTATACCATAAAATCTTCTGTAGGCCACCAAGATCGCCTGATTTGACTGCACCAGATTTTTTTCTTGTGGGGCTATCTCAAAGACAAAGTTTATGTGAATAAGCCCCAAACCTTGCAGCAACTAAAGAAATTGGTCGTGTACCACAAGAAACACAAAGTAATGGAAAATGTTATAAAAAGAGCACATTTTTGCGTTAGAGAAAACGATTATCATTTAACTGACATTATTTTTCATATTTAAAAAACCAATCATTTAGCTACTTTAGTCGCACCCTGTACAACCGTTCTTCATAAAAAAGGAGATCCTATATCATTGGTTATAAAATATTGAATACCTTCTAGTGGAAGCTATTGATACAGCAATACATTTGAATATATTTTAGTTTAATTTAGTACATTTTAAAACTACAGTAATATATCTAAAAACGAAAGACATGTCAGTAGACTACAATTCTGTGCCCCGGAGGCTACAATGCTTCTTTAAGGTGCTTCTATAAGTAACTTAAAGAAACAAATGTTAATTGTTCAAAGTTGTCGAAAATTAGTTTGCCTGAATAAATACAAAAATGTGTCCTTTACCTCAGAAGTGGAGAATTTGAAAAGCATTTCCTCGGCATATCTCAACTATAAAGAGTTTACAATGAACCAGTTTTCACGATTTTTTTGTTTTATAATTTCCAGAGCCCATCTGAATACAACTGAACCACGACAGAGTATATTTTCATGGTAATTCTAAATATTAGGAGCGGTATGGTTGCTGGTTATACATAATTCCTGACAACCTTGGTTTTGGTTTTCCTCAGCGAGCATCTCTTTCGGCATTCAAGTAGCTGCTGGATTATTCACGAGCGAACAAGTGGATCCACTACAGGCATCGCCCACACCAGGGTTAGTGGCTATTCAACCTGTGTCACTCAGATGAGTAAACAGGTATTTATACATCTGATAACCAAATACAAGAGTAAGGATGAATGGATATGTCAGACCATAACCCTATCTCGTTTAAGTACTTCTTTCAACTTATTTAATACAACAAAATTTACATATATTATACAAGCCATACATAAATAGTAATTATGGCTAACATCAAGACCCCATCCGAATAATATATTATCCGAATAATATAATTGTTAGTTATGATTACAATGATATACAAAATTACAATCCAAAAAAGTAAATGTACTAATCATGCTGAAGTTAAAACACTATCCATTGGTCGATTTACAATGAAAATTGAAGATATGTGTCTATGAAGGTACTATTAAACCTAAGAGATCTAAGTAATGTTCTAAGAAAATAATCTATCTAACCTATTCCAAATAGGAAATATGCAGGGAATCAAAGTGTGAATGATATAATACTACTCCTCTCCAGTTTCAAGGTTCAATAAATTTTTTAAATCGTTCACAGAATATGAATTGTGTATTTTTATTGAGAGAAAAATCATGCAGTTGAACTTGATCCCTGCCGAACCTAAACTAAGATCATCCATGTATCATAGTAGTATAATAATACATAACTTTGGATATATCAGTATTAAAGGTTTTACAAAGATTTACAATCCTTTAGAATTCACAATTAGAATTTTTTTTTGTTTTTTAAATATATTTATTGAAATTTACAACTGTATACAGAATACATCCAGTAAATATTATGATGGAATAAATTGACATGAAAAGACAAGTAGAAGTAGTACCCAGTGGTAGTACTCAAATAAAAAATCTTCTTTTCAGACACCTCGGAGGATTATCAGGAATTGAAGAGGTTGCGAGGTTTGAAACTAGTGGGTTTGGGTGGAAATGAAGTTTGTCATGAAAAGATTGATATCGAATTCGGGCCAAATCAGCAATAAACGGGACGTTTAGGTCATTATGGATTACTTTGTTCGTAAGAAAGTAAGGAGCATTGAGGATTTTCCGAAGGATTTTGGATTCTAAAGATTGGATGCGGGAGGAATTTGATGGCTTAGTTGAGCCCCAAAGCTCTATTCCGTAAGTCCAGATGGGTCTAATGATTGTACAATTAGAATTAAGATTAAACCTAGATGATTTGGTGGACAAGACATTAATTTCAATAGTATAAACAGTCCTAAAGTCTTCACAGCAAACCTTTTGATTTTGAAGCTCTATTAATATCATAAAACGGTCCAAATAAAATTTTAAACACAATACAAATTGTATAATTTTAAAAAAAGTCCTCAGGGTGGACCTCTGTATATATGGTCATAGTCTCCATATAATAGTAATTTCTATCTAGCAAATTGGCATTTTGGGACGGAGTAGAGATTATGTTTAAGGAAATATATAAGCACATGATGAAATACTGATGAGAGTCGATTTGTTTCTGCAATTCTGGTGTTATTTAAAAAATATCGTTCCCTTTATTAGTTAATATTAAACAACTCAACTCAGCCATCACTACACTGGAAAAGAATGGGATTACCATTTTGTATTGATAAATTTACATATTTATATGTTATCTTCTTCTAAATTTAATTATCCTTCATGGAAACAGGCGATTGAAACGGCCCATCTCATGTTTCTGACCGCTGCGTTAAACAAGTCTATCCAATACAAAATACTTCAGTGGTATCTTCTGGTTTAAACCGTGTCGCTAACTTTTTCGCCAACGTTTCGCCAGACATGCTGCTGACTTCTTCAGGGCAGAAAAGATAATGAAGACGTTCGGCTCGCCCTCGGTCTTATATACTTGCTCGGGTTCGCTCGTAAGTCCCTATCGATAGTCGATCGGGTCCTTTCGATGATTTACGAGCGGACTCGAGCGTGTATTTAAGACCGAGGGCGAGCCGAACGTCTTCATTATCTTTTCTGCCCTGAAGAAGTCAGCAGCGAGTCTGCTGAAACGTTGGCGAAAAAGTTAGCGACACGTTCTAAACCAGAAGATACCACTGAAGTATTTTGTATAAATAGTGGCCGTAAAAACCTAAAAGAGTATTTAGGTATATCCATGTTAGACCTGTCCATTGCCTGAGATTTTTCGATCAAGAGTGGTGCCTACGACCTGTAACTTCCTCCAATCTTGCCCTGTACGATACACTGGACTAGATGTTATTTATCATTTCGTATCACATGATCAAAGTATTTATTTATTAGATTATAGTTCATTCCATATCTCAGAGAGCTACGTAAGGGCTGGAGTATGCAAGTCAAATTTTTTAATATCGATTTAGGTGATATCAGGGTGACATCTCATGTTTTCTGATCCAATGAAAATTAATCGGATTGATATATATATTTATTTTCCTTGGGATCATTAATGTGCTCAGTTAAAAGCAACATAAGGATTTGAGAACCACTTAGATCTAAAAAGAAATGTATTAGTTCTTCATCTTTCATGACGACAAAGACGAATCATTATTAAATGAGAGTATGTTATCTGATAACCATTCTTAATTCCGAGAGATGAATTAGAAGACAAAACATTGACCGGAGAGCGCGAGGCGGGAATACAGAGCTGTGGGACCGGACAGAGCGAGGACAGTGGAGCAATCGATGTCCCGGTGCGGGATGATATCTGCTCTTTTGTCCGGCGGAGTCCCATTGTATTGCGTCCCATGGGCTCTTGTGTTCTGTCCCATCGGCCCTTGTGTCGCCTCATTAGGCCTCGCTCGCCATAACCGTTCTTTATCTTTATCTTTACACTCTCTCGCCCGCTTCCAACTCCTTCCCGGCCGGAGTTGCTCGTGTTCGGGGGAGAATAACATTATGGCGGCAGAGGGTTTTCAATAAAACAAGCCAGTATAACTTAACACTCAACGAGTAGTTGAATGAAAAGCGCTTGATTTATCTTTTTATAAATTATTAACAATGTAATGGCCGCTCACACAACATACGTGCGATACTACCACCCAAAGTTTTTAGCCGGCACCAAAATTTCTGGCTTCTGATTGACGAACACAAACAAGATTGGATATTGCTATTGGCTTCGAATTTAATCTTTGATTTTAGATAATTATTATTTAAATGCCTACGTTAAGTTTTAATTACCGGTATTTCGTCTGGAAACAGTACAAGGGTGTACAACGAAAATGCAGTTCTATGTAGGCAAGGTACGTAAAGCTACTGTGCAATCACTAGTGTCGCTTTCTGCAAATTATAAAAAGTAGATTAATGTTTTTTTAATTGTTTTAATTGTTTATACGCACACATTGAATTATTTCGTAAATTTACATAAAGTATTTTTAAATCACTTCTTCAAAAATACTTGGCCTCACTTGACTGGGCAGATGAGCGGGCATTATAGTGTTATGAAGGAAATGGTTTGGGTGTAAGTAAATATAAATTCTTCGGGCACGTTAAAAATTTATTTTTATTTAATCTGGTGATTCTTACTCTGCCACCAATAGTCCTTCATGCGTTCAATAGAAAGTTGTTTTTGTTCTCCTTAGTACAGCTTCGTCCAACCTTCCCAGTACTTTCTTCATCCTGAAACACCAGATTTTTCACTATGCTTCCGAATTCACTTCCTCCTGGCATGTGAAACTCGGTGATGTTAAAATTTTCCAAACCTTTCTTTACATTTCTAGTCCACGTTGTCCTGGACTTGTTTTTCCAACAATGGTTAAATATTTTCTGAGTCAATCTTCCTTTGTTCATTCTGTACAGATGTCCGAGGAATCTCAGCCTCCATTTCTTGATTCTTAGAAGATTTTTCGGTTAGTTTTCAGTTTCCGTCTTCAGTCTGAATTGTATCCGTATTTTAGTTGTAAAAAAAGATATTGGCTTAAAATATAGTTGTAATATAAACTCCTTAAAAGCCAATGTCTGACTTAGCCAGTTATTTCCTACGACAATAACACGATTCTGCATCCTTGAATACAAGAAACATTTTTTTTTAAATCGACTTAATAACATATTCACCGGGGTTGTAGGTATGTAAACGATTCGCAAAATATTTATATATATTTCATACATCACTAAAAATAGTTTTACCATGTTTATGACTTAGCTAGAGAAAAAAAAGGACTTTGGTAAAATGAAATAATACAACTATACCTCTGCAATACAATTTTATATTCGACATCGAGTTACTCCTGATCCGAAGTGGCGGTATATAATCATAGATAAAGTACAGCAGTCGAATACATGAAGATGAACAGGGACATGTTATGATAGCGAATGGAGCCCAAGGCTTACCACTCTCCTCTCACAGGATTACACCGACCAGTTTATTTACCGCTAGCAAAATCGGTTATCCTCCAGGGAGTATAAATCCGCTGGCACGGGGTCTCCCCGGGCGGCCATCCGGTCTGATCTATGTCCCTGGGTCGTGTCCTTCGCTTATATCTTGGGTCACGGGTTGGTCTTCCAAGGATATTTCTCAGGGGCTTGAGGTTAAGAAATTATTTGGCAAAAAACACTACAAATAATAATAATTACAATTGTATTTTTATTTATTTAACTGAAATAGATAAATAAAATACTATCTTAATACTTCAGAAACGAGTAATAAAAAAGGGATTATGGTTAGAAAAATTTAATTTTCCAACAAAAAATAAATAAATAAAAAAGACGTAGAATAAAAATGGGCATGTCGTTTCAATAAATTACCCCCTCCAGCCGTAAAACCCCTGATAACATTGCATTTAATAATCGATTACTTTATTTGATAATAATTTTATGGTTATAAATATTTGAATAATACAAATATAATGAATTAACTAAAGTAGGTTAGTCTTAATATTGATATTTTTGGTTAGAGAATTTCTTCTAGCTAGTTTAATTGACTACATATTTCTACAGCCCCGGTGAATAAGTGGTTAAGCCTAATTTCCTTCAAAATGAGTTTCTTGTACTTAAAGAAGTTTAATCATGCTATTTTCAAAGTGAATAAGAATTTAAGTCAGGCATTGGCTTGAAATAGAGTTACTGCTTGTATCACAACTCCATTTCAAGCCAAAAACTATGAGAATAACACGATTCTGCTTCCCTCAATACAACTAACTCACTCTGGGAAAACATTTACTTAACCACTTATTCACCGGGGCTGTAGATATGTACTTAGATATTGAATATCGTGTTATAACTACAATTGATTGGCAGGATAATATTTTTATTTGTACTGTATTAATATTCTACCTTGAGATTTTGGTATCAATAAATGTTATTTAGCCAGCTTTGGAACCCGATGAGAGAATGGCGATGGGTCTTTTGTCGAAAATACATGCCAGTTATATTTTGTAACTGGTACGTGTTTTCACAGTATTTTTGCTATGTAGCTGTTATCTAAATAAATAATTATATTATAATTAAATCATAAGTTAACGGAAATATTAAATTGAATTGAATTGTTTTAATTTAAGGAATCCTACTTGTGCAAATGCAAATATATGTAGAGGAGGAGATATGAGAAGAAATGCATCCATCAATAGGTATTGGAACACATCTCTGAATTTCGTCCTCAGATGTAATAGTGTTTATTGTTAATTTTTTTAAATTATCTACCTATAAAGTAGGAGAGAACAATTGCTACAAACCTAGTCCACAGAGACTGTCGTAAAAAAAACATATTAAACAGGAAGCATTTTTTTATTGATATAATTCATGAGGAAGAAACAAGTATTGGTGAAGATCAGAGAAATAATTTCTTTAATAACAAAGTTGTATATTGTATATAAATTGTATATTACACAAAATGTTTTGGTATCATTTGACCTCATTAAAAGCCCAGACGAAGCCATGCGATATGTGTCGAAACGTTGGCTTTCAAATAAATAGTATAACCCTATTTAAGAAATTATTCCTCTGACCTCCACCCTGGCAATTTTCTTCCCAATCTATATGAGATCAACTAATATTATAATTTATATAAATACAAATTGCATTTATAAACTAGTAATCAAGTATACATATATATTTACGAACTAATAAGAGTAATAAAACAAGTACCAAGTTAATATTGATACAAGAAGCTGAGAAGAGAAACGCTAGAGACACTAGTTCGGAATGGCAATGACATATAAAGTGAGAGTCCGGTTAGCGCAATCATAGCAAATAGTCGCAATCCACGGAGCAATCCTCTCATCCAATCTCCTATTTCCTCCCCAATCTAAGATAATCCTCCAATCCTCTCCTTCCATCCAATATTCCAAGACCGTCTCTTAGGCGTTATATCTCTGGCTGTATAGCAAATGATACAATTGGAGGTGATAGGGGAGCTCGAGTTTCGATTAAAACAGACCTTAATCAGCGCTTTTGTTTATAGAGAGTAATGTATATCATAACTTTATCTTTTCATTATTATTTTGGAAATGAAAATGATAAGAGTCGTTTCCGAAAACTAAAAAAAAAAATGAAATCAAGTACATAATTTTCACTTCCTGAAAATCCTTTTTAAACGTCTAACATTTGCTATTTTATAAAAAAACTAAAGGGCGTTTAGTTCAGTACATGGTACAGACTATGATATTTCAACGGTTATGCAAAGATGTGATTTGTCAGAGATCATGCTCAACCCTCCCCATTAGAGGGCTCCAATTTTATAGAGACGGGGTGAGCCACATGAGGAGCATCTCACAGAATCCATCTGTTGAGAGTTTAGCAGATATCTGCCAAAGCCGGATCTGGACCCAGGACTGCACCCAACAGCATATTTTAAATATAGATAAGATAAAATTACCACTAATTTTATTAATAGTGTACGTCTACTATGATGATTAATATTTTAGTAAATTTTAAACTTGTAAAATGTAAAAAATACATCTAATTTTTTTAATGTTCTTGTGTACTAACAGGTAGAGAGAGCTCTGTGCTGTCGTGCCGAAGGTCGCGAGTTGAAATCCGGGCGTAAAAAATAATTTAATTGATGTGTTAACAACCAGGGTGAATCCTATGTGATCTGGATACCCTCCACTGGCTCACCATGCCTCTATTAAGTGGGTACTTAAAATAAGGAGAAAACCTTACATTTGAGCGAGATCTCGGAAAAATCACCTCTCTGCAAAACCCTTGTCCAAGACATAGTACAGCCTCTATGACACACTGAACGCGAGACTCTTCATGGGTTGTAATGGTACATTTATATTTATTTTTAACTGTACACAAGATACCTCTAAAAATATTCATCTTGTTATATATTATCAGGCAATAACCCCTTTTGAAAACAGACTGTGTAGAAGAGGTCCCAGCGAGAACCCCGGATAGGAAGAACGCCTGGAGAAGAATGACCGGGAGGAGATGGGGATAATGTCGAGGGGTTCGGGCCTAACCTTCCACTAATGAGCGTCTCTCCTCTCCCTGCTTCGTCTTCAACTTTATTTTTTCATTTTATTATTCAAGCTCTTTATTCTATTTCATCTTTTGTCAGGGGTTCTTTTATCTGTGAATTATTCCCTTAAAGGTTTCAATAATATACCACGGAATAAAATTATAAGTTTTTATTATTGCATTTTCCTTTCTTTTTTTCACAAAACATAATGAACCTCTGAGCAAGTAGTCTTATAATTACATTTAATTTACTTGATTGTTTTTTTTTTACATAGAAATTGGCTTATTGTTTAAACACTGAAAAACTCATAGAAAAAAAAGTATCTCGTGGACTTTAAAAAACTCGATTGAGCGAAACGCATAAAACTAAAGAAAGCTAAGGACTTCAGTAATTTATTCTAAAAAATAAATTTTATTAGAAACAATGAATTTTTTAATTAAAAAAAAAGCTCAGCATTAAATATATGACATTAAATTTGACAGTGAGTGGGGTAGCTAAGTGAGCAGGGTGCTATCTATGGTGCTTTGCTAAAGGGTCCCGGGTTCAAATCCGGCAGCGGCAGATGAATTCTTTAGGGATCTGCTGACCCTTCTGGGTTCACCCAGCCTCTGTAGAGGGTAACCGTATTAGAGGGAAAACCTAGCGGATGAGCATCTAGGTCTAATCACCTCCCAGCACAAGTCTTGTCCAAGAAACAGGACAGTCTCTACCGCATACTAAAGTAACTGATTAAATAAATTAATTATCAAACATGACCCAATCCCTGTCGTAAGTCTTAGTAGTCATGCAATATATCATTTTATATTTCAGGCTTATAAATCAAATTTAATTTACAAATATTCGTCAATGATAATGATGCTTTTTTATTGAAAAAAGATACAAGGTTTTGGTGTTTAGCACAACACTATCGTAACCATTGGATTTTTTCACAGACAATCGACTATTTTTTATGTTTCGGAGTGTCTTGAAATTCATATACACGAGATTATTTGCTTAAAGAATAGAGAATAGATGGAAAACGATATGTTGGAGAATTATTCCTTTTATAGAAATTTATTACTTTCATTTGGTTGTAGATGTATAAAGTATGTATATTTGTAAAATATGTAGATATAGTATAACGGAATATTTATGAATAACATGTAAACATATAATATTGCTAAGTAGATATAAAGTTTTCATCATCAAAGTGGAAGAGACTGACCTAATAGCATTCTACTTGATTCGGGTTGCACAAGAGATTTATCAGGATGGTGGAATATGGTGCCAAAACCGTTCTATTATTTATCCAGGGAGCCATACAGCCAAGATATAGAGCCCAATTGCAGAACCGCGATTTACGCAAATGGATTCGTTTCCTCGGAACCTTCCGAAATTCATGAAGCCTTACACTCAGTTGGCTCGCCTCCAGTTCGCTGCATTTCCAAACCCGAGGTCAGGTCAAGTCTGTTAAGAGAAGCGAAAAAGAGCGGTATATCCGGAGGTATTTATACGGATCCGATAGTCTGTTGAGGAACAGAGACAGACGGAGATATTGCTGGAAGAAGAATGGAGGAGACTTTGGAATAGGGATGGGCTTCAATTGCCTTCATCCATATATCCACGATAGACCGAAGGCGAAGGGAATCCAGATTAATAGCTCTGCTTACTTTATTTCAATGCAACCATTATTTTCACTGGAAACGTTTTAATTTTTTTCCCAATCACATTAATCGAATGGAAAGTGTAGAATTGGTCTATCTAAGTCCAGAGAGAGGATAGTTCCTCCCAGATGGTAATTTAGTTTTGTTATAGATCCCTTATATCTTTAATGCAAATAAAATGATTTACGAAAACATTCAACTATATGTTGATTCAGAATCAACACATTAGTACTTAAAATGTTTAATAAGAAAATTTAAAAAACATTTAAACTTAATTTTATACTATTCCGAGCAAAGTATCAAATCTAGATATTCTGATTGAGAATAAGTAAAAAAATATATACTCTTCAAAAAAACAATTTGAAAAAATTAACTTTATTTTTGTTATATCAATACAATAAACTAAGATAAATAAAATAAGATTATAAAGATATTTTTCTTATGAACTATAATAACTTTTTAATCTATAAAATAACCTTGAATTAAGAGTATGTATATATATATATATATATATATATATATATATATATATATATATATATATATATATATTGTATTTAATACAATATTCAACTTCACTAAGATTAAAAAAACATCACTATAGAAAATAGCTACTAAACGAAACTTCAATAGTAACAAATACAATAACTCATGACGGCGCGCCGAATATACTATACCGCATGACATTTGATTTCAGGTCTTCCAAGTGTTTGTTACAGATAACGAGGGAAATTTGTAAATAAATAAATAAGTCGTGCTTGTAATACTACTGAAGAAGCTTGCACCCCAAAAACCCAAAATATAACTGTGAATCAGGAAACAAAACTTCATGCATGTCGATACATGATTGTAAAAATAAAAAAAAATTAAACAATTGCAACTCACCAAATAATATCACCTATAGCCTAATGGTGTGAAATAAATAAATAGTAAAAAATATAAAATGACTCTATTATATAAATTAGTTTTTAGTGATGTAATATTTTATCGGCCTTGCCTAGCAACAGGCAGGGGAATTACTTTTTGATCAGTCTTTTTTCGTGCTCGATCAGTTAAATTATAAATATTTTGAAAAAATGGCTAATCACAAAGCCATTGTTCCTGATTTTTTTAAACCGTTGCTCAGAATATAGCACTGTTTTTTTAAATTTCAATAGAAAAATAGAACGAATCGATTAAAATAAATAAAACAAACAATGCTTTTATTTCGATTTTAGGACTCATATTTCAATACAGAGAAGGCACGGGGATAAGGTTAAGATTTTTTTCATATAAACTATAAATTATTTTTTTATCTATGGAACAATTCTGAGATGGTACTCATATTTCAACAATATCAGTAGGAAAGTACAAAATAACTACTAACATGTACTTCAATTTCTAGAATAATATCGATGTACCTTAAATCTATCGTTAAGAACCTACTACAATAAAAATGATTGAACTGTTGTATAACTTGCTAAACGGGAATTGAAATGGAAGATTCCATTTTTTCCATGGGCTTCCAAGTTGTGCAGATATCGAGAGAGAGATGTAACTATAAGTCTTGCTGATACAGCTAATGAAGAAGCTTGCATCCTCTTTCTCTTCCTATACAGAATTTAAAATGCATTATAATAGTAATCTAGTAGAACCCAATGCTGATACCAACAATCTTTTTTAAAATATATTACGATTTTTTTATTGTATAATTATTCCATTATATAATATATTATTTTATTATATTTCTAAAATATAAAATAAACACTAAACTTGAGGCCTATAGCTCTAATGCAAGTCTAGAAAAACCTGTTTATTTATCCATTTAAGGTTTCCTTCTAAGTTGTTTATTACCACACTTCTGACAGGTGTGATTCAAGACAATTATAAAAGTGATCAGGTCATTATACTTTAAAATTCATACCAATGCCTTAATTTGTGTGTATATTTTTAAGATTTGACGACACAGTGCAATAAAACGATAACCAAAATCGAGATTTCGAAGTTGTGTATCAATGTAGATAGACTAGTCCATAAAGGGTTTACCAGTCACCTTTTGAACACCTGGAAAATATGTATGTAAGATTTGCCGCATTGGTATAATTTATAAAAATGTTTTTAAACCGTGTTAATGAATTATGGAGTTGTTATTTTTTGAAAGGAGTGTAAGTCCATTTCGATCTTAAAAAAAATCGTTTATTCTTTTAAATAATTCTAAAGATTGCTATTTTGTAATAAAATTCAACAGGTATGTAGTGTAAATACTAGTACATGTAAAAACATATATTTAAAATTAATTCAGATAATCAACCCTTAAATTTTCGATAGAATAGGCATATTCCTTTAAAAAAAAACAGCCCAATTAATTTATGGTCATACATTTCAAAAAAAAAAAAATACGATAATAAATTGACTAGGCATTCTCTATGGTTCAACCAAGATCGTAATTTTAAACTTTACTATCTTAGGAGTAAATTTTAATAATTAAGATACAACATCATTTGTAACATCATGGAATTATTTAAGAACCACCGAGTTGGTATTTTAAAAATGAACTTTTCCAAGCCACGTTTATGAATAAATTAGTTTATGGTCGCACAAATATAAAAAACAAAAAACAAAAGGCAATAATAAATTAATTTGGCTAAGTAATGAAGCGAACGTATAACGGAGAGGCTTCTTTTAAATTATTTAAATTAACAGGCTCGGGTCCTCCCTCCTGAATAATACAACATCATTTCTGTCTCTATAATTAATTTAATTTGCGCCCCCCCCCCCCACAGTGGTGTATACCGGATTTTATAACACCCCATTTTCCCTCATTATTTAAATCATCCCAAGTTATTCTTGTTTTCAGGCCCACCCGATAATTAACCAAAATCATAATTAATCATGGAAACAAAAAAAATACATTAAATAAGTAGTATTAAATTATATGGTTGCGTTTCATTTAATAAATATAATTATTTTGTAATAAGTACTTATTACAACGTTAGGAGTTTATTTATGTTTGAATCCATGAAATATTATGTATTATTTTATTCTTTGCATTTCAGTAACGCGAAGTTTGGTAGCATAAACATAAAACTGAGTGCATACATGATTTTCCTAATAACATATTACAATACTTAAACTAATTGAAGAAATAAAAAACAAACAAAAAAATATTTAAAGAAGAATATTCTTTAAGACAATCGGTGTGAGATATCTACATACAAATATAACCATTTAAACATTGCAAACACCCTTCATTAAAATAAATTAAATTAATCTTAGATATTTAAAAAAATTTATTTTAGATGACTTAATTTTTAACTAAACTGGTTTATACTCAGACATTAAAACACGAAATATAAGATTATAGAATGTCCAATAGATCATAGAAAAATTAAATTCAATTGTTTGGGCTTACATTTATAGCAATCGTAAAAGAAACCCGGATACAGCAAATTTAATCCGTAAATTTAACTTGTGTGAAAACTTTCTGATATCTGGAATAATTTTCAAATGTATCAATTAAAAAGAAAATCTTAAAGTATAAATTTTTATTATATGAGAATTCCTTTAAAAATGTCTGAAAAATCATTTTTAAATTACATGCTAGCTTATGACGGAATCCTGATTGTGTACATACATAATGACATATTCTTTAAGAATATGTCACATACATGCAAGAATATGTCACATATATACAATGCAATAAACTCTTCAATATCAGCGACTTAAAACATAATTTAAAAAAATGTATTTTATTTATTTATTCTTATTCCATTTATTCTTTATTCCCGTTTCTTTTACAGTTTCGATACTGTTTGAAACCATTTTCGGCTGGACTTATGTCATTCTTTTTTTCATATAACGAAAGTTGAATTGTCATGGAGTAATTTATTGTAATTGTTTAATATAATGTTGATGTGAGATCTCCATTTTCTGATTTGCATTTATTTGATCATATGTTTTTTCTGAACGGTGATTCTCGAATCAATGAAACATTTTTATGGTAAGTTATATTGAAGATATACATATAATAAGATAATAAGATATTTAAGGAATTTTACTATACCATCACGCTCCTATTTATATATGATGTCTTATATAAATTTTAAACAAGACAAAACCAAACAACTCCCTAAGCAAGAATAACGGACGGTGAAATGGTCTGAGAAAGTTAGAGAAGAGAAGTACACGTGTTGACGCCAGGTAGATTGGAGAAAGAACGATAACAAAAGAAGTTTTTAAACAAGGCGACAAAAACAGAACAACCACTTCACTTCTGAATTTACCTTCATTCCTTTTTTAGTAACTTTTCTCAACTTCTTTCACTAACTTAATATTTTTTTTCCCGAACTTATCCCGCTAAATGAAACACCGATGGCGAGAACAGTATAACATACCAATATAATATGATGAAGATAAAAATAAGTAATTTATATAAAATGTTGTGGCAAGAGTTAGTAAAATAAATTGGTAAAACAAACAAAGAAAAATTATTTTTTAAATAACGGACATATTTTTTTTTAAAATTCAGGAAAAATGAATTCATAATTTACTAAATATGAAACTAACAAGTATATTCATTGAATTATAAACAATCAAAAGTTAAATCTGCAATTATTTAAAAAAACTCATTCCATTTTTTTCGGATGGATCGAATACCTAATATATTATTTTCTCTAGATATTAATCGGCATTTGACCGTGGGACAATCTTTTATAATTGATAAGTGGTTATAAGGCTTACCAAACCTGAAGGCCCAATGCCAAAACCACCAGATTACTCATAAAGCAATCCTCCCACCTACGCCTTGGTCTACCCCTCAGACGCCTCTCAGTCGGTACAGCGCTTATTAACTTTTTAGGAATTCGTTCGTAACTAACACCGACAATTTAATAAGATTAAGATCTTAGCGACGCTATCACTTGAATAATATTAACCGGGCGCATGCTCCGCCATTCCGCGTAGAGTAATCTCCTAAATTCTCTTGTGATCTTAACCTATTTTCGTGCAATAACTAAACAATAAAATATTGTAATAATTTCATTAATTTAGTTTTATTAATGAAAATCAAATCATTTATTTTAAATTGCTTATATATCTCACATCTATTCTGTTCTAGTAAGACCTACCATTGCGAAGCTCTACAAGAAGTAATCAATTCGAAATTTGGCTAGAAAGAGTTAAAAGTATTATGGGAAGCGTAATAGTATCTTTTATGAAGTGTTTGGCTTGAAATGGAATTGCAATATAAGCAATCACTCCTTTGCAAACCAATTCCTACGAACGAGAAAACACATTTTGCAGAAAACTAGACTTTAACACTTATCCACCCAAACTGTAGACATTATATACCATACTATATTTATAAGACTAGCCTTATATTCAAGCTTTCCAAGATGTTTTCGCATAATATTCCTAAGTCAAGTTCTGGTTTAAGGTAAACTTCAGAACCCATACTTTTCTCCTTTCCTAGGTATTTCGTCTACATTAATCGAATACTCCTTTAACATTTGCATGTTGAACAATTCCTAATTGGGTTAAGGTACGTTATAACATAGCGAAGGAAGGAATTGAATCCCTAGATAAAGGTAATATTGGGGAGGGAGAGAGAGAGTGGAGCGGTTGAGTGGGCTAACTCTCAAGAACTAACTTTTATCTCCTTTATATAATATACTGGCCAGCTGGGGCCAATCCTCTATCCTCCCTCCATATACTGCCCCCCCCCCATATACACTGCCCTAACTTTATATACCCTCTCTCCCGGAGGATGAAAATTTAATTTCCCAAAAGTTCGAAATTTATTATATGCAAGGACCGGCCTACTTCTAAATTTGACACTAAAAGAAAATCTACACTGGAGAAGGGAGAAAGAACAATATGTTAACATCCTGACATTTGAATAATTTAAAGGAATATACTTTTTATTAAGATATCTCCCACCCCTACTAAAAAAACAAAAACATGTCCCACTACAACCCAGTGCCTTGGGTTCAGGAAGTGGTAGACTGTACTGTTCTAGGGCCTTGTGCAGGTAGTTGATTTGTCCTAGATCAAGCTCAATCTCCATATTTCCTCCTAGATTCCCTAGGATCCATCTACGGCTGCTAACAGATTAAATTAAAGTCAGCGTGATTTAAACCCAGGACCTTCGGTACAGCGACTCTTCGCTCTACTGGATCACTCTGCTCCCCTTGTGCTTAGTTCGTGAGGAGATAATTGTATATGTAGATACAGATAAGTTTAACCCAAGAGAGGTGCCCCCCTGAGCATGTTCCACACACTGATCATTATTTAAGTATAAATATTGAACAACTCTTCCTATTAAACCGACAATTTTTCTAGTTGGACCTGAACAGACATGCTAAAAACTGCCACATTCTCACTACGAGCTGAAAGATATGACATGTAATTTTCAACTTGGTTTCAAGATCTTTACGAGTATAAATAAACACGGGGTTTCCCTCACGTATACACCCTTTATAATCCAATTTTTATTCACTATGACATTTAGACACTCTTAGCGTTACAATATTCACTGCAACTGATTTTTATTTTTTAATAAACTGTAAAAGTTATACCATTAATTTTGTATTCTTCTAATGATATTTATATCCTATTTACCCCTTGGTCCTATGTCCTGAGTAAAAGTTTAAAAAAAAAATATATTTATTGAAATTTACAACTGTGTACAGAATACATCAAGTAAATATAATGAATGAATACATTGGCATGAAAAGAGAAGTAGAGAAACTACCCAGTGGTAGTACTCAAATGAGCAAAAATTAAATTCAAAAAGAAATAAAGATGGAAATCACAATGTGAGGAAAATGCTCACCGTTCGTTTGATAGTCAGAATCAAATAAATCAAACTGCATCAAATAATATACCTGATATATAAATAAATCTGGTATGTAAAGTATAAAAATAAATAAGGTACCAGGTAAGTTAACGACTTAGACCTTGAATAATCAGGACTAAATGTACAAAACAACGAACGTTTGGACATAACTGATTTTTAACCGACGAATAAAAAAGTTGAAATCAATGATCCATAATTATCCACCACACAGGAGAGAACTGATATTACAATTGTGTCTGATGTTCTTACGTTAATATCAAGTGCAAAACCTCATGAGTCCTGTTATTCAACACATTTATCTGTGCTATATTATTCACTTTATTTATATATTTAAGTGCGATACAAATATTTATATCACTTATTAGGGTTTGCAAATACTCTAAACGTATTTTAAATGTACAATCTGCATTTGTTAATACTTAACAAAAAGAAATATTTTTCGCATCTTACTTTTTTCTGCTGGAGTATGTTTTTTTATACAATTTCAGAGATCACTATTAGATACTTTCAGGGCATTATTAGTATTTTTATTAAATATATGTACTGAAAACGGTTCATATATTATTGTTCTCAAAGATAAAGGAGCCAGTGAGAAAAATCTTTCACAATTTTAAAGAAATCGCTGATATTTTCCTTTAAGACATTTCCCCTCATTCCTTTGCACGTGTTCCTTGCTATTTAAATAAAACCCTGAAATATTCCCTCTTCCCTGAAGTAACTATAGGATAATGTAATACAGGACCTAGTTGTTATTTTGGAGAGCAATGACCGTCAACGTTTTTTATTTTAATTTTAATCTTTCTTAAATGCATTGGATGACTAATTAAGATAATATTCAAGACACTACCACAACATAAAAGTAATGTCTTGAGAACAGTAGAATCATAGCCAGAGGATAGAACACTTCAGGAAGAATTGTCAGAGCAATTTTTTTCCTTGCAGGGATTTAGGGGTAAATTTATGTATACAAATGACCACATTTATATTCCTACTTAAAGGTGTAAGCGGCGTTTCCTACCTTCCATAAAGAGTGAGCCAATATTTCATACTTTTAGGTGACAATAACACTTTGCGGAAATGATATGTCGACAAAATGGCATTTATTGGTGTTATTGCTCTAGTAATATTCCGGTATGATATTTGTTGACAAGTAGCTAAAAAAGTGATTAAAATAAACAAAGGGAAAAAAAAAGATAGTAAGTAAAAAAATAAAATCTCCATGAAAAACTATCAAAATCCAATTGATTTTTTTTTATATTTTAAACATGAAAAAGAAAAATAAGTGATTGAAAAATTATATTAATAAATAAAATAAATTTTTTTAGTTCAAAATTATAAAGTTATTTTTAAAAAACTTTTACACAAAATGGTACCCGCTGTCCAGGTCCTTTCCAGATAGTTTGATGAGTTAAGAGAATTTTTTCACGAATTAATCGAAATGAAACAGATCTTCCTTTTATATTGGGTTATACACGGTTGACTAAAATATGCAATAAACGATCTATTAAAAGGACCATTCGAAGTTTTTTCCTATTTCAACTTATGTTCAAAGCGAAAAGATTTCATATCTTTTTATCGGAAATGGTACACCCCCGCCTTAGTACTACCCGACTGTAAATTAGGTGATAAAGAATATATAAGGAAAATCATAATTATACACTCTAATGATGATTACAGAAATATATAATGTTAATTATTAATTAATTGGTGTCAATTCTTCTGTGAATGGCGTGTTGCGTTCATCTTTGTAGTTGCTGGATTCCTCCTTACCCTAAGGGCTACCTGCTGGGATTTACTCCGTAGTTATGTAGTGATGCATGCTGAAGTAAATGTAGCATATTTCATGGCTGTACCTGATCTCTAGAAGTCGCAGGCCATTTTGTTCTAGTTTTAGATCCCAGATATTACCGACGGCTCAACTACTATATCAAGGAGATAAGAGTAAAGACTAAGTTGAATGTTTTTTTTTACATTTAACATATACTAAGGCAAACATTCATGTCGGTTCTCCTTCAATATTTGGTGTCCCACAACAAAATAACCTTAAATATCTTCACAACATGATGGCTGTAGACGCAAAACTCACATTCTCCACTTTTCAAAACTTTTAAAACGATAAAAATCGATTCTGTAATAAACACATTTTTAAGAGAAGAGGTTGTTGTTGCTTTTCTCCTAACAATTAAGACTCATTTATCTCATCTATTTATAACAGAATCGGTTTTTATCGTTTTATCAGAAGTTATGAAAAGTGGAGAATGAGAGTTTTGGATCTACACCCCTCATCTATCCCACTATTGAATTCCCCTTCCGGATCGAGGTGCTCAAATCAAGTCTAGAATAAGTTGCTACTATAGACATTCCTTCCTCATGCTACGATCATTCTATTATTCTAACCATTTTTTTAAAGAGTTTGTACCAACATTTAATCATATGATCCAATCGACATCTAAATCCAGGACAAATGCCATGCATGACATTTATGACAAATTAAGAATGAAAATAACAAGACTAGTCGAATAGGTTAAATAAAGTTGACAAAACGAGGGAGCAAGAATTAACGATCGTAGTAGGAGGTGAGGGCAGATTTGGGAGGACGAACGGTTGGAGATTAAAGATAGCTGATGTATGGCTCAAGTGCAGGGATACTATTTTTCCTCATTTCGTATCCGAGGATCATTAGTACGCCCTCGGCATCCATCCTAAAACTCTTTTTTATATTTTATCTCTGGATATTCCAGCCGGAAATATGGGCGAGAGCACATGAGGGATACGCCTCACGAAAATTTACAACCTGTCAGCCCCGATGAGATTTCATGTATATACCCAAGTAAGAATTCTTTATTTATGTGAGTGACTATCAATATTTTTAAGAAATATTAATCTGCTAAAATCATATATATATATATATATATATATATATATATATATATATATATAAAAGTAGTGCTCATGCCAATAGGATAGAAAGAGAAGTAAGTGAAAACTGGGAGTGAGTGGTTTAGTATCGACGCAAGGTGGTAGTTACTATTTTCTGATCGAGACTTTCGTTTTTTGTTTTCGAAACAGTTTTTGTTTCTCCTGTAAAATGCCTTTTTTATGTGTTGTTACCTTATCCAACTGAATAGTTTATTACAATAGTTCATATGCAAAGAAATAAAAACAAGATTATAACCTAAAGCCATGTTTTATCAGCATACCATCCCTAGCCATGTTTTACATACCTCGGTGTTTTTTACGATGTCTACCTTTAAGCTACTTATATCTAGGTCCCTAATTCGGAACTCATTGAGCTGTCACATGATTAGTAAATTAAAACAGAAACCTAAAATCCTACGGAAAACATTATTTCCAGCAATAAAAATGCACGTTGTCTCGGAATATAATACTTGGAAAAAATTCTTAATACACGCAGATTAAAAAAATAAGGATTGACAAGACTATGACATCTTCTTGACTCCAGATCTCAACTTGACTTGAGAAACAAATGACTAATCTTCAAACTATAAAAAAAAAATATTTGGATATATTGTACAGTACTTAGGGTTTCAGAAAAAAACGTCCTTAATATATATACATACAAACAACAAAAGGAAAATGGTTAATGCACCTCGGTGCATTAGCAATCACACTTGACACGACATGAACATCCCACTGTAAAGTCATGCATTCATATCAAAAACACAAAATTCCACTCGTCAACTGATCATTAAAATTATCTCGTTTTTTCCCCCTTTCCTACTCTCTGTTAGCTAACCCCCTTCTGAGAAGATTAAGGCTTAGATATCTCCTCAGAGAACCTTAATCAGTTTAAAAAATTCATATTTCTGATAATCGAGGAGAGAAAAAGCAGTGAGATCAAATTTGCTCTATGCGATATTGTAATATAAAAGGATAATAACATAACTGGCAAGAAACTACAATAGATGAATTAATATGAAAACTAGAATAATTTGTGGCTCGTTTGACCTAAAACCTGGAGGAAAGGAGACAGAAGGGCACTTTACCTGTAGGCCTGTGTAGGAAGTTGGCTGGTAATTGTTGCTCTACAACTTTAACCTCGGTCATTAGCTGGCTCATAGTTGCTTTGATTCCTGATTACGCCCCCTTCAACTTGCACCGCTAAACAAGGCTCGGTTATCACAAAGCACGTATCATTACCCACGTAGTTTGCCGTCTTGTGTCAAAGGATTAATATCTGATAACCAAGTGAAGAGCAGAGTGACAACGTGTTTAAGGAGGCCTTCGCTTTAGTCTCATGAAGCTACTTACTAAATAATGGAGAAAGAAGATGAATCATGTCTGTGCTGTTTAAACTGCCACTAAAGAATTAAACTGAATAAAAAATATCTCCCATAATATTAGTTGACCTTATGTATCAACAGCCCCGGTGAATTAGCTTAATTTTGTCCAGAGTGAGTTAGTTGTATTCAGGGAAGCGGAATCGTGTGATTTTTTTTACTTAGAGTGGAGTTGCTAACATAAACAGTGCCTCCTTTTCATGGCAGTGCCAAAATCAGCCCTTCGTCACTTCGAAAATAAAACGATTCTTCTCTAATTACACGAAACTAATTTCCAAGAAAATTTGACTTGATCACTTATTCACCGAGGCTGCAGATACGAGTATATCCGGAAGAAAATGGTCTAGGTGGAGGTAACGAATTAATTTATTAAACAGAAAAAATAACGAAGAGACTGAGTGAGCTCCACAAACTCGATTCATGTTTGATAGAAGAATTAAGTGTTTATCAGCCACAGCCATCAGTGAACTCGGAAATATGAGTAAAAGTTACGAAATTTTACAAATGTATGAGAGGGATTTTTTGCTAGTCAACGGGAGGGACTTGGAACGAAAATAAACCCTGAAAACACGCCGAAACCACCGCATCTCGAATGCTTGTAGAGGTATACTTGAAGCATCCGTAAGTGCCCATGGCTCTGCTCCGTATTACGCTGAGAATCCGTAACATCTGAGAACTCCGACTCTACCCTGCAGGTACCAATTAGGTTCCATAGCACCTTTCTGTGTTTCTTATTTTATAGACCAGGCAAATAAAAGTAGGATTTAGTTCGGTCCCAAATCAGTATTTCTATCACGCCCGAAGGCTATTATTACATCATACCAAATCTGGAAAATTCCCGAAAGATCAGAACGGTAATAACTGTCCCTCTCTCAGAACCTTGACGACCGCCCAAACGGCCTGCCATCGAAGACACGGCGCGCCGATATGTAAGAAATCGTGTTAACCCGACCCAGAGCCCATATAAACGTATTTCCCGAGGAAATAGCCAGAGGGATCGGGAGAACGATTCTATATCTGGGGGGGGGAGTGTAAATTATTCCAACAAGGATAGCCGGGAGTAGAGACCGGACCGAGAAATCTGATAGCGGCTAAAGATAAGGAGGAAATATCGAGGATGGGAATAGCGACCCGGGACGTTAATATCTATCCAATAGCCACCTTCCCTTTGCCCCCAATCCCACCATATTGCCTCCTCTTCCAGTTCCTGCTCCAGCTTATTTCGTACTCTGGAGGATTCTGTTATTCCCTGATGCTAAAATAGACCGCTATTAATTCGTAAACAGGTAGATATAAGTTAAGTTCTTGCAGTGCCAACCTGATAAAAGAACTGATTTTTTTTTTGTTTACTAAGAATATACGTTATTGAAGACTGCATTAATTATATTGAGGAATCTGCATTATACTGTTTGGTGGTGTTTAAACTCGTTTAAAGGTTTTTTCACCACCTTCAGTCATCAACTCGCAGATTTTTTTTTAGATACAATTTTGGAATATGTTGAATAATAGCAAACACACTTGTTGGTTTTTGTGTCTTCCGTTCTTATTTTTAAGTTTTTTAGTAAGAACAATTATGAAAAATATCATATTTCAAAACATAAGCAGGGCCACCCAATACATTTAATAAGATATTATATAATTCATAAGAATATAATTTATTTTTAATTTTGTAGAATACAAAAGAAGATATATTTATCTTATTTTAGAATTCATCCCTCCCCTCCTAAAATTTATAGATAAAATAAACTAGTTTTAGAAATAAAATATATTAAAACATGAAATAAATATTGATAACTTTTCTATCTATTAAATAATTTAAAATAAATGGCTGTACATACAAAAACTTTTTGCATTCAATCTCATTTGAACATGTTATGCATACTCTAATATTTAACATGCTCTTGGTAAATATATAACACTTAAGTAAATCGAAAAATCCGATTTTTCACTATCTATATTTGAATCAGTAGGAGGCAATATATTTATTTGTTGTCTTCAGTTCAGCATATGACAGTGTCCGTAGAGATGAGTTGTACAAAGCTTTATCTGAAATGAATATTCCGCATAAACTGATAAACATGATTATATTGACTATGGAAGACGCACGATGTAAAGTACGTGTAAAAAATAACCTCTCAGTTGAATTTGGTACCAACAAAGATTTAAGGCAAGGAGATGCCCTATCATAATAACTCTTTAATCTGATTCTGGAGTAGGTGGCCTGCAAAGCCGGCATTCAACGAACCGACAGAATTTTTCACAAGTCGACACAAATTTTGGCCTACGCAGATCATGTCGACATCATAGGAAGATCCTTTAATCCGGAGCCGGGAAGCCTATTCCAGACCTCGGACGTATCGGAAGTAGTAAGGCTTGGTAGGTTGTGCTGGGCTGGCCAAGTGGCCAGAATGGCAAGTCTTAAAGAGTCCAGAAGAGTAATAGAAGAAAGGATTCAGAGCAGAAGAAGAGTAGGGCGACCCACGCTGCGATGGCTGGATGGAGTCAGTGAGGATTCCAGGATCCTACTCAATATCCGGAACTGGAAGACCGCTGCACTTGACAGGGAGGACTGGCGGAAACGAATCGAGGAGGCCAAGGCTCATTGATAGGCTCTACAATAAGAATAAGGAGGCAATATATAAATACTGTATTTCAATTTGTGTTAAAAAAATAAAATGTTATAAATGAAATTTTTCAATGCCCACTTGAGTGAAGTGAAGACAATATATAAGCTGTATTTCCGTTGGTATTAAATAAATAGAACATTTTGATGGGAATGTGTTAAAATTGCTTTTTTTCCAAGGAGGTAGTAAGAATATGAGATTTCTCAAGAAATTATAACTGCGTTCCATCATTTGTAAGTTAAATATTTGACTATAGCTACTATTCTAATATGTACGACCGCCATCCACACTAGGATTTTTTTTATAAATAAAAAAGAAATTTATATGAATTTTTTTCAGTTTTTAGTATTAAAGTTTTTTTTTTAATTTGGAGGATGAGAGCTATATTTTCTATGGAAATAATAATCCTGATGTTTGATAAGAACTTTGTTTACTAAAAAAATTAATGGATACTTGATTTATGGAGCCGTCAACGGTTTTAGCATTATAATATTTTAAAATATTGTACTATTTATCAACAATGCAATTACAACTGAAAAATTTAAAACAAAAACTTACGAAATGTGAACTTTAGTACAACATGTTCATACCTAAAACAAAATTTGAGAATTAAAATACTATAGAGAAACAAAATAAACAGAGAACATTTAAATTAATTATTTATAGAATATAAATGAGAAAAAAATAGTATAAACATATTTCTTGATCTCCAACGCAACAGTGGCGTTTGTAGGCCAACTGAGCCCAAAACAAACATCAAGATTTTCACCGCTAATAACAGGTATCGAAAAGTTACAATAACTTTGGATAAGCTCCAAGAATACATTACATAGTAAAGAATTTAAATTTATAGAGGCATTACTTGTACAGGTAAGTATATATCATTCTTATCTTCATACGATAAGCATTACAACAGGATCGTGTAATAATTTAAACACATTTACTACTGAAGTCCAATAAAATAAATTTCCATTCAGGCTTACAAAAATAAGTTATTGAAACCCCATCTTCGCCTCAATTTACTGGCTCAGCATATTTCTATAATTAGTTTTATTTCACGATTTATAGCATTTAAAAAAATGCTGTAACATCAAAAATGATAGCAATTACAAATATATAGTCCGTAGTTTCGCAACATGAAATTTCTAATTGTCATTTTTGTAAATCTGGGCTAAGCCTCTACAAAATAATTACTCTTAATTGAGTGAAAATCACTTCCCTACACGAACACTACCATGTATATAGTACAGTTCTCATTATGTACTGTCACTGCCAATACACTTCATTTTTTTTTTTACAAAACACCCTAGACTACTTTGATCAACACTTCTAAAATCATAAGTTTACAAACATTTGATGATACCAGTGTTTTAACATTTCAAGATATTGCTTCAACAGCAGCCTCCTTTAAAAAACTATATATTTCATTAAAATTATAATAACACTTAATTAAAAATACAAATTCTCGGAAGAGTAGATGATTGTTTATTTTTAAAGTTTAAAGTTTATTCTAGCTTTACTCTTCTTCTTCTTTTCCTTCCTCCTTGTGCCTCTCAGTGTGGAGGAGCCTCGGCCCACCTCATCCATTCCTCTCTATCTTGTCTGAGTTGTCTCATTTGAACAAGATTTTTCCCCTTTTTTTTCCCAACTTGCGGATATATTCATTCTAGGCAATCCTGGCCCTTCCTCGAGGTCTTGAGCCAGTAGGTCTGGCCTCCATTATCTTCCGCGGGTATCGGTCCTGACTCTTCCTGCATACGTGTCCGAACCATCTCAGTTGTCGCTTGTGCAAGGTATCCATTAATGCAGGGATCTCTAGTTCTTCACTAATTATTTTATTCGTTACACCGTCTCTTCTAGTTTTACCTGCTACTCTGCGTAGGTATTTCAATTCTGCCGCAGTGGTTCGGCTGATGTTCTAATCACTAGCAACCCAACTCTCACTTCCATAGATCAGGTTAGGGAGAAATATCGCTTTAAAAATAGGGAATTTGACTTACTTGCTTACTTCACGTATACCTACAATGGTGTTACAAATTTGGTAATAGACCTCATTTGCTTCCCTTATTCTGCTACATCTTGTAAACTGTTCCTAAATAGGTATAATCGTTAGCATGTTCCAATGTTTCTCCTCCACAATAAAATCCTGGAAGTATTTATCTTCATGCCTTTCCGCAAAAGCTCCTCCTGCCATTCAGTTATCGCTTGTTTCTCTTTTGTATCAGGAAATAGCACAATGTCATTGTCATGAGAATTGTCCTGAGATTCCATTTTCTTATCGTTGTCCAGGGTATCCTTTTTTTTACAAATCTTATGGATATCATCTATAAGATAGCTATAACTCCATGAGCACAATTATTGGAATTAAATCCATGCGGAAATCTCATTATAAAAACAGAAAATAAGAGTACCCATTTTATAGAGCCTGGGTGAGACCATTCCATCGGGTCCATCCGTGGCTGTGAAGTGATTAAATAAGTTATCACAGCCGAATTCGAACCCGGAATTTTCAGTTTGGTAGCTCAGGGTTCTAGACACTGAGCCACTCCGCCATTTAATGGTTACACGTGAAATACAACTAAAAGAAGTATCATTATATCCCGTGGTTACGGGAACAATATCACGGGTAGCATAACAAATAATAGCCGTATTGTGAAACTGCGATAGAGAGCACTTAGCGGAGGTCATCTTGTAAGAGGCGAGCACTAACTGTAGGGAATATCGTTAGCCAACTTAGCCAATATCCCGGATTGCTCTTACCTAACTTAGGTCTCTTCAAATCAGTAGGCTTCTCCGGCCGAGGGAAACATCTTGTGTAAATAGTTATCTGAATAAATATTAGGGGCCGAATTCGAGAGTTCAACTATATATCTATTTATTTCTTATTATAGCAAATTCTCTCCACTCATTTAGTTTTCAAGAAAAGTTATAGTCAAAGAAAAGTTATAATATTATATAAAATGCCATGTTATAAAAATAAGCTGGTATCACTTTAACTCATTAATACTATTGTCCTGTTTCTCGACCTAAAGCTGTTCCGAAATCTATATGATTGACTTTCTTTAAATTTTC
Organism: Troilus luridus; assembly: GCA_964056705.1. NCBI lineage: Eukaryota > Metazoa > Arthropoda > Insecta > Hemiptera > Pentatomidae > Troilus > Troilus luridus. The sequence goes on from OZ057414.1 coordinate 101,956,527, forward strand.
TTATTTAAATGTGAAATGCAAATATTCATTTATAATATTAAATTTATAGCCGCTAATTTAATTAATATATTCACCGCCATCTGAAACTCAATCTCTCCTAATATCCGTCATTCTTCTACCCATTTCATCTTTTCCAACACCTCTTCATGTCCTAGGCAGATTCTCTCTTAGCAGGTTTACTTATTTTCTTAAATTGATCAGTATGGAACAATGGTTTATGATGTTTGTTTGTTTACTTTATGTTGCTATGCCTAACTAGGTTTAATTAGGATAGGGATTTTTAACGAGAACCTGACATCGCAAAAGCTCGGTTCCCCCGTTTAACGTCCCTTCCGAAGGATGGAAAACCAAGGATGTTTTACTCCGTTTTAAAAAATCCTAGAACCACTTGCCGGGCTAGGAACCAATGATCTAAAATTACTTTTCTGTTCAATGGTTTTTGTTATTGAGTGTCTTTTCTTGTATCTTCTTTACATTATGTAAATAAGTTATTACAACGCATATTATGTTTTTATTAGCTTTTATTTATTCTCTCTAGTTTCTTAGTATTTTGTCACGAAATGTACTGATTTTAATTAATTCAAATTTAATTTACTTTGTTGGCACTTTTGTAAATATTTTATGACTAGTATTTATATAGCGGAAGATGGACATATAGGATCTAGGACCCTCCTGGGGCTCACCCAGTTTCTATAAAATATTATAAAAATAGGGTACCCAAAATAAGGGGGAAAAATCTGGCGGTTGACCTAGGACAAGTCACCTCCTTGCAGAACCGTTGTCCATGAAACAGTACTGTCTCTACCATGTACTGAATCCCAGACCCGTTCATGGGTTGTAATGGTAAAGATTATATATCCTTTTGGCGGGATGTATATAGTGTTTCCTTTTCTCTTAAAGTTTGTTGTTATAAAAGTACCTAGTCCCGGAATAAAGTTACTCTTTTGTTCTATTATATTCTATAAAAATTTTTTTTGGAAAAGTTAATAATAAAATTGACTATGTATAAGTCAATAGAAAAAAAAAATCTGAACCACTACAAACCGTGAAGGGTCTACGGTTCAGCAAACTCATCAAGGGTAGAGACTGTACAGTTCCTAAGCCAATGATTGCGCAGGGAGGACATTTGGCCAACATTACGCTCAACTGCCAAGTTTTCCCCCCAATTTAAGAGTACCCACTTTACAGTGACAGGGGTGAGCCCTCGGGAGGGTCTGCAGTCCCCCCAGGGTCAATCCAGGTCCACGTTCACGTGTCACACGTCGATGCTAACCGATAAATAATGCATCTGCTACAACTGGTTTCAAACTCGATACCCTCAGCCCAGCAACACAGCTCTTTACACACTGAGATACCTCGCTTTCTCTGAAATGAATATATAAAATAATGAGTTAGTTGCATAGGTTATACTCATCAATATTCACTTTTATCGTTTCTAATTTGTTGATTTTCTTTATACTCACCTAACTATATATAAATATAAATGGAATAATTAATACAGAAAAATATTTTTAAAAATATCGACTTCTAGATTTAATTAATTAGTTTTAAATATTCTGCTGCAACTATTATAGCTCACTAGAAAACTAAAGTTAGTAAGAAATTGATGTGATGTAGTCGAGGAAGCTCTGTTGTGTTAACGAAATCTTAAACGATTTACCAGAAATAACACTTTTCATTAGGAATTCTACCTATTTTTAACAATGCTCTCAAAAATCGCTTTAACGGTGATGACAAAACTCGTTATATTGATGTAAAATTAATCATCTTCATCATCAGTTAGCCTTTATACTCTTTGAAATAATCTGACAGGGATTAAATAGCGGGTCTTCAAAATGTCTTTCTCAATCACCTTTAGTATCGTTTAATTACATTCAATAAACTGTCTCCAATTTTAATTCTATAGAAATAGGATACATTTATAATTTATAATTATAATTTATGTAATAAGGTATTTCACTATAAGTGAAAAAGAGAAAACTATTTTCCCATGTTGAAAAATAACTTTTGGGTGTGGGAGTTTAATATATAGGTATAATAAACAATTGAGAAGCTAATGATTATATTTGATATATTATTTAAATAAAATAATGGCACTTATTCCACAGATTGTCTGCTTTGGAGTAGGAGTAGTTTAAGTTATTAATATTCGTCAAGTAAAAATAAAATGGCTTCAAAATATACCAAATTAAACAAAATTACAGCTTATTTGAAAATGACTAGCACAGCAAGCAACGGATAATTTAAGTTGAGTAATTTCAACAGGCATATTTTCTTAAAAAACCTAATTTTTCATAAGAGGTATTTGAAAGTTTCATGTGAGTTTAAATGATTAAAAAAAAAATGGTATTGGTAAAGCAAAGCATTCCTACTGTAATGATGGTATTGAAATTATTTTATTAACTTTTTAAAACCTTGAAACTGTTTTAATTTTATGTCATTATTCTCATAAAACTTAAAACATGATAAACTGAAAATATGATTTTATTAAAAAAAAAAAAAAAAAAACATGTTGGTAAAGAAATATGAGATATCCCGTTCCAGAATTTAAAACCTTCTTCCAATACAATTGCTACTGTAGGCTTAACTCGAAAATGTCAATTTTTTAGTTATTTCGTTCTGTTGACGGATACTATAGGGTGTTTTTTTAAGCTAGATAGAACTTTAAATTGTAAAAAGTAACACAAAAAATTAAATTGTAATCAAAATTTTTTTTTTATTCGAAAGATCAATACGTGACATTAACATTTGAAAATGATTTCGGGCATATGGGCGCCGCGGCTGTTCTTGACGAAGCGCATTCTGGACGTCCAATTTTGGGCCACTTTTTCGAGCACTGCTGGCCGTATGTCACGAATAACACGAACAATGCTCTGGCTTCCAAGGCGTCAATTGTTGCTGGTTTATCAGCATAAACCAGTGACTTCACGTAGCCCCACAGCACGACCTTGGAGGCCAATTGACAGGTCCATTTCTCGAAATCAACCAAAAATGCGCCTCATCGCTGAACACAATTTTGCGATAAAACAACGGGTCAGTTGCCAACTGCTCTAGAGCCCAATCGGCGAAAGAAGTATACGAAATGTCAGAGTATACTGAAACAAATAAAAAAAAATTTTTGATTACAATTTAATTTTTTGTGTTACTTTTTACAATTTAAAGTTCTATCTAGCTTAAAAAAACACCCTTTATAAGAACGCTAAAATGCGTTTCATTAAATAAAAAGGAACAATAAATCATGGCAGATTATAATACCATAATAAGTACATATTGGCTAGGTTGTAAATGCCCGAGGTTATTGCCCCATTACTTCTTGTTATTTACTTATTTATTTACAGGAAATGATGGGATACCGCCGATAAAGAAAAGATTGTGAAGTGGAAATGACGTAACGTAACGTCACTTTAACTACCCCTACCACCAAACTGCGGAGTACCAAAATAATTACTAATTAGGAAAACCGTGGAAGATCATTAAAAGTGACGAAAATTGTTTATATTGAAGTAATTACTATATATCTATCGGTTTCCATAAGGGTCTACGGATGTTAACAGATTTAATTATTTATAGTAACAGCCATTTGGAAAACAAATTTCTGTAGATGAGAGTAACATTGAAACTGTATAAGTATTTGTATAAGTAATACTAATAATACATTGTTGGAAATCTAAAGATTTAATAAAAAATAACAGCTACTTTATAAATCTGTCTTTATAAAACGGTAATAAAGACTGACGCAAAAAATAAAGATAAAAAAATTATTTTTAAATATTTTTGTTTTGAAGAGATAAGATTTGCCCTGGCCGGGATTCGAGCCCGGGTCGTCTACATTTCCGATGCAGTGCTCTAAATCACTGAGCTACCAGGGGTCGTATCCAAATCACACAAATTCGTTCTCTTCACCGATCCTATATCCCCCTGTTTTCGCAATTTTTGCGATGTATAAACGAGGAAGAATGTTCATTGAACGGGTTAGTTAAGCCTTTTATTTATTTATTTTTTTCAGTAACTACAAGAGATCGTAGTTTTGTTCAATTTAACGATGGTTAAACTGTAAAAATAAAAATAAATATCATCAGCATCTATGTAATAGCAAATACATGGTATAAATAATGTAACTGTATTATAATTATTATATCAATAAATCTGTGCTGATCGTGTGCGGCCCTTCATAAATAAACTACACGAAAATGTATATGATTATTGCATTGAGTCCCAATAGATAGGAATCATCATCATCACATGGCGCTATGGTCCATGGAGGGCCTTGGCCTCCTCAACAATTCTCCTCCACTTTGACCGATCTCTCGCTGGTCTTCTCCGTGTTTTTATCCCCAGGAGCTTAAGGTCTCCTTCCACATCATCCAGCCATCGCATTCTAGGCCTTCCTCTATTGACGTCTACCCGGACCATTTTCTTCGACATAATTTTTTTTATCTTCATGAGCAGAAATAGTAGAATTTTTAGATTCGTAATGTTTATAAATATACAAAAATAACATTTTTATTAAAGCTAAATTATCCCTTATTCGTTTATTATATTCTGCTAAGCAACATACATTTTAGATATTAATTTAACCCTCGCAAATGTTTTTTTACATTAAGGGTTGAAACTGGCAATTTTGAGGCTTAATCCACACTAATTATATCATATATATATATTTTGTTCCTGGCTGTTTCGCGTCCAATAATAATATATATATATTATTTTCTTTATTAAACAATTATGTACAACTTCGTTGCTTTTTGTATCTAAAAGGTCGCGCAATAGATGTCGTTCCATCCAGTCTCCTTCTCTAATAACCCCCCCTCCCCCCCACATCCTACAATCATCTTTTTTTGGGTCATCCTCCTTTCCGAAGGGCAATATTCAAAGATTATTTTTGGCCATACCATTTAATATTCTTGTTTCTATTGTGAGAGGATCGTTCTTTCCAGATCTCCCAATTGTCTAATTGTTCTATTAGGGACGTGCTGAATTCTGGAAATAGCACAACAGCATCCATATCAATATGAATTTATATTTGTATTAATATAAATTCATATTGATCTAATTTTCTAAAAAGTCAAGAAACAGAAAGAGTTGCAACACCTCACCGATTAATAATGTGTAAACAGTATTATATTGATATGAGTTTCCAAAAATTTTTTTTTACCAAACCTGCATTCCCCTAATGATATTACACAGAAAACTAGAATATAGTATAATAATTGATTAAATTTTCAACGGGATTGAAATAAATCGAATATAAAAATAATTTTATTCTGGAGCCAGGTCCGGAAAAGAAGTGTAGGGAGGTGGTTTTAGTGGGTAAAAATCCCACACACGGATAGGTACGGGCCTATCCGCGTCTTTTGAAGATTTCCACCTGCCCACGTAAAAAAAAAAAAAAAAAGGGAGGGATGTTCAGATGGAAGGCCGAAATTAGAGAAAATTTGTTTCATCAAAGTAACCCAAACAATGGTATAGAAGAAATTGAGGGATTTCTAATAAAACCATTACCACTACACTGTGAACGGACCCCGCAGGGGCTAAAGCTGTTAGCAGAATAAATAATGTATCTTTCACAGCCGGACTCGAACCAAAGACCTACAGCTCGGTAATATGGTACTATACAACCAACACTCGCTCCCCCCCCAAAAAAAATTCCCCTGCTATCTTTGGAACCGCCCAGAAGACTGATGCCGTTGACACCAGTGTTTAGACTTAGGAAAAACAGTTTAGGGGACGGTGTTCTAATAAATCGAGTGAGGCTTTGCCCCAGCATGCCCCCGCCGATATCTTGGAAATATATCACCCCCTAGGGGGCCTTCCTTCCAAGGCCCCAGCTTTCGTCAGGCTCTTAGGCTCCTATCTCACCGCCTAACCGCTACCAACGACCATGTAGATATATCATATCGATTCGTTCTTATCCATTCAGCCTTTCTCCAAGTTGAATATGAACAAATAAATAAATCACGCAACAAGAAACTCGAGTTTTCTCTAAAATGAGTATTTCGTACTCAAGGGAGCAGAATCTTATCACTTTCATAGTAAAAAGGAGTCTAACAGACAATGCCTCACGGCTTAAAATGGAGTTGTTATATGTGCAATAACTCAATTTCAAGCCAAAAGCTAAAATTCCGCTTCCCTCAATTAGGGTACTGCGCCACCTACGGCTGGTGCAAGTAACGAGGTTGAGACTGCTCGCGGAGTCTTGAGATACTCCTTGGTTTACTCAGTCTAAAAAGCAGGTACCTTAATAAGGGGATAAACCTAGCGATTTGATAATAGTGTGTTCTCAGCTTTAACACCACCTTGCATAGCTGTTGGGTTAGAAATAGGTTCAGTCCCCACCATGTCCCAAACCGAAGACTCTTCGGTTGAATTGGTATGTATTTTTGAGGTATGTTTATGGAAAGTTGATCCAATTGGACCATAATTATTCCATAAGTTTGCCTTATTGTTCACAAATTTTACTAACGTTATAATTTAAGTCTGAAACTAATCGTCATGTTGTTCTTCTTTTCCAAATGTCTATATTTAATAATCTATTGATTCCATATTAATAATTTAACTTAAATATATAAATAATAATATATAAAAATATTTTTCCAATAGATATCTCAAGAATCCATCTTCTCTTTCCAACCAGAGTTAAAATAAAGTCACAAAACTTGCAATATAATGCCAACGATGGCCAATATCTTTCCGAATTCAATTTCAAGTGTTTAATTATTAAACAATATTCTTTTACCGCAGATTAACACTTTAAGAATATTTATATTTGTTTATTTATATCAATAATGGATATATGATCTATGAAGTAATGTATCTATTATCAATTAATCTGATTGCTGTAACGACTCATATGTAAATTAGCTATTCCGGAGTTTTTTCAGCCGATCCGTTACAAGTGCAATCCTCCCACCTATGTTTGGCTCCTTACTCCATACATGCAATATTCCTTGGATACCATCTTCAACCGTAATAAGTATATTAATAAAACGAATAGGAACTATTTCTGTTAATTTGCCCTATTTATGAATTAAAAATGTGGGTATCATATTCACTGAATATGTCACATATAATATATTCTGTATATAATATTTTAATATATCTATATCTATGTATAGTATGTAATATATTAAACAAGCTAGGAGAACAATCTGGCTAGATAAGGGGGAACTAGACTAATCGACAGCTATAAGAGCTATCGATTCGCGGGCTCTATTAGCCACCACATGCCTGACCCCTTCACTGTATAACAATACATTATATTTAATGCAACGTATAGAGAATTATTAATAATAACCTATAATGTCGGCGATTATTACAGAGTATTACTATTATTACTATCAGAAGTGGTCTGTGCTTGAGTATGAGTATGCGTGTATCTGAAGAACAAAGAATATAATATTAAATATCAAAATACAAAAAACTATAATTTTTAAATAAAATACAAACAATTTATGACCAAAAGTTTCCATCTCTTAAATAAACAAAAAAAATTACCTGTAGTATTTAATGCTAATATATTATATTATATATATAATATATAATAAGGTATATATATATATATATATATGTATATATATACTTAGTGTACATACTTAGTGTATATATATATATACTTAGTGTACATACTTAGTGTATATATATATACTTAGTGTACATTCCATATCCAATATACACTGTACTGTTTCTATGACACACCGGTTGTGCGGGGAGATGATTAGTCCGAGGTCACGCTCAACCGTCAAGTTTTTTGTGTCCACTTTACAGAGAATGGGTGAGCCCCATAACCGAGGGTTACAGTTCTGACCCCACAGATTTCATCTCCGAAGTTAACAGATTCAATAATTTACATGTCATAGCTGAATTTGAACACATCACGATAGCAAATCAGCGCGCTACAAACTGAATTACCTTGTAAATATTATTATATTTAATATCTTGATGTGAACATGAAATAAGTTTCATGTGAACATGAAATAAGTTTTTAGGATAATAAATATTAATTGTTTTATCCGTTACAATTAGTTAAATGACATTTTTATTTTTATTATTTAATATGAAATATATCTGTGTATTAAGAGATATATATCAGAAAAATAAATGAATTATCCTTAATTATATATGATAGTACATACATTCAGCTCCAAATTTCGAGCTTTGTGATTCTGATATAATTTATTTAAAAAACATTAATGCCGAACTCCTCTCATTAAAATCATTTTATCGGAATTAAAATGTAATATTAAGAGAAACCTTAATATATTCCGTCCCTTTTAGAATATAATTAGATCCTCTGAATATTCAAAGGTTATTCGATATTGCAAGTGAAAATATGTATATTAAACTTCCTCCTAAAATTTTAGTTTCATAGCTTTTCATGTTTTCAGAATAAAATTAATTTTAAGTGTAGACTAGAGACTAAAGAAACCAGCATTAGTGTACAAACCTATACCACTACAACCCGTGAACCCGGGTCTAGGGTTCAGTACATGGTAGAGATGGTACTGTTTCACGGACAACGGTTCTACAAGGAGGTGGCTTGTCCTAGGTCACGTTCAACTGCCAGATTTTTCCACCTTATTTTGGGTACCCTATTTTTATAATGTTGTATAGAGGCAGAAGGGTCTTAGATCCAATATGATCCACCTCCGGCTGCAAACAGACTAAATAAAAGTCTTGCCCGCAGCGGGATTTGAACCAGGATTTCCGGCTTGGCAACTCAGTGCTCTACCACTGAGCCATTTCTCTTCCCCTAGCTTTAGTCTACATATAAGTTAAAAATAGTTAATATAGCAAATATTAAATATAGTAACCAATCAAATATATAGGAAAGCATCAATAATATATACTAAATGTTGATGAAATACATTTAATCAAGTAGTCGAATGCCTTAGCCTTTACAATGAACGGGTAAAGTCAAGATAATTGAAGTATCAGTTATAGAATTTTCACAACAACAAATAGAGATAATAGAAGTATATTTCAATTTGACAACAGTCTAATATTATTCGATATCTTTGCTCAACTATGTATAACCTAGGCATCACCATCGACCAAAACCTTTCCTGGAAATCCCACATCGCCCAAATATCCCGACGGACAGTTAGTTCCCTGAAGTTGTTCCATCGTTCTCGTCATCTCCTTACACAATCTTCCCGTAAGCTTCTCGTATCTTCTCTCATCTTCCCCCACTTTGACTATTGTAGCATGGTATATGGAGGCCTCTCTAAAATGCTTGAAGACAGATTAAAGAGAATAATGAACTGCTCTCTAAGATTTGTGCTTGGTACTCCGAAACGATCGCGCGTCTCCCACCTCTATGATGGGTTAAAGTGGCTCTTCCCTCCCTTCCGAAGACAATATTTCCTCTGTTCATTCTTATACCAATCCATTCACTCTCAACACCCTTCATATATCTACAGTCTCCTCCAATTCAAATCATCAGTTCAACACCATAAAACAAGATCCCGCCTTTCTGATCTCTATATACGTTCACACAGAACTAAAGCATTCGAACGTTCCTTTCTCGCCCGCTCCACCACAATGTGGAACTCAATCCCTCCTAATATCCGTCATACTCCCTCTCTATCATTATTCAAATCCTTGCTGTATCAACATCTATTAGCTTCCCAAAAGGATAGTCTCTAGGCAGGTTAGTCATTTGCTTAGAATACAAGGTATATAATAACTCATTGTGTTATCTAGTTCTTTTAATTCTGCTCTTTGAAAAGCTGTACATCATGTAAACAAATTATTGAATGCTAGCTCATGCATTCAATTTCAAAAGCTATGGATTTATCTATTCTCTGTAATTGCTTAATATCCTGTCAAGATCTGTACTGTTTATTTACTTACTATTATTTTTGTTTATATATTTCTTTTTAAATTGTTTTCTGTCATGTTTTCACGCTTTATGATTTGTAACATTTAGCCTTCTGGCCAGATAAATATTATGTTTTTATTCCTGTTCATATCTGTTATTCTAAAGGGACTTTGTCCCAGAATAAAGTTACTTTTCTATTCTATTCTATTCTATTCTATAATTTGTATGTGGAAGAAAATGGTCCATTTTCCAATGGTCCAAAATACCCGGACCATTTTCTTCCACATATTTCATCAAGGTCAACTATGTTCATTCAAAATATAAAATTTTTAATTTGAAATATGTGAACGCCTGTTTTATTTTTCTAAACACAACTTTACTATATTATATATAATATATTTAAATAACGAATAACTGGTGATTCTTTGATAAATATTGAGGAGATTTAACATTTAATATCTAAATCTACCCCTGAAAAAAAAGTTTTAAGAGAATAAAAAGGAATTTTAACCAGGTACAATTTTTGTTTTTTAGGCAACTGAGAGACCTTTATCGGTGGTCTTTTTTTTAATTCTTGCTCTAGTAAAATTTAATAACAACTATCCCGATTTATACTCAACAGTTTAAGCACATTCCCCTTTTTATCCAACAACGATAATATTGAGGATTTGATTTGTAACACAACAAAACCTTTTACATATGTATTGTATTGCAATTTGTACGACTAAATGTTTTTTAGATATATAAAAAGGAACGTTAACCAGTAATTGTCAGTTATCTGTATTCATTTGTTTCGTTTAACGCCACTTAATGCTGCTATGGCAAATTGAACGATACTACAAAGGAAGTAGGATATGTAAGCAGGATACCGATCTTTGACGAGTACCTGACATTTCACAGGCTTGGGATCTTCATTTTACGTACCATTCGAAGAACAGCATACATTTTCGCTCCATTTAAAAATCTAAAAGCTACCTGCCGGGCTATTATGTGACCAGATGATATGAATTTGTCATCAATATTCTAATATTGATTACTTTAGAGCTATATATTAAATTCAGATAAGAAAAAAACATTAGTTTTAATCTTTCTTACTCTTGTGAATGAATGTTTCATAATTACTTTTCCGTTTAATAAAAAAATTAAAATAATCTCTATTGTTAATAAATTTAGAAATAAGGAGATATTTAGCACACTTTCATAAATTTGTAAATAAATTACCAATTAGTTATGAACGGAAACTACAAAGACTTTCTTTAAGGTTTTGGTTGAATATTGTAGTGACGTAGGAGTTTACAGGATAGCCGAGGCACAGTTATTCCTTTTCCAGTTCTGCTTTATTTTTTTTGTATTCCTCGTCTTTTTTAATTTACGAAAAAAAAATTATGGCGACTTTATTCTAATGCGGTGTATATCGCAGTCCTCCCCCCCCTCCCCCCCCCGTACCCTCTAACTTCCACTAATTCAACTTTTTTCACCCGGCCCTATCTTTTTCTCTCTTTCTTTAATATTTTTTCTCTTTTACCTGAGAAAACAGCTCGTCCCTTATCGCGAGGCCTTTTATTTTTATTCTCGCTTTAATAAAATTTAATAACAGTAATCCGTTATTCGGCCCAGAGTTTAAGCCTATTCCACCCTATTTCCCCCAACAATATTCTGTAAGTATTTCGGATTTAATTTGTAACACAAAGCACGAAATAATAACCGAAGCATTTTATGTATAATAAAAGATATTTCTAAGGAGAGAAATAAATTATATCCTTTGGTCAGGAAATGGAGAGCGTTGTCTCTCCTGTATTTTGAAGAACGAAATTTAAACTGATAAAACTGTGGCGAAACACAATTGTGAATGTTACAATGATACAATGTTGTGTTTCAAATAACGAGGATATTATTCTAACCAATTGTGAACAATAACAAAAAGCTAGTGAAAATTCTGAATACGAAAGGCATGTTGTCTGTTTTGAACAATTTATTATTACAAATATTTATATAGTTATTCAGATGTTATCTCGTAATTTGTTTTATTTAGTCTGAAACATAATATCTATTTTGAACCAAGTTGAGCTATTTTATAATTATTTTTGTTTAATTTGATCGTTTATTAAGTTACTATGAAAGTTACTGCAATAAATTATGATAGCGAGTCTAACAATAAAAATTAAAATATTTCAATATATATTATAATTGGTAAAATTACTATTATTTTTATCTATTTTTTCACACTTTTGTGGGTTCAAAACAGAGTTGGGGGTCAAGTCCAACCATCTACAGTTATAATAATAATAAAGTTATTAATATTAATATTATGATAATTATATGTATTGGAGCTACAACCCACAAGCGACTCCTGGCCTCATGCAGCATCGATCTCTATGTTCTTTTATTGCTGAGTTTCAGAATGATTGCATACAAACACTTAATAGTAATTTATTTAAGAAGTATCAATTAGGAAACGATCACAAAAAAAACCTTAATATTTAAATTTTTTTAAATAAAATGTAGTTATATAATCAAGTAAATCGGGGCTTAATAATTCAAATTACTTAATTAAATGTGTAAAATAAAAATATATATTTTTTTATATTCTAAGTGTTAAACGTAATATTAGCACCGGATAACACAAACAATTGTAGTCGAGTAATATGATACTATGTTGTATACTTTTTTTACTATGTTGTATAAATTTTGTTGGTAAATTTAAACATTATAATATGTTTAAATATACCAACAAAAGTGAACAAAAATAATTTTATAACAGAACACCTTAGTTGTATTCCCAAAGAAGGACTGGGCTCCATTATAGCTTAGAAAAAAATTTATGAATTGAACCTAGAACATCATTCTGATCCTTTAAAAGCTAAAATTAAAGAACAGTCTGCAGAAATGCAGAAGAACATTGAGGAGCTGAAGATTACTCCAGCAGATATTACAGAGCATATCATCTATGAAGGCAAATTTGTACCAATGTATGTGTTTTCAGGAAGCACCTAAAAATATTATGGGGGCTACTTGGACAAAAAAGAGGAAGGAAAAACATAGTGCAAGAATCAAGAAAATTGGGGATCTGAGGAGATAGGAAAGGAAAAAAGATTTCAAGAAACGTAGTTCAAAGTGGCGCATTCGAAAACAAAAATCACCCACAAAGCCCATAGAGAACACACGGTTGGAAAAGCATAGTAGAGTACAAAGGCTTATTAGAGTGTGTTTGAGCTGTATATCTAGTTTTATCCGATTCAACTGGCTTGTTCCGATCCGTCCAATGTTTACTCAGCCAATTTGAACCAGAATCCTTCAAGTTTCAATTCATACTCTCGTCTGAAAGGAGAATGATAATACATTTTATACTTCTATACAGAGGGCTCCATAAGGATTACATATATACACAAACGGTGATTAAACAACCATAAAATAAGGCAGGGTTATAAAAAAAAGTATCAATTTCAAAAAATTTTTTAAATAAAATAATAAAGAAAGTTTAAGTAGTGGTCGAAATTCTCACACAGTCGTTTATATTTTTCAAAAATTGTGATCCTTCATGATGTTGGTTAGACATACTAGAGAAACAATTTTACTTTTTTGTTAATTCCTTTAACGTCGCTGTGTGCATTGTTTAGTGTGTGTTCATTGATTTTTCGATTTTATATTTCATAAGTCTCACACAAGTGTTTGTTTACTAATCATTTCTATGAAGGATATTTGGATAATTTCTAAAAAGTTGCTTTGCTACCAAATCATTGAAGAAGGATTCGTTTAATATAAATTTTCTCGTATACTTTCTGATTCGAGTTTTCCCTTGGCTGGTTAAATTTGAGGATTTTAATAAATTTTTTTAAAATAATTTATTTAATGAAATTTACAACTGTATTAAAATAACACAACAAGTAAATAGAATAGAAAGACAAGTAAATATACTGATTGGTACATATGAGCATGAAAGACTAGTAGCGAAACTATCCAGTGGCAGTACTCAAATAATAAGTTTAGCTTAGAAGGTCACGAGGCCATCTTCTCTTCAGACGTCTCGGAGGATTATCATTAATTGAAGAGTTTGCTAGGTTTGAAACTAGTGGGTTTGATTGGAAATAAAGTTTGTCATGAAAAGAGTGATATCCGGTTAGGGCCAAATCAGCAACAAATGGGACATTAAGGTCGTTATGGATTACTTTGTTTGTTACAAAGTAAGGAGCATTGAGGATTTTGGAAGGATTTTGGATTGTAAGGATTGAATACGAGAGGAATTAGATGGTTTAGGTGATCCCCAAAGCTCTATTCCGTAAGTCGAGATGGGTCTAACAATAGTCATGCATCTGAATCTTTAGTAATTAATTGAGAGCTTAGAGCGTTTGTCTAGTAAATGTTGAAGTAGCCTGAAACGGCGTTCTGTTTCTAATCGTATCAGTCTAGTATGAGGATTCCAAGTTAATCTTTTGTCAAGGTGTAGTCCTAAGTACCGGACCTGTTCTATAGGATTGAGTGGGATGTTATTAGAAAAAATCAAATGATGATTTATATGTGCTTATAGGAGTTTTACATTTTGGTTTGCATGTAGCCATTACTATTTGAAATAATTTATAAAAGTTAACCACCGAAATTTAAGAAATTGATCAATCGCTTCAACTTTCTTTAAAATGGAGTAGAGTTAAATTAAGCCCAATTACAGTTTTGAGGAGGATGTTACGATTTTTATTTTCAAGGTATATAACGATAAACTAGTAAGTTCTTTACTGGCATTTCAGAGGCATTGTGTTTGTTTTTTAACCCTCCTAATACCGGTTTTGGTCACCAACGACCCCAAGCTCCTGTTTTTGATTCTCCTTAAGCCAAAAACAAAGTAATGCTCACTGGTGTCTAGGACATCTATCCTCGGACTATTCGTAACACGAAGAGTGGAGTACTAACGAATTTCATGCACAAAATAAATCACTTTGGATTAATGTTTTCCAAAAAACGTAGATGGGGTCCCGGAACGACCTCACATACTAGTTACTGTTAGCATTATTTCAGGTCGCCGAATTCACCGACTGCGACTTTTAAGGGTCTTTATATAATTTCCTAAAAGAATATCTCCAGTTACAGTGTCAGTTTGTGTGTATGGGTTCCAATTACCACCGCTAGCAACTAAATATTCTCATGAAGTCGTTCAACATTTGGTGTTCTTTGGTTGCAATTCTCTCACTTTCTTTCTTTTTCGCATTCATTTTTCATAAGATATGAATACTTTGATGTTTGTCAGTTCCTAGATATTTCTCAGATGAATTAGGTACCTACTAAACGAAAGAGAGAAAGGTTGGGAGGGGCTAGATTTTTCAGAACTCTACTTGCAGAATTTCTGTCATTTGCTTATAATCACAGAGTAAACATCCTGGAAAATGATATTGAGAAAAAGCCTAACATCATTGCCCATTACAATGACACGAAAGAAAGAGGACAATGTGTTACCTATTCCCAAGAATAAATAACACTAAACTAAACCTTGTTTGTGATGTTTACAATAAAAACACTGTAAATATTGTAAAGAGCACAGAACCACAACATAGTCATACATTCATTGTAAGTAGGCACTTCGGGTTTTCTTGAAACATGTTCGTAGTTCACTAAAGTGAGATATTTTAAAAACAAATAAAACTATACATTATGAGAGTTCGAAAATTATTTCTATTGCTTTTGTACGGTACTTTTCTATCAGCATCATTAATAATGACTCCTAGATAGATGATATCATCGTAGCTGATGGCAGAAAAAGATGGGGTCTTCTAGGGACCCCCCTGGTAATGCGTGTAACTTTTTTCACCCGGTATATAATTTTAATAAGGATTTCATATTTCTCCTTTATAATTTTTATTGATGTATTTTTATCATACATAGTTCTTTCGACGTACGGCTGTAAGCCAAAAATCAGAATGTTTGAGAACCGTTTTGGATTAAAATAAATCGCTTGATGTTTAAGTCAATTTTACGTAAATAATAGAATCTTCTTTATCAAGACTGGAAATATAAAGGATTGTTAAAAAATTGCGTTACTCCTACCACCAAACGGACAACATAAATCGATTTAGCATTGTAGGAGAATTCCGTCATATCACCTTTACCCTTCGTCGTAAACTAATGACCTCCTGTCCTCCAGTGCCCTTTAATGACATCCCACTGATTCCTGTAGAACAGGTCAGGTACTTAAGACTACACTTTGACAAACGCTTAACTTGGAATCCTCATACTAAGATTCCAAACTACTAGAATACTGAAACGACAGGAACAGCACGAAACGGGGACTTCAACACTCAGAAAAGACTCCTATATAGGACTATTATAAGCTTTGGGGCTTTACCAAGCCATAAAATTCCTTATGTATCCTATCTTTACAATTCGAAATCCTTTGTAAAATCCTCAATATTTCATACTTTGTTACAAATAAAGTCATCCATAATGAACTCAATGCCCCATTTGTTGCCTTATTAAGCCATAGAATGCGTTTCATATCCAATCGTTTTAATCGAAAATCCTTACTACCTTTTTGCTGGTTTGGACCGAACCCGATATCATTCCTTTCATGACAATCTTTTATTCCCACTCAAATCCACTAGTTTCAAACCTAGCAACCTCCTCTACTCCCTATTATCCTCTGAGGCCTCTGAAAAGAAGATGGCCATGAGACCTAAATTGAACTTGTTATTTGTATACTACCACTGGGTAGTTTCTCTCCTAGTCTCTTACCCGTGCCGTTACGTCTCATCCATTATATTTACTTGTAATATTATTGTAGTACAATACAGTTGTAAATTTCAAAATGTAAATTAGAAAAAAGTATTGTAGGAGACGCTATATATTCAAATCATAATTATTTTTAATCTAATGCAAATGGTAGACTGAATAGTTCTAAAAAGAGTGTAAAATTGTGAGGAAATGCAGTAAAGTGTATTTTTAAAAATATTATTTTGTACTTTTATTAGTTGGATGTTTGGAAACACTAATAAACATTTTATTAGACCTTTAAATAGTTCAGTTTATTTTTGTCAAGTGCAGTTGGACTCTTCATGGCTATGCTATGTTCTATTCGATTATCAATATTTTCCTCCTTCCTCCGTTCTTTATTTTCAGGCATTCCTTCAAACTCTTTTGGTCTTTCACCAATAACATGGTATTCATTATATAATGTAAAAAAAAATCATATTTCTTGTAATTTTACTATTTTCTTATGCATTTTTAAAAAAATAATGCATTTTTTTTCTTCTAAATTACCTCCCATCAGTTATTACAAAATTTATCTTTCACTATTTTTATTTCTATTCATTCCTATAATTTCTCTTTATATAACCTGTTATATCTTCTTAGGTACTGCAATGTTAAAACAGTTTTTTTTTTCAGTTTTCTTTTATTCTCATCCCAGAAGATGGGATAAAAATTAGGTTAAAACTTAGGCTCAAGTAAACTATGTCTTTCTTATTTCGTGTAATTTATTGACTCCCCCACCTGATTATTTTACACTCTTCTTATAATAATTTTTATTTAAAAAAAAAATCAATGCTTTGAATTTATTCGATGTATCGGCTATTATCATAAACCGATTGATAAGAAACTTCGATAAGGTTTTAGTTGTGAAATAAGTAGATTATATACGGAATCATATTGTACATTAGGTTGAAATGTAGGCACAAGTAAAATAAGTCTATCTTATTTTTATTATTATTTTTTTTTACTGCACCCTCTGACCATTTTACATTTTTATAATTATTTGATTGTTGAGAATTGATTCGATGTAACGATTATCATAAGCTAATCGATAAGATATGTAAATGTTAATAAATAGTTTTCTTATCCCATTTCATTGCGTTTTTGACAAATTTACCAACAGAATGATAGGATAAAATAAATATGCCCCCCCTCCCCAATAAAATTAATATGAGGAAAAGACAGGATGAAAAGACCATGTCCAGAAAAGGAAGTAGACCGCTAGAGAGGATATGAGGCCTGGTAGAGCTATCGACCTGAACCAGATTGAGACGAGTCTGTAAGGGGGGGGGGGGGGTGCAGCGCCCCATAGGGCCCCCTCCCAATAACATGTAAAATAACTTGTGTCCTTCCTTTGTAAGGCTCCAGATTAAAGAGTTGTCGCTTCTGGTCCTTACATCCTCTCATTCGAGGCGCTCTTCAAACACTGCCTAGTCCTCTCTAATATACCTTCATTTAAGTTGAAGTAGCTAATTTAAAAGTAAAACTAAGCCATATACTTGTGCTTACATAGAAAAACTATACTAAAGTTAGAAATAGTCAAACAACGTTTTATTTCAGCGTTGAGGATTGACATGGAAAAGGTTGGTAAAAAGAAAAAATCATTTTACTATTTTTTCATAGAACAGGTCATCAAACCAATAGAAAAAGGATTAAGTCAAAATTTTGAGATATTTACTTTCTATGAACGGTGGTAGTTAATGTTTTCTAATTTAAATTCTATTTAATTTATTTCATTTTCATTTTCAATCAGTTTTTTCCTTTTGATGTAGAATAGCCTTTTTATGCCTTATGTACCTTTTTCAAGTCAACGCCCAACTTATAATTCAAATTAGAATCTAGAATGTTTCCTACATTGAAATCTTAGAATTATCACTAACTAACGGTGACTTACAGTAGATCATTTCTTCTTAAAGAAGCATCCAAAGTACAGCAATATGAGTTAACACCAAGATTAGGTGCGTTTCAAACCTGTGTGATATTGAAAAATATATAATAAGCACTGTAAAATTTACCAGAAGTATCAGGATATTCCAGTTGACTAATATTTTATTTTTCTAAATAAACCTTTTTAATTTATTTTTGTATAAAACTGTCTCATTTGTTGCTGATCTGGCCTCGAACCCGACACCAATCCTTTCATGACAGACTTTTTTCTAACACATACCCACTAGTTTCAAACCTATCATTCTCTCTAATTCTCATTAATCCACAGAGGCATTAGAAAATAATAGAATACTCGAATCACCCAAACTTCCGTTGTTGTATTGTTTATTTTTCTATCTCAAAACGAGTTTTTGGCGATGTTTTTCAGCCTTATTGAATTTTAAAGTTTTAAATCCACCATTTTGTACATTTTTTGTACACAGTTTTAAACCGAATATAATCTTTATATTGTAAAATAATACCATACATAATATTCTACTACACATGTTTTCTCTTTTAAGGTACTTCTTTTGTTTTTTATGGTTTGCTTATTGGTAACTTCCTGCCTGATAACTTATACCCTTATCTGATTAGAAACTTTGTTTTCTAAATCAGAGCTTTGTTATACACTACCCGCACAACACTGTAGTCTTGTAAAATTATTACATGTTAGAAACCATTTTTTATATTACAGAGATAAAAAGAATTTAATATGCCTACATTGAATTCTAATGTAACATATTTCTAAGTAAGTGAATATATTTATCAGGGATTTCCACAGGTAATTTTCGTTATTGCCAACAAATATTTTAGTCTTCTCGGTTTATTGAAAGTTGAAATATTTTTTAATATTTAATAGGGAGAAATAAAATAACAAAAAATACAATATCATATTTGCATACCATATTAATATAGAGTAAGCCTTAATACATGATTGAAAAGTAAATATGAACATTATTTTATAAGGAATGACCAAATGAGTTGAAATCGAATTTAATTTTGGTTTAATAAAAAAATATAATATTAATTCTAAATAGAAAAAACTTTTAACTGTAGTTATTGAAATTAGAAAAGGAAATGTGTGATCTTAGTAAAATAATAATTATTTTAACGAATACCAATGTACTGCGCGATTATAATTTATAAAAAACCTCCACTTTTGGGGTTCATAGAATTTTAAAAAGTAGTGGCACATAGATTTCTGATATAATCCACTCATCCTCTTTCGATGATCAGAACGGGTCAACCAAGGGTCCAGTCGCCTTATTTAGGAGATCACAAAATCGATAGTTCCAATCTTGGCCTAGTGCTTCACGAAATAGACCTGCCATTGTACGAGTGAACTCAATCCATTCGATCACTCACTTCATCCGAACAAGTAATGGAATAACTTATAATTAATCCCCAACACAAAATCCATCCATGCATTGCCTTTTTTTTAAACATGCAAAGGCTTTTAGTAATTCAAAATATATTTGGGACATAAACACATACATTTGGGATACAAACACATATATTTACTCGTCAGCAAATGTATTAAAGTGACATAAACAGGACTTATCAACAGATAACTGAAATTTACAGAATTACTGCATTGAACAAATCAATACTTTAAAATAAGCAATCAATCTGCAATAAAATAAAATAGAATTTTATAGATGAACCAACTGAATCGAAGTCAAATAGTAAAACATATTAAGCGATTAAAGACCCTATTGATGATTATCGATGTTCATCCAAAAAATAAATAAAAATCAGCCATGTGATTTGCTAAATAATAGACTACATACATCATTTTGTACTTGTTTTATCTTTTTTACCATAACAACTTCACAAATGTCATCGGTTCAGTACATGGTAGAAACTGTGCTGTTTCTAGGGTGAAGGGAGGTGATTCGTCCAAGATCACACTCAACCGCCAGGTTTTTTCCCACAATAAACGGTACCAACATTATACAGTCTGAATGAGCCCCCGCAGGTGCCTCAGATCCTATCAGGGCCCAACCACGGCCGTTAATAGTCTAAATAATATATCTGCCACAAGCGGATTTGAATCCGGAACCTTTGGAAGGCAACTCAGCACTCTACCCACTTCGCTAATCCTATCCCCTTTAATTTATGCTACTAATAATTATTTCTTGCATGTTTATAAATACGTACAGATTAAAATAAAAGTTCAAGACATCTGTGGTAATATATTATTAACCACGTACATATGTATTAATATCATCTAATTAGATATTAAAAAATATATAAATACAGGGATAAAATTTAAATCTCTGATAGTATTGTTTACTTTTTCTTAATTATTTTTTTGTTTTTTTTTCTTGGCACAAATTTGATATTAACTGATGTTAACTTAGTTTATTTTTTTTTCTTTCTCTTCTTCTAATATACTTTTAAAATATTGTTATTGGAGGTATTGTATTTTGTTCATTACATTTTTTAATTTATTTTTTATTCTTTCTCACTTATTAAATTACTTGTAATAATTAATTAAATGTAATTATTTTACACTCTAAGCCACAATAGCTTACAACACTTCTTTTGTTATTCTAAAGGGACTTGTCTCAGAATAAGTAAAGACATTGTTATTACTATTAATATCATTATTATTACCTCTACCAATGGCTAACATATTATATCCTACAATGTTTATCATGTTCTATTAGGTCATATAGAACGTAGGGGAAAATACTGGGCTCTAGGTTCCGAGATGGAGTCAAGCAGTGGAAGATGAATTACTTCTGTTAATGACATTGGATCGCCCCTCAGGGATTCGGAGGCCCCTATGGAGTTCGCCCAGTCATTATAAATCAAGTTTTCTTGGATGAGGGGAAAAGCTAGGACGATGTGTGTAATCTCGGTTATATAATCTCTACAATCAAACGTTGAAATAGAAACTGTACAGCCCGTTTTGTTGTAGTGAACCCAAGACCTTTCATGGTTTGTAATTGTACAGTACAATGCACGTAATGAACTGGAATCTTAACGCCATGGTTTTTCCATGGCCTACCGTGTTGCGAAATTGCCACTGATTTCGCAATGGGTGGCATATATTTCTAAACCTTCTTTAGAATCATTATATCAAACCAGTTTTCATATTTTAAACATTGATCAAAACGAAAAATAAATATAAACTAATGGAAAAGTAATAAAGCTCTTGTTTAATGGATATTATTATTCTTTTACTTTACATTTGCACCTGCGCAGTTTCGCATCAAGCAATTTGATCTCAGCATATGTATTCCCACCTGGATTTGCAGGAATATATTCGTATAAGAATTTTTGAAATGATTGATAGTTTCTGAGCAGGTCTCTAGAACATTGTCTCCTAGCAAGTCTCGGTAACAGAGAGAGAGAACGGGAATGCGAAAGAATCAGTGGATTATGGTTATTTTGTATTAACCAGTGGAATGTATATATTTGCTGTGAGTATATGATTTAGTATAAGTATAGTGTGATTCGATATAAACCAAGGAGCATTAACAAATTTTTCTTAGAATTTTGGATGTTTACATTGATCAAAACAATAACAATAAATTGAAGAAAAAGTAACAAACCTTTTTTTTGATCCACATGACACGTGAAGTTGGAAAACATCGTATGGAAGAGAGACACCAGCAGATATTTTTTGTTGGGGTCAGTGACCGAAAAACAGGGCCCCCCTCGCAACGCATGTTGTTGAAGACCGGGGAGTACAAAGAAGTGTAATTGAGGACGATTTAGATGGTTTTTGCCCGGAACTTGTCGCATCCATCACGTGAGCATTATCTGATGCTAATACCAACCGCCAGGATCATCACACTTGCAAATGCCGGAGTTGATTGACCTGGATCAGTGTTGATTAAAACGTTTGAATGGGCTTCGTTTAAGTCAGGGGAACGTCACTAATATCCTCCACTAATCCACAATGAGCCCTCTTGCATATATACATCGATGTATATTTCATGTCCTCGCTTTAAGTGAAAGCTAAACTTTCCAGTCTAAAAACTGGATTAATTTGAGTAGAATTCCCGATATTTTTACTCTGATCAAATATAGCGGAGTTTTTTTTTTGGCTAGAAAAAACAAAAGTTTACTATCCAGAAAACGGCGTGTTGACAAACATAAGCATGGTTAATATTTAACTAACAAGGGAAAATTTTTTTAGAAGTATAATTTTACTCCTTTCTCACTATCATGCCCACTTGTATTTCATTAGACTACCTAACCTGGGAGTTGAAGCAGCAAGCTTCTATAATCTAAAAGTTATCGAGGAAAATCGTTAAAGAAGGCTTGGACATGCCTTAAGAATGGAAAACAACAGGCTGGCCAAGATAGCGAGGCTAAGGTTGACGGAAAAAGGTCCAGAGAAAGACCCCGACATAGCTGGGAAGGAGATAAGGAATGCTTCGTGAAGAGCAATCTAAAACGGAGCAAAAGAAGAGAAATGGTGGAGGATCTTACGGTGTGGGCCAGATTGTGCAGAAGGAAACCTCACGCGATTGAGAGGAATGATTATGATGATGAAGTATATGACTGTATAAGTAACTGTTTCAAATTTAGTTCACTCGATAACAAGTAATTACATTTATTGGGACAACAACTTTCTTAATAAGGGCACCTTGTTATAGCTCCTCTCATGCCTTATTGCTATGTTGGCTTCACTGCCCAAATAATGATCCCAGGAAAGATAATATCCTTTGATCTGAAAAATATTGAAATAATAATATGGGATGTCCCCCTGAGATCGCGTGACAACTGATATACAGTAAAAGTATGCCATTAATTATTAAAAACATATCCCTCTATTTTCCAAAAATTTACGTGGTTAACTGGCTCGGAGTTGACTGACTTTTGGACAGTTGCTTCATGATGTTCCCTGCATCTTGACATTCCCCCTACTTGATACAACTGTGACATTTCAGGTACAGCTCCTAGGGGACACTTCCGGCTCGGAGACCCTTAACCGATTTATTCACACATTCCTAGCATTCTGAATGATGCAGCATATGCTATTTATAGAGGTTTTATATCACTTGGACGAATATTTATAGTGAAATCAATGAATTGATTAAGTTCGAGAATTCTTTCACAGTTTAATATTAAGATCATAAAGTTTCTTACTATCGAAAATAGTCATAATTTTATGAACGTATTTGCACATTTTAAAGCGAAGATATTGTATTTTGAAACGTTTAAAAATAAAAAATAAGGCTAATGATCTAATGACGTAGAACTATATCATGTTCATATTACTTCTCATTGACTGAAAAAAAAAAATTATAGACATTTGAATTTATTTTGTAAAGTTTTTTTAAACTCATATTACATTACATCTTAACGTTATTACCCCAAAGCTTAATATGATGACCATAAAGTCATCAATCAATATTTTGACTATAAAGTAATAAATTATCGGAATTATTTATGTTTTCATGAAAACTAAAGTCGTTTATCTGAGAAGGAATTGAAATTGGCACGTGCTCCCGAGTTGGCCTAAGCGAAGGGGGGGGGGGCGTGTATCTTTAATGGTTAGAAAATTATTTAAAATATACTTTTAAACGTTTTGAAAATGAAAATGATTCTGCCTAATGACATAGCTAATAATATTTCCATCGTATTATTTTGTTATTGTTTTATTTCATCACATCAGTAAGTCACTGTATGTTACCATCAAGGGTAGTACATTTAAGGTTAGCACTAATTAAATCTGATACAGGACGAGCCAAGCGCTGGCAATATTTAATTTTAACCGATAAAACGCTGGCTATCAAGTTAGTTATAATTGAAAGTGGTAGAGGCGAAGTTTGAGAAACTCTTAGCAGTAACTGCCTTAAAGCGGCCTCCTTTAATGCAGGCCACAGCTCATTAGCTAGCAAATCCAACTAACTGATCCTTCCCAAGGAGTCAGCGACTCTACTCATACAGCAATCACTGCCAGGTGGAACCCTCAGGGTCGGGAACCTTAAAACATATTTCAGTTTAAAATCGAATAGTGTCCATCATCGCACATCAAGTAGGTTTTGGTTTTAATTGCGGTACTAACACTATAATAACTTAAACATCTGAAAAGCTACACACAAATCATATAACTCTATCTTATAGATAGTTATATATGACGAAAATACATCTCACAGGCTCAACAGATGGATAAAACAAACCTTACTCTAAGATGTTCAACAAACACTGTTTGGACTGTTGATGTGAGATGTGCTATAAGGAGAAACAATGTCTGGTATGTTTTTTCCAGTATTTAAGAGACTTAAAGCTTTACCTAAGGGAATTTATCTCTTATTATATATCTTGTTTTTGGCGTCGGGAAGCGGCGACTCCATCGCCCAGTCGTCAGACTGCAGTCAGCTACTGGCCCTCCAGGTTGGGGGACAAATACACATACACACACAGTATACTAACCACAGCACACTACACTCACCCCAACACTACAGACCAAGGTCATCTACAGTACACACCCTAGGGTCACCTCTCCTAGGTAGCCGAACCCGGATGGGGGAGCTAGTCAGGGAGCTCCAAGGAGGCAGCCCCTCCACCTGACTCGGGGGTAGCAGGCTGATACCCTGCTCCCCCTAAACAAACTTAATCAATAAGGCTCCACAAAAAAACGCCGGACTGATCACTGGATATTTACACTCCGCATGCTATTGGAAAAGACCAGAGAATACAAGGTGACGACACACCATATATTTGTCGACTTCCTACAAGCCTACGACTCGGTCAACAGAGCAGAGGTATATAGTGCAATGCTTGAGATGAGTCTTCCACCGAAGCTAGTGAGCCTAACAAGAATGACTATGGAGGGCAACATATCCTTCGTCCGGATTAGTGGTGAACTCTCAAGAGGCTTTTCCACTGCGACAGGGGTTCGACAGGGAGATGGATTGGCATGCCTTATCTTCAACCTTGCTCTGGAAAATTCAACCTTGGCGGTTAGAGACTCTGGGATCCAAATAACTGGTACACTCATTAACTCCTGCGTCCAACTCCTTGGATTTGGAGATGACATAGATAATGCCGGCAGGTCGTTAGCAGCAGTCAAGGAAGCATTTATCGCACTGAGAAATGCTGCAGCAAGGTTGGGACTTATCGTCAATTACAGCAAAACGAAGTACATGTGCATAAACCCTCAACAAATTAACCTTGAAACCCATATCCAAGTTGACGGGCAGAGGATCGATAGAGTTGAGGAATTTGTGTACCTTGGATCCCAGGTGAACCAAGAAAATGATATTGGGGCAGAAGTCGAGAACCGGATTATAGCCGCTAATCGCTGCTATTTTGGACTGCAGAAGCAGCTGCATGGTAGTCTCCTGTCTAAACCTTCTAAGACCAGATTGTATAAAACTAGCATCCGACCAGTTCTGACATATGCCTCTGAAAACTGGACCCTGACCCACGCACACGAACTCTCACTCCTGAGATTTGAAAGGAGAATTCTTAGGAGAATATACGGTCCAGTTTTGGTTGATGGAGAGTGGAGGCGCAGGCCCAACAACGAACTGAAACTACTTTATAAGGAGCTGGATGTGGTGCAGTTTATAAAGTTAGCAAGACTGAGGTGGGCCGGACATGTGATTAGGATGGGGCAGGATGAAATCCCAGCCAAAGTTCTCAGGGAGCGATTGTATGGCGTGAGAAGAGCAGGCCGACCACGACTTCGGTGGGAGGACTGCGTAGCTTCGGACGCCCGGACCATATTGAATATCCGCAATTGGAGGGTAGCAGTAGTAGAATAGAGAAAACTGGCGGTCGATGCTGGAGCAGGCCAAGACTCGAATACAAGGGTCGTAGAGCCAAATAATAATAATAATATATTTTATTTATAAAAAATTGCAAAGGGTGTGACAAAAATATAAAAAATATCACATACACCAATACTTTATGTAGGTCTTTGTACGTATCTTTAACATACAATTATTTCCTGGATGTATTTATATGTGACGAAACGACAAAATGATGAGACATCATAGGAACACTTCACGATAGAACAACATTCGCCATTTTAATACCTGTTCTTACGAAAAATTTTAGGTTAGAATTTTTCACTGTAAGTTCTTTCAAAGCTTTACCATAAGAAGGTTTATAATAAGTTTGACGTTGTTGTGGGTGTTTTAGATTACTGGCTCCCAATTTTCAGTGAAAATTTAGCATGAAAAATATACATTCCATATTTAACTTCTGTTATCATAACATAATAAAAAAAACATTAAGGCAATAACTTGTGTTAACACATTTACAAAAACAAAATAAGATACAGAGAACACTTGTCAATACATTTATTTTGTACTGAACATTTGTGTTAATAAATTAACTGTGCGAATTCTTGTAGAACAGCTGAAGTGGAATTTATAATAATCAAATGACTAAATCACCTGATAATTATTATATAGCATTATATAAATGAGAAAAAAAAGTTGTTAAAGCGATAAATTGTATTTATTACTTCTACTATTCCTAATAGTCACAAGATCATGCAGAACATGCTCCAAAATTTATCCTACAATGTTTTTCATTGAACTATTGTTATTAAAGACCCGACTTATTGTTAAGAAGATTAGTGTACCTATTCGACTATAGGAGAGCTGTTAGCTCTTTGATCAAAGCCCTTTTACACGATTAACTGTAAAATGGATCAAATGAGTTGGTTCGAATTTCGCATTATCAGTCTCAAAGGGAAATGGCTCGATGAAATGTGATTTCGAAGCCCTAACTCCTTTTCAGGACTTGTAATCATCGGATCTGTAATATATTTACTACAAAGGCACACTGAATTATTATTTGATGAGCCGATATATTTTTCCGATGGTAAAAATAATTTTTAAAAAATAAACAATTAAATATTTTATAAAAATAATGAAGTAAATAATAAATTAGAATCCCAAAAAGGAAAGCCTTAAGGCTCTAAAATATTGGATAACTAACCAGTTAAGATTTCTCCAAATGTAAAATCACCTGGACACAGGCCTTAGGAAAAATCACAACAAAGGGATATGTATTGTTTGTGAAACATGTTGGAGTAAGGTTACTGATATCTATTTGATGAATCTCTTTGGACAGTTGATCTGAGATGTGCATCAATTTGTTTTCTTTGATAATCAGGGCATTATACTTGAATTGGCGAAACGTTTACTGGTCGGTCCTACTCCATTCTAATTTATAATTTGTGGCTCTTTTTGAGTTTTTTTCTAAATTTTATCGAAGTAGATAGAATACTAAAATTAATAAAAAACTGTAACCACTATAACCCTTAAAGCGTTTCTGGTTCAATACAAAGAAAAGACAAGATATTTTCTGGATACTGCGTGAGCCCTATGAGGGTCAAAAGATCTCAGTCGTTTCACAGCTGTTAATAGAATAAATAATTTATCTGCCACCGCCTAATCTTGAACTCAGAGCCAACTCCTCTTAATAGTACTAGCGCAGATCTCTTTATGATCTAATAAACTATGAAATAAGGCAGATATTTCCAATGATTTTACTTTAGTTATCTCTACGCACTTAAATTAGCGTATTTAAAGGTGCACCAAAACTGTGAAGGGTATTAGGTACAGAAAATTATTTGGACAGTAATTTTTTTAAGACGTTGGTTGAGCAGGGAGGTGATTCAACCATCACGCAAGGCCGCCCAAGTTTTACCCTTGTTAAGAGTACCTACTTTAAAGAGGCTGAGTGAGCCCATGGAGATCTATAACCGTGAACAGATAAAATAACTTATTTATCTCAGTTGGATTTGAACCCTGGGAGAGTAACCCGATCGCACAGGATCGACCCATGTCTTATAACAGAATCAATAATTTATCTTCCACGGTGGGCTTCGAACCTTTGACGTTTGGATTATTAGGTAGTGCCCAGTGGGTAGAGGTATCCACCCCACTTCCTAAATAAGTAGCAGAAAATACTTATTTACTCAACAAATAAAAAAAAGTGACTACAAAATAATAATAATAATTACAGAAGAGTCATTGAACACATAAAAGGCATCAGTACTTATTTATTAACAATTACATTCAAGCAGTATTGTTTATAATCATGAGTCCTCATAACGATGGTCTCAGAGAGAAAAAAAAATTTTTTGATACGAGCGCATGACAGAGAAGGGAAGTAGGACAAAGCATTTATACTTAATGGGAGCCAGTTGGAGAAGTTAAAAGTTCTCTCGGAGCAGAAGTGAATTATCAACACGGAAGCCACAACAAAAATAACAAATGGCAGAACAAAAGAGAAGCGAGAAGAGAACGGCGGCCATATTTTCCGATCTCCCGTCCTCTTTCTTCTCCTCCCTAATGGCCCCTTATTATTTGTCATTGTCATTCTCACCGTATTATCAACGGAACAGGCTATTAAGAATCCTTTATGCTTCGCGAATTTAATCATAAAATTATTTCTAAATCAGATTTTATTCTAATTAATTATTATTATCTAGCAATTAAACTACAGCTGATGGAATCCGTTAATATTAATAATCATTCCTTACTGGATTAACCTGCTAACATTAATAACAAGTTTCAATTAAATTTGTATATGCAACCTCTTATATATTAATTCACACGGACAAATTAAGTATATATTGTGATCTGTTTCCTATCCCCGTTTTCTTCAACGTAAAATTCCTAATAAATATTCTAAGGATAAACCTCAAACAGAAATTCAAATATGTATTCAGCCCTGCTTTAAGTGATCGGAAAAAAGTTTAGAATAAATCCAGCAAAAACCTAGACGATCCTAACTAGTTCTGAACTTTACTCATGCATATATGCATTTATATAATTTCTTGACATATAAATATATCTAATACAATACCTTGAAATAATAAAACACTATATTATATAACTTAGGGGGTGGAGTGGCACAGTGGTAGAGCGCTGAGATGCCGTGCCGGAGGTGACGGGTTCAAATCCCGCTAGCTGGCAGACTTTTATTTAATCGGTTAGCGGCCGGGGATGTCTCCTATGGGATCTAAGCCCTCCTGGGGATCACCCACCCTCTATATATAGGGTACCCATTTTGATTTGAAACAACTTCATTTTTCTGAAAGGTATATACATATGGTTAAATTAATGTATAGACGTATAATCAAACGACTTCGTATTAATTAATAATAATAATTACTATATCTACTGAAATCTAATTAGATTAAATTATCTACAAAAGTGCTAACCTCTTTTACAACTTTACTTTAATACAACCTGTCAAACTGCCTAATTCTCAATCTGGCCTAGAAATTTACCTGAAACAAAACGAAAATGTATGAAAGTCATGTCGTGTAAATTATTTGTATATAAATAACTAAAACAAAAATAAAATTGTCACAAACTATTAATAATTAATTATAGAACATATAAGTGAAATTGTGCTTACAAATAGTTTCCCATTATCGGAGGAAATAAAGGCTATTGTCCTTAATTTACTCGAAGGGGCACGTATATAAATTGAAGAGTAATAGAATCGTATATATCTAAGGAGAAAGGAGGAAAAAATATATTATTTTTCTGAACATAGGACACGAAATCGGCATCAAGGTGCGCTTGAAACAACCTCGAGAAAGGAAAATTCCGAGGAAAGAGAAAAATAAGATTAAAAATAGCAAAGATACATATATATTCTTAAATGGAAGATAAGACAGGTGATAGGAATTATTTCGGAAGAAGGTAATATTCGATCCTGGCATTGACATATGTCTTGAGGACGCGACTCACGAAAAATCCGCAGTTATTTCATCATCTACTGACAGTTCCTTTTTTATAAAGCGATGTCTCTAGGGGAGGTTCGCCCCCCACCTTCGACAGACACCTCCGGAATTCACTTTTCAGTCCTGCAATATATGTGATTCTGTGTGTGTAAGGGAGGGTGTGGGTGTGTGTTTAAGGTTTGAACTCGTTTTTATTAGGCCGTTCCATTACTATGCCTAAAATTCAAAGTTGAATTAGTGGAATTCTGTTGTTTACAGATTTTAATGAGCTGTTAAGTTATTAATCCTCTTTTTTGATAATATTTACTAAAAATACAATTAACCGAACATTTTTTTCGTATGCCATCAAGCTCGACCATGGAAACACGCGAATTTCGTGTATTTGTTTTTATTTTATGATTTTAAACTAGGACATTTGGCAGTGCAAGCTGGAAGACATATTACCGCCTATTTTGGAGAATGACGTTGTAACGAATGGACAATTTATCGTTGGTTTGAGAAATTTTCACATCCACTTCTAACTGCAGGAATATTGACATGAGGCTACAAAAACAACCTGCATTAATTAATCGGAAGGGACTGTTACTAGACATTGGTAGACCTTGTGTTTCACGACATTCAGTCCTGGTTACGTAGTTCATCCACACCTACCTTTTTCACCAAACCTACCTCATACAGATTTCCGTCTATGTAATTTTTGACTTCTGGGGTTGAATATTCGATAACAAGTTGGCAAAAATGAATAGAAAATGAGGGTCAATATTGTGACCTTATAAAGTTGTTTTAAAGTTGTTTTTTTTCCATATGAAATGGCCCAATTTAAAAAAAAAAAAAAGCATGACTTCCAAGGTAAGCGAGGTATAAAAGAGACAGAATGGCACACACAAATATTAACAAATCATTATCAGGCGTTTATAAAGAATACATAGCCTAAAGCACCGAAATTTATTAACTCATTAAGGACTCTAATCAGTAAAGAGTCTGTCAATAAACTTAATGGGGCTTTAGGCATTAACACGTTCACTGATTGATAAACACATCACATTGTCAACACCTTCAAAACATTATCAAAGGTTATGTTTTTATTATTTTTTTATTTATTTCAGAAATCTTCATAAAATAATTGATTTTCAAACTCTAATAAGTTGAATTGCAAAATTCAAGATCATTTTCAAGGATAGAAAAATACCAGATACGTTCTTGTTAGTAGTCACGCATTAAAGATTTTTTAAATTAAACAATAAAATATACATATTATAAATAGCTCATGTATTTAATTACTATTTTCATTTAATTTATTCTTATTAATTGGTTAGAACCTTATCACGATTCGCACATTTTATTTTATTTTTTATTTGTATTAATTTTTCAGCACTTTAAATATTAAAATAAAACATTATGTAGCCTTAATGGCATATATATATTAAGTTTCTTTTTCTGTTCATGATTGCTATTCCAAAGAGACTTAGTCCTAGAATAAAGTTACTTTTCTATTCTATTCTGTGAATATATACAATATAAGTTAAAATAATAGAGGACGTTGTTTCGATTTTTGCTTTTCTTGCAAAATACCACAATAACTGTAAAGGCAGAATAATAACTTACCAAAGCCATGAGAAAAAATACGGACCAGGAAAAAAAAAATTTTAAACGACCAACCAAAAAAAAAAAAATGTTTGCGTCAAAATAAAACATAAAAAAGTGTATTTGTATATATACGCACTTATTTTCACAAATTAATTACACGATTTATGTCTTTAATTATATGTACTACACTTATTTCAATTTAATGAAAATATATAACGAATAATTGTAATAAATGGATTCAGTAAAAATCATATGACGAAGCTATTGATGATTGTTAAGCTAATGTTCCTTTAATTTATTTTAGAAAATATTAGTCAGTACTCATGATTAAGATAATCGAAAACAAAGCCTCTTATTCAAATACATTTTTTAAAATTTCATTTACTTTTACTCTCTATGTAATTAACAAACCAGGCGAAAATTTGCCTTTTTTTCTTGATAATCATTTCTCTGCAAATTATTGTTGTTCTGAAATAACAGAACAATATAATAGAATGTATAGTACATCAAGTTAATAATCTAAAACCCCTACCGTGTTGGTTTGTTGGCCGTTGCCATGGGCGCTCGACGAAAATTTGCCAGGAAACTAATTATAAATGTAACAGGATTAAAAGTAAGCCAACATACACGAAACTTATCGTGTGATAAGGCTCTACAAACATTGGCTTTCAGATAACCCTTTCGATAGTCTTCACTATGAGCAAACACTATAGAGTTTATTTTGTAAAATATTTAGAACAATATACAAGAACCTCTCAATAATATTATAGTAATTAAATTCAGTTTAATTACTTAGCATTAAATATATTTGCATTCCGTTTCTTCAAAGAAGTGACGTATTAATCATAAATGAATTCCTTACGTTCTTCATTTTTATTTTTATTTTTTTATTGAAACAACTTATCACTTATCTTCAGGGAAATTTATAAACATAACCTCCCTAACCTGTTAAGCACTTTTATTAATAATTCTGAGTCTCTTCAATTTATGGTCATTACCTGACCATTTATAATTATCTCTATGTAAACAAATTAATGACTACGAGTGCATCCTCGTCCCCAAACGACGGACCAACCCCAATATTAAAAATTTTACAACTGTTTACTCAATTAGGTACTTAATGATTTCATGAAGTACCACGTTATAATTCTAGAAATCGAAGTTAAGTTAGTACTTATTTCGTATCTTCTTAGTGAGACTCTTCATTAAATATAAGTACTCAACTAGAATTATATTGAGATATTAAGTTGAGCATTTTTTATTTTAAAGGAGTTTCCACTAAAAGTGGGTTTCCTTAACCTATTGATTCTATGGCTTCCTTTCATAATGTCCTATCTAAGGTCCATTCTTCCCGTAGACCATGACCCATCATGGATTCCTCCACTTCGTTATCCCAGGTCTTCCTCGTCTTCTTGTTCCCCTAATTTTCCACGGGTGGACTACTTTGGGTAGTCTTCGTTCAGGCATTTTTTTCAAATGCCCATACCATTTCAGGCGTTTTTTCTCAATATCTTCCAGAATGGTACTTTCAGCCCCCATCTTTTTTATAACATTTAATAAACTAATGAAATACTTTTTTCTTTATTTTTATACTAGATTTTGCCCACGGCTTCGCCATAGTTTCGTGGCAGATCATTTTAAATAAATAATTTAGTTTTTTTAACTATAAGTTACTCGTACATCCGAAATTTCAGATGTCTAATTTCAAAACTGACGGATTCCGTACAATCTTTGAATCCCCATTATATTAAGGGGGAAACCCTTGGGAGTGGAATTGTCCAAATTCCTTTCTTCGTGCTCATTTAAGCTATACAGTAAACCTATCTGCGAATTTCAAGATGCTAAGTTCAGTGGTTTCTGCTCTGCGTTGACCGCTGGGTGTGTTAGTCAATTAGGTTACAGTTTTATATAAACTTCGCCTGTGTGGTGTGTTGATAACAAGTAGCCTATGTCCTTTCCCAGGTTTGAGATTATCCATATCAAGTTTCATCACAGACATTGAGCAAAGCAGTGAAACATACATTGACACTTATTAACAAACGGGACGGACAGAAGTTTACTGTTGCTCGTCTGAGAAAAGGATTAGTATGTAATGTTATTGAATTTATTGAAAAGGATTACTTAGTATAACGGTTTCACTTATCGTACGGCTGCAGCGAGAAGTGGACTTATTTTATTTATTTTTTCTTAGCCCCTTTGGGTTTGAAGGTTTCTAAGTAGGATTTAGGATAGGATGGAGAGGATCTCTTTTACTGCACGATGTACATTTTAAGAAGAGGGCGAGAAAGTGGAAGGTTCTAATGTATTTTATTTATATTTATTAGCTTTAAATTTTTATTCCTAGCTATTCCTCTTCTTGGCAGTTGTTTCAGCAATATGGTTTGTATCCTGTCGTGGTCTGGTGCTTTATTCCCCTTCGTACGACGGAGAATCGCCTTCAGCTGCTTCGGATATAAAAACATATAGTTGTTTCCTGTCTCTTCGGTTGGTAAATCTGTATATGCTGGATCTGTTCTTCTTGTGATGATTCCACCATAGTGATCCTAAAACGGTAACCTGTTCTTCTACTGTCAACAGTTTGTCCCCGTCGTGAAGTAGTGTAGAACTACTCTTCTTCGAGCTTGTAGTCGAGTAGTTTCTGTCGAGTCGAGAATATTATGTAGTCGCCATGCGTGGACCTCAGTTTTTCGTGCCACTGTGCACGAAAAACTGAGGTCCACGCATAAAACTAGTCCTCCATTCTTTTATGAGATTTCTAATCTGCGTGGTAAGGGAGTTTACCACCGATTCGTCTCAAAATCCCTAGTCCGATACCATTTATTCTTCCATTTATTACGGGTCGCAATAAGGTTCAGAATATGATCTGGCATAGGACGTAGAGCTGGTGGAAGTGGCCTGAATTTTGGAATGGCTCCGTCTGGGCTCTTCTGATTGTTTCAATGAAGAAGTCCACGTAAGCGTCTACATCACTTCTTGTCCGGAGTGTAGGAACTGTTGACAGTTCTTGATGGACCTGTGACCTGTATGTTCCCCAGTCTGCTTCCTCATATGTGTTTTTTTTTTTTTTCTTAGCCCCTTTGGGTTTGAAGATTTCTAAGTAGAATTGAAGAATTGACGGAGAAGTATCTCTTGTACTGTACGATGTACATTTTAAGAGGAGGATGAGAAGGTGGAAGGTTCTAATTTATTCATTTCTATTTTTTAACTTTAGATTTTTCCGGTGATGGGGCTCACCGTGTCCTTTTCCTTTTGTTTGTTGATTTTATTAATTTCTCAGTTCAGGCTGAGACTTTGTACGTGATCTTGCCACGTTTGTGGCCGTCCTGTTGGGGTGAGTGTCCGAAAAAGAGGGTTAGTACAGTATTTCAAGCTGTCGAAAAATTTAATGTGTCTACGTTTAATGAAGTCTGTAACTGTCGGTATGTCGAGAGTAGTGTGTAGGAGGTCTGTTTTTGTTTTGTTCAATGTTGTGTGTCTCACTATGCGTTGCAGTACGCCATTCTGAAACTGTTGGAGCTTAGAAGTGAACTATGTTACTTGGGTTCTTTTGTTCAGCCAAAATAGGTAGATTTTGCGAGTAAGAAACACTTGAGCAAGCATACAAACTTTGCCCCCCTTTTTCACCCCCTTAGGGGCAGAATTTCGGAAAGCCCTTTCTTACCGGATGCCTATGTCATACAAAGATACACACTCCAAGGTTCAGGTCTCTACGATCAGTGGTTTAGGCTGTGCGTTGATCCCTCAGTCGGTCATTCAGGACAAAGCATTTTATATATATATAGTTTATAGATTTAAAAAATAATAAATTATGCTTTATGCTTTATAAGAAAACAAATTTATTTCTGAATTCGAATCCAGGACCTTTATTTCATCAACTTGAGGCTTTACACACTGAGATACTTCGTTTTCTTAATAATAATAATACAATTTTCAATGAATAAGATTGAATAATAAACATACGAGATACAATTAGAAGGAAAATGATAAAATACATTTTCTTAACAACCGCATATAAATATTAAGTACTAATCGAAACTGTAATTAAAATTTTATTGACACATAAGTATGTAGAAGGATAAAATTTCACAAAATTTATCAAAGCTTAGACATTGAAATTCGATAACAATCTAGATTGTTGATAAAGATGAACCTTTGATACATTAGTTAAGAAAACGGCGTTTAGTTCATTAATTTTTGTAATTAATTGTAAGCGTTAAAATTAAGTTGAGGCAATATTTTAATAATGAGAACATATAAATAAAAGGTCCTCGCTAACTTTTACTTAAAATAAGTAATAAATTATTCTCAGAACAAGGTAATTATGTATGACATGAAAACAGCTGAGTTTATAAGCAACTGTCCTCCAACAACAAAATGTGAAATCTTGCTTTAGTTTAGCCTCAACTTCCACAGAAGATTTTCCTATTGTTAACGTCTTGGAGTTTTCCCACCTAAAAATAATAGCGGACCCAGACAAAGCTTTTAAATCCCCGAGGCAAAACTTTACACTAAACAACTTTTCACTAAGTACAAACTTCCAGGTTCGCATAATGAAAAAAGACTTTTTAATGGTCCTGATAATATTTACACTTCATCTTAGGCAACATTAAGCATTATATTTTTTGGGGGAGAGGAGAGAGTGAAGAAGCGTTAAGTCCGATCATGAAAACAATTTAGAATATTTTAAATTAGAGTTGGAACTAATAAAAAGAGGAAAGAAAACGAAGATAATTAAAACTCTGTTGGGTTTTTTCTTTCCACCTGGGTTTTTTTTTTTTCTGAAGTAAGTTAAGATTTTTTTTTCAAACGTCATTAATTTTTTCCTTAAAATACTTAAATATTTTTCAGTGTTCTACATATTAATCAAAGTCTTTTTCTGTGTAATTCACATTCACATTTTCTTTATAATTTAGTTCGTAATACTGTTTTGAACAGCCGAATTTTACTTCAATATCCCTAAAAATAAGGGACTACATCAAATTTGTATTATAAAACTACATTAATATATGAGCACAAAAAAAAAAAAGAACTAGCAAAGTTATCATTCGAATGTGTTAAATCCGATTTGTGCATATAAATACTTATAATATGACAAAGTAAGTAAATCAATATCATCCAACTATTTTCTAGATT
This sequence comes from Troilus luridus, assembly GCA_964056705.1. Classification (NCBI taxonomy): domain Eukaryota; kingdom Metazoa; phylum Arthropoda; class Insecta; order Hemiptera; family Pentatomidae; genus Troilus; species Troilus luridus. The sequence continues at coordinate 101,993,411 of OZ057414.1, forward strand.
TCTAGACATTAACAGATAATATAAAAAATATATAAATATTTAGATATTTATTTTTAAACCATTTTTTAATATTTTTTATTTATTTATTAATCAACTGCGCAATTGCGCATCCATTTAGATAGTTGGAAATAAAATAGAATAAATATTTAGAAGAAAAATTCGAATGAGGAATTTGGGCTTTATCTCTAATGTATAAAGGAAAAAATGCTTTTGTTTGCCTCGCACGGGAGGAGAAAGAACAGGAAACGCTCGCTACTGGAACAATCAGGTTTTCGTTCTCCAGAATATAAGTTTTTCTTACAATATGGGTTGGGAACCTCTACCTTTATAATATCTATACGATACCTATGAATAGTCTTAGGTCCATTACTTAGTGAAAACCGCCCTGTTTCTAAGGCAACGCTTGTGCAGGGAGGTGATTACACCAGGTTTTCTGCCAATCAATGGCATTCACTTTTAGAGCTTGATAATTAGGATGGTTTCCAGATGCCATGCCGATAACAGAATAAATAACATATAGAAATAGCAGGTCTAGAACCTGGAACCATGATATCAGTATACAGTGTCCTCACACACTGAGCTTAACGCTAACCTGGACAATATATCACTATCAATATAAACCTTTTTGTTTCCTGAAAACTATAGGAAAAAACTAATCAAATCAATAAGTGATTGTAATTCTAACCAAATAGATAAGAACCGAATAAACTATTAAGCACAATAGTAAGCTTAATTCTGCCGCCTCTTCTTCGCTAAATCTCTTCTCCTAATTTAAATAAAAGTTTAATCGCATAATAAATCTCACTACCTCGTAACATTAACTCATTCAATTGCTGAACACGGAATAAAAATTCGAAAAACATTTGTTCTATATCTCTAGGTTATCATTATATAATAAAGCGTGGTATTATCATCCTTAGCATATAACATCCAATGATTAGCTCATTGTTGACAATGACTTATTGTTCTTTGTTTAAGGTGTTTTTTATTTAAAGTAGGCAATCGGAGGCAAAGGTTATGACTTTATCCAACCACACACACTGGTTTCCACAGGTTGGTGGATTATCAAGTCTCAACTTCGAAGATTCGAATTACTGCCAGATAACGGTAAGATGATTTGAAATATTTATTCATAAGGTAATCAGAAGGAATCTGGAACGACTAACAGTTTTTAAGCTTAATCTTCATTCTTGCAAGTAAGTGCAATCTACACAACCTTATTCAGTATATATCATTAAAAACTCATGCATTCCTTTCATTGCAGAGTTATATATTATGAATTTAACTCAATGTCTGAAATTTGAAGTTATCGGTTTTCTATCCTGAAAGCTTCATATCTATTGATATGTACTTTTCCCGACTGCTAAATAAATAACTACTGTTGGTGGCTCGAGAATTTATTATTCTCACAGCCATGACCTAAATATGAACTAACAAGATTTTATGAAGTAATAGCAAATAATCTCAGCAAGAATGGCGAAAAATGTACAATAACACAAATGATTGTACATTGTATTACATAGTCATTGTACATGTACCATTGTATATGCACTGCACAATGACAGGAATAGAAAAAAAAACATTCATTGGAAGCTTTATGCAGGACAGAGATAAAGGATTTTAATGAGCTTAGCTAAGGGAGCACCGCAGGCTATTGATTGGGTTGGGAACTCGTGTTGTTTATATTCCTGGGGCTACGTGTCCACTGGAAATTTATACTGGCCAATCAGAGCCGCTCTCTAAATGCAATTCCACTCTTGTTGAAATACCAGAGCCTAGTGGTGATTGTGACGGTCCACTCATCGCCACCATTCCCACACCACATCATTAGCTCTCTCTAGCTTCTCTACCTCTCTGCCGGTCTGTTCGGGTTGTTACCGGTCCTGTAGTCCTCATCATGGCCGACAAAAATACTCAATTATATACTGTTATTTTACAAAAAATAAGATATTTATGAATTATTCAGTATGTAGTAATAGGAAAAATCGCATAAACAAATACTTAAATCTCCAAAATACTGAAAACAAAAACAACCAGTCCAATAGGTATATCGTCCCGGGGTACCCACACGCATTATTAGTGAGGTGTAACAATCACAGTCCTTATGTACTATTCAGAAATACGTGAGTTTTTGGGATCTTCTTTACTCCCCCGTAAAATTTCTTATAAAAATTATTTTTATTGATGATCCACAAAGAACTTATCTAACTAACTGACATTATTGGCGCTATGTTCCCTGAAGAATCTTGGCCCCTTCGACAAACAAAGCACCTTGCATAGTTTGTTTGCTTATTCATCTAACGCCACTTTACGCTACTATGGCAAATCGGACGTTGCTAAATTAGGGGTCCAACATTTTGCCTACCCATGTATAATTAGGATAGGAAAGTTTTACGAGTACTTGACATCGCACAGCCTCCTGACCCCAAATTCACGTCCTTTCCGATGGACGCCATAACCTAGGTTTTTACTTCCTTCTAAAAGATCCTAGGACTACCTTCTGGACTGCGAATCTTGGATACAGTAGATTGTTAAGCTAACCACTACACTACACCCTTTTCACCAATCTTTGTATATGCGAACTGTGATCACACAAACAAAGGAAGCTATTTGAATAACGAAAATTATCAATAAAAGTACAACCTTAAAACTTATAGGAATCTCAGCAATAATATAGTGATATATTTTAAAAAATTCAATTTAAAATGATATAGTTATTCACAATGACGATGAATCTAGCTAGATGTTGAAAATGGTTCAGATAAACTTTTGCTTTCTGTCAAAATTAGAACTGCATTATTAATTTTCTATTTTAACCTATAATCTCTCTAACGTACGATTATATTATAGAATAATCTTCGAGATAAATTATAGTAATGAAAACTCGGTCATCTTAGAGTAGGTCTTACGTAGATAATAACAATTAATTCATTTAATTTTAATCATAAACATTTTATCATATTTATTAATATTAATAGCTAACTCGAATGGACTTGCGTTGTCGACTAATCGATCAAGGAATTCCCTATAAACCGCAGGACTACCTCACGAACAATGTCTAGTCCCCGCTTCAAGTTTTAGTTTAAAACTATTGAGAGGAACTGGTAGATCAAGTATTCAGGAAATGCTGAGGTTTCAGTCACGAGTTACAAGTTACTCTCAAAAACCACCAGATAAATATGTTATTTATCAATATTATACAACTATTTATTATAATTATTGAGCTATTTTTACAAATTATTCTGCAATTTCAAAAATTGATTTTTTTTTACTTTTTTCACTAGTTTTGTCTAATACGATGTTCTGCCAGCTTATTTCTAATGGTTTAATCCGGTTCTTAGCGTCAAGTTTCGGTAGTGTAAAATTGGTTGACAAAATAAGACAAATATTTTTGACAAAAGAATTTTTTTTCTTTTATGTTTGATTATTAGAATGTTATTTTACCTCAAACAATACAGTAAATAACTGTAAAAAATACAGAATATAAAATCAGTATTAAATACAATGCATCCAGTTTATATTTTCAATTTTTAAAAAAATTCTCATTTTTCGCTAGTTTAGTCAAGCAATTCGCTATGTTCCCGAAATTTTAGGTTCAGAACCGGACTAAAATAATCAAAAATAGGGCGGCAAAGTGTCGTGTTAGACAATATTTCTTCAGATTAAATTAGCGAAAAATGTGAACAAGTCAACTTTTAAAATTTTGGAGTTACCCGCTTTTGATTCCGAACGCCTCGTATTAAATATATAATTGGATGTTCGAATAAAAACATTATTTCTTAAGTACTTTTATTCTTAAGAAAATAATTACAATTCATAAAATAAAACGAAACACACACAAAGGGAAATTCTTTAAAGCTACAAAGCGATTGGTTAAGGTTGCCTTAACGTGGCAAAGGGACGAGGAAGACAGAGGAAAATTTAGGAGAAAGGAAATTAAACGAAACAAGGATAAAGAGCCAAGGCTGCCTTAGGGAATCAGTTAATTAAAATATATATTAAAACTGTTAGCCAGTCAGTTCTCTTGTGGGGATCTCAAATGTAGGTAAGAGATAACATTGCTTTTTCATCTTCCACAGCGCCGGCTTAATAACCTCAACAAAAATAATCTCCTCTAAATTCAGCCGGCGCTCCAACGAATTACTTCACGACAAAACTAAAAATACTTGCTTCTACCATGTCTCGTAAATCTCTGATTAACTACAAAACATTATAAGTAGAAATTAGTATAAAAAAAAAAATTTAGTTCCGATAGGCTACCAAAAATTAAAAAAAATTATTTATTGAAATTTACCACAAAACCACAAATTAATAATAACCAATACAACTAGTAATTTCTTAATAAATACAGCTAGTGGAGAAACTAACCACTAGTTGTAATATGTACTACAAGTTCGACTTGGTTTGAATTTGTAGTACTGTAGATGGTCACGAAGGCATCTTCTTCAGATCCCCCGGAGGATTATCGGGAGTTGAAGAGTTTGCTTTGGTTTGAAACTAGTCGGTTTGAGAACGAATAAAGTTATTCATGAAAGGATTGATATCGGGTTCGAGCCATACCAGTAAACAATTACCAAGAGTTATACGAAGGAGTTTCGATTGAAATGTTTGGATATGAAAGGAATTATATGGCTTGTTAAGCCCCAAGGCTATATGCTTAGGTAAGCCTGCTTCTAAGGTTTATGCCTCAGTGCATAAACTAGAAAAGGATTATAACTAGGGAAATCTCACATGAAGGTATTGATAGAGGAGGTACCGGATCTTCTATTGGTAGCAATACCTCTCGATGCCCTTCAGCGAACACAAAGGTACAAGAAAGAATGGCTTAGCAGAACCTCTCGGTGAGGGTACAATTGAACAATGAGATGCCTATCCCTTGAAAGGAGTATTATTTGACGGCTATTTCCGGCTCAAAATTCTTTTAACTTCATAGTTTTGTTAAGGATGTTAATCGCCAAGGTCTCAGGTGTAGTGTCGGAGAGCAAAGGACCAAATCTACATCGCATTGCGGCATTGAGGCCAAGAAAAGCTCTAGTATCTAAATCTTACCTCTAAATGATTTTAAACGGGTAGGTTAAATGAGGATCAAAAGCGGAAACCTCCAAATTTCTAAAATTGACTTTAAAAACTGTTCGCTAGTATAGGAATATTGTATGCTTCCAAAACTTCATGTTGAGAACTGGACTAAAACCTTGATAGATAAGGCCGCAAAGTGTCATGTTAGAAGAATTTGCATGACTAAACTAGTAAAAAATGTGAAGGAGTAATTTTTTGGAATTTGGTAGTTATCCTCATTCGATCCAGGACGCGTCAATTAATATTTTCCGCAGTTCAGCGAATTTATGAAGGGTGAAAAAGGCGGGGAGAGTATGAATTAAGGCTGTGAACGTGAGAAAGAAGTGGTCAGGATAAATGTGAACCAACCGCTGCAGGTTCCTCATTTTCCAATTATGCTTATAATTTCGACTTTACTACTACCGTAGTTAAATGTCATTATTGGCATAATGAAATTTGTTTGAGCACAGAATATCTTATGTTCTTATGATATTTTCGAAAATCTTGTTAGCACTCTTTCAATTTCAATTAAGCTGTTGAGAAGATTTTTTTTATCCCCTGAGGCTTTTCAATTCAGTATTTTTTTTTTTTTTTTGAAGCAATGAATTATTGATTAGAGGGGTCATCCGGGTGCGTGTGGGCGCTCAAGGCTAATTGAAATGTTAATAAATAATTTGGTATTCTTAATTAGTAAATTTTGTAAGTTTGATGTTCTGTTAAAAAATAAGCTATCATGTCTGTTAAACTAAATCGTTATGTATTCTTGTTAAATCATGTTTAAGTAATTTATTTTTATAAATAATGAGTTTTAAAGATTCTGTTAAAGAAAAATGTTAACACAATGAGTATGAAGACAACAATGGTTCATTGATTATTATCCCTCGCCTATGAAACAACAAGCAATATAATTCCACACTCCGAATGACATGAGAGAAGCGTCGAGTCCAAATCCTATTTAGAGTGGTTGGTATAGTGGGAGTAGCTTCAATCCTATCCGTCCGAAATTCCATCGAGTTAAATCGAAATCCATTCACTCCAACCGATCGAGTGTAGAATACTGATAGTACGGTGTACTACTGGGTTCTTGGACGGTGCCATAATTACTTAATCAAAAGTAGAAAACTATAAACAATAATTTATTAAGAATACTAAAATAATTAATAATAAATTATTTCTGACCTATATATTAAAAATCAAACAGTTATTATTTAATATTATGTTTGTTGGAGTGGAATAGGCCCAGTGAGTAGAGTGCTGAGTTGATATGCTGAAGGTTCCTGGTTCAAATCCGGCTGTGTTAGATCTTTGAATCGTTAACACTCACGGATGGACCGAGTAGGACCTACAGACCCTCCTGTGACTCACTCAACCCCTATAATGTGGCTTAATTGGGGGGAAATCCTGGCAGTTGACTTTACAGAGTAAACCCCTTGATAAAACCCATTGTAATGCGCATTAACATCATTAAATTATTATTTAAAAAAAAGGATAATTATGTGATTACTCATAATTATTATAATCAGCCTTCAGAATTGAATCACTACGCAGAAGTACACAGTATACAAAAGTATACATATGGGTTGGAACAGATTCAGCAAAGGTACACGGACCAAGGTAGGAGGCGAAAGGGCGATAGGGTTAATGAATGGTAAGCCCGAGGCCCATGGGTCGGTGTAGAGCCAGCCGCTGATGGCCTGATAACACTCGACCCGATATCGGTTATATCCCGGTGATCGGAATTTGAGGAGACCTGTGTCGAGGAGGGTCTTGATTAGGTCAGCTCAACGAGCTATTTTTATTATCTGCTATGTTAATAAAAATGCAATTTAAATTTTTTTTTTTTTAAAGTGTTTCCTCAAATTGAGGTTTCCTTCAACCAAAAATTTCCTTTAATCCCTGTTTCCACTTTTTTCTCTCTTGTATATCTTCCTCTCTCAGACCATGGACGTGCATACTTTCCTCGATGCCTTCTAACCATCTTTTTAGAGGTCTTCCTCGCCGTTTCCTTTCTTCGGCACTCCAATTGAGTATTAAGTTGGGCAATCTTTCTTCCTTCATTCTTCTGAGATGGCCATACCATTCCAATCCTTTTTTCTCTATATTTCTGAGGACGTTACGTTGAATTTGCATCCGTTCTTTAATTTCGGCATTAGTCCTTCTTTCTAGTCTGGATACCCTGGCAGCTCTCCTCCGATAGTCCATCTAAGTAGCAAGTAGCTTTTTTTCTAGAGCAGCGCTTATCGTCTATGTCTCTGCTCCGTATAGCATATGCTTTCCATTAAGGATTTGTATATGAGCTTCTTGGTATCTTTCGTCATATTGCTGCGCCAAAGGGCCGAGTTAACCATACCGATAGCTTTGCGGGTTGTAATTATCCTTTGTTTTATCTCTTTCTCCAATGTTCCATTCTTTTCCATTACAGATCCCAAATATTTAAAATTATCCACTCGTTTTGTGACCTTTCATTTAACAACTTTTATATTGGATTTAATAATATTTTTTACCGTTTTGTTTTTTTACCGTCCAATTTTATGCTCACAGAATCACATAAAAAAAGTACATTATATTCAAATTTGCGCTTAAGATAAAACTGGGGTAACTCATTATCTAGGGCGCAGTGTTTCTGATATCTAGATAGATCCTGAATTTCGGAAGGGGGTGCACAGGTATTATATTAACCACCGATCCCTGGTGCTCTCCCCGGATCTATTAAGTAAATTGGGAAAACCTGGCGGTTGAGCTTTTGATCTCCGCTAAATCACCTTTTTCGCACAACCTACGACTCAAAAACCGTGCAGCTCCTTCCTTATTGGGTTCTAGTGGTACCAGGGTATTTATTTATATAACTTATTTAGAATCATCGTTTACAGGGTATTATACATTAATAAATGTGATTTTTAAAAAATGTTACCATACAATCACAGCACCTACGCAAATATAGAGCATATAGGTGATATGATAACATATATGTATATCGCCGCTGTCAAAACAATACCGCCTATCTACAACTATTGGTGAAAATGAGTCAGCAACATGGTAGAGTATGATTTTTTTAAACTTCTCAATCGTTTTAGTATTAGTTCAAAAATTGTATAGATAAAAATATATTAATAATTGCCAAGTCTACAGGCGCGATTTTTTTCACTCCTGTAAAATCGGCTAAAATGTACTTAGGGGTTTTTGTTTCGACGACGTCATATTAAAAGGTCCCCTTTAGCAACTTTTACAGTAACCTCCTACATTTCCAGTCTTCACTACCGAAACCCCTCGCTCACATTTTTCCTCCAAATTGTTTTCATATATTCTTGCTGGACCACCTATTAGAGGCCCAACACCTTAATTTTTCCGACCATCGAATAAGAGTCAAAGCTTCTTTTTCATTATTGTTTCCCCGACGATTTCTCCCAGTTCCAATTCTTTCCTTATTACTGGGAGAACAACCTTAGAGCTAAGTTTCATTATATATATATATATATATATATATATATATATATATATTTTTTGTCTTCCTCTGTTTTACTTAACATGTAAGAGATCGCCATGCAAAACTATATTTTATTAAATCTGACGATTTTAGCAAAAGCTGACGGCTGAATCTCGCGGACAAATTTGCGTAGGCTAAGCAGCGCGGGTGGAAGTTAAATGGAGAGGAGGGACAGAGACAATAACTAAACGAGAGAGGTGATAATTTTTAACCGAGGCGGACGGGAATTGGAGCTAACGGTGTTAGGGCCATCAGTAACTGCAGCCTGCTCTACCGGCCCAATGCTCTAATCAGTATCTCTATTTACATCCACTCTATCAGATATATTCTCTTTTTTTCTGTTGTTTGTTTTAACTGTTATTAACTTACTACGTTAAACCGTATAAATCCTCAGTTTTTTTACAAGCCTCGTTTGAATAAATAAATCTACGGCTGAATCGGTAATATATCTTAAGCTTCCTATGAGAGTGAATCATTTCATAATAAAAATAAATATTTTAAGGTTCTTTTAATGCTTGTCATTTTTTGCTTTTCAGATAATTGTTTTTCTTCGAAGAGGGCTTTATTTTCATTAATTCTTTTTTTTTAGAATTAATAATAGGTTCATAAATGAAAATATTTTCCCTCATGAATAATAAAAGTAGTTTTGATAGATATTTTATCTTCCGATCACAAAAGAAATATAATATGTATTATATTATATTTTTTTAATAATATTATACTCATATAAATATTCATCATTATTCATTAAATATTCTTTATATTGATAGTTCGCAGGTTTAGCATGACCACAACATAGTCTCAAGGATTTATATTATGATTACAGTTCCTATAAAATTACACATGATTTACATTGACAATATTAAAAAAAGTAAAGTATATATGAGGCGTTAAGGGTCAAAAGCAGAAAACTCCAAAATTACAAAAATTAATGTTTCCAGATTTTTCGCTAGTTTAGTCAAGCAATTTTGTCTAACACAACACTTTGCTGCTTTATTTCTCAAGGTTTTAGACCGGTACTGAATCTTAAGTTTTGAACGCTTAATCTGCAGTTATCCGCTTTTATGCTTCAGTTTAATTATTTTTTAAAGAATTATTAATTCAAATATATATTTTCAGGTTTTTTTTTGTCTTCTTTGTTAGGATTGTAAACTGTGCAGGACTGAATTTTTTGGGTAAGAGGTCGTGAAGTAAATTATTCAACATTATTTAGTAAATTTTTGATCAACAGCTGTTTATTCTGATATCAGCCGTGGTTCGACCCAATAGGACTTAGATATTCTCTCGGTCCTCACTTATTCTCTATGATGTGTGTAACCCTTAACCGGCAAACAATCCAGGGCTGGGCTTGATTTGGGATAGAAGACTTTTCAAGAGTTGTAATGGAATGTGTTTTGACATGAATTACAGAATTATTCATATTTCTTCATTTTTTGTACTATTTCGTAATTAAGAGATAATTTACGTTATAAACTAATCATAAAAACTTTAATAAAAAGCGCGATTATCGATAAAAACATATTCGATTAACGAAAAAGCATGATTCCATTATAAAACACACTTTTGAAAATAAAGTTTTTTTAATATTCGGAAACGTATGCATATAGTTAATAATGGATGTTTATTTATTTTTCACAAGATTAGAAAATATGGAAATATTTATATTATCCCCCTCTTTATAATTATTTTTAGATAGTTGATTTTCTTTCTTTTAATTTGTTATTAGGACTTCTAATTGCGTTTTACTCTAAGCGCTAATTTTCTGTATTCCATGTCATGCATTACAATACTAAAAGCCCTTTACCTGAATAAATAAACAAATATTTTATTACTATTATCGATATCCAAGTTTGCGAAAATAGTTCGCTGATACTCAGACAGGGCTCTCACCAGAGCGATAGGATATTGATCAAAGAAGGGATGATAACAGATAACAGATAATCGTTTTTATCTTAAGATAAGGGAAGTAGGCATCGTAGTGATAAGGCAAGCGATGGGGTCTTCCGTGCCAATCTTTATGGCTTCATTGTCGATCTAGATCAATGAATGAGGGTTCATTGATGAAGTCAAGGCTGTTCTAAGCAACTGGTATTTAAGGAAAAGGCAGTGAGTTCCTTTATTTTTCTAAATGAATGTTCTGATATAATTCTGATAAGGGAGCTTTCTCACGATATCTGTACGTAGGATAAATTGTGCCTCACGACTAAATAATAAATTTTAAACATTCGGAACACCAAAATCACAAGGTAGTTAGCTATCTTTTAAACCTATTCTAATGATTAACCAATAAGTTCTTGTATATCAGAAATTATTAATCGCAATCCGTTTACCATTTACGATTATAATCCATCCTCGCCTACCGCCTAAGCAGTGTGAGGATACCCTCTGTTGAGCTTGACCCAGTTGTTTCCGTTCCTGTACCGACTCATTTCTTCCATTCCATTTCATTATTCTTTCACGAGAGCTTTGTTCACATTGTATTCCCACTATCACTCCCTTTCTTCCCCTCCAATCTTGCGTTTTATGCAGATTTTGCGGTGGGGCTTGGCTCCATACGTAGCAGATGTTCAGACCATCTGAGCCTGTTCCGTTCTATCACTTCACTGGCTGGTATTACGTCGAGATGTGTCCTTACTATCTTGTTGCGGACTGGGTCTCTTCTGGTGTTCCCTTCCGCCTTGCTCTGAAACCTCATGCTTAATGCTTAGTGGTTTTATAAATCGCAATCCGATAGGATAAATCAGAGGTTGATCATCACTAGAGCCTTGTTACTGAAGTTTTAATCTTTGTTAGTTTCAAAGTCCTTCCAGGCTGAAGGGCACTACGGGGGAAGAAGGAGAATAGCACTTAGTTTCCTAGTGAAGTAGCTCTAATGAGTGTCTGCTAATCATCTTGAAGCATTTACAGTAAAGTTTTAATTAGAATACACAGACAAGAAATCCAAAAAAAATGTAGGATGAATTATTTTCTACAGAAAGTCGTCATAACCACAAATAATCGTGACTGTCTTGTAGAAGCTGTATCCTAGGCGGAAAGAACCTAGTACACTAATGGATAAGAAATTAAAAAAGGATGTATGATAAATGATTTTCCACAGAAGTAGTTGTTGTTTTCACAAACAATTATGACCGTCTTGTAGAAGCTATTAGTACTTTTAATCCTTCACCTTTCTTGTTAATCCTTGTTAGTAACGATTCAGACTATCGTATTTTCAACGAGAGCACTCTAATGCTAATGTTAGGATCATCACTATCCCTCACCTCGTCGGACATTACTTAGCCGAGGTCTAACAACCCGGGGCCGGTAGAGCGGCGATCCTGATGGCCGATAGGGGTAATGAGGCCTATCAGGAGCAGAGAGAGAGAGAGAGGAGGAGCTACGGTGCCGTGATAGAGGAAGCACTATAGGACTGCCAGGACTGCTAGTGCCCCTCGAGCACGCAACTGATCCGAGCTCAATTACTGCCAATTGTCGGCCTCTTTTGACAATAGAGAGGACTCTCATCCTCCTTCTTGAAGTCTGTTCGTTGAACCTTATCATTATGTCTGCATCTCGGAAACGGTTATTGATAGTTATTATGTCGGAGAGGAAGGAGGGAACGAATTCTACTAACAAGACCATCACTGATGGTAACTTGAATGTTTATAACAACAGGGTGGATAATCAGTCCATTATTTTCATATTGATCACTTTGAATCACGTCACAACTTTATCTTATTTTCTTTTGTTGGAGTTATCTCTGTCTCCATTATTCCCCCATGCGTTTACTAGTACCTTTCTTCTGATCCTCTGTCAAGCTTCGTCCGGCCTTCTCTGGCCTTCCTTTATCCTGAAACCCTTCTAGGATGTGTTAATTCTACGGACATACATTGTTTGTTTATTCTATATAGATGTCCAAGGAATTCCACTCTCCTCTTCCACATAGTATCCATGATTCTTTCCAAATTCTAGTATATTTCTTTGTTACTTCATACCATCCACCCGTCTTCATTCAGAACTGCATCCATGATTTTTCTTAAAATTCTTCTTCCTAGGACTTCCAGTTTTTTGAGACTAGAGTTCATCGAGAGGCATTCCGTTGTTACGACAGTGTTACAATGTCTTGTTTTTTAATTCCAGAAGATGCACATAACCATTTATATCAGTAATTGCTTACCCGAGGTCCAAAGATGGCCGAAATAAACCAGTATAAAAACTGGTGGTATTAAAAACTAAAGAGCAGATACTTGGCCTTATTTAAGATTTTTTTAGTGTTTTAAATATTCTGAGGCAGTGGTATTAACTGAAGATTCGTATTTTACATCGAATATATGATAATCATCTAGCTATGGTGAGGGAGGCTATTAATCTGTAGAAATAAACCGCCATGTTCGTCTAGCTATTTGATAAACATAATACATATCTTTTTAAAACAGAAACAAGATTTTGATTTAGATTTAACAAGAAAATTACCCACTCAAACCGAATTTTACACCAAATTACCGGGCCACTGATTGTTAAAAGATTTTAAATTTCTTTGAACATTTAGTTAAACATACTTAGAATAAATGGAGGTTTTAGGGTTAAATACTTTGTAGGGCAGAACTGTTCCCATACAGACAGTTGTCCACGGAGGTGATTTGAATAACAGTGATTAATCGGTATTTTTTATTTATCAATAAAATTGTGCAGAAACATAAATATTTAATAGAAACTTGTGGAGGGTTTTGTAAATAGATAAAAAAAACCATAGGGGAGTTTAGAATGGGAATAACATGAGTTATTTTTTTTATCAAAAGAAAAGAAATTATATGAGTGCAGGTTAATTTTCTTACGATATTTTTATACTATCTATTTCCTTTTTATGTGTAGTGTTATATATGCTGGCATTACATATTGTAATGATTACATAATGTACCAACGGACTTCTCGTTCGATCATGAAGTACATCGTAAAAAGTTACATAGACCTTGGAGACCTCAAATTTCATCACGGAAAGATCTTCGAGGACAACTCCATCGACCCTAGTTGTCGCGTGTTCGTGCCTTGGGCTCAGGGAAAGTGTAATTCGTAAATCCCGGACCATAATTTAAACTTAAATGGACAGGAAATTATTCTAGCCCTTCAGCGCATTTATATCAGGCACGCGAACCTTCTTTAAATCCGTCCTAACCGTTCTTGTAGAAGGCCTATTTAAATATAACTAAAAGCGGTTAACGTTTTACAAGAACTTAGTAAAAGTATATTAAGGGAAAAGTATATAAATATATTTTACAACCATCGCCATACTGAGATACAAAAGTAGAGATTAAAATAATCAATAATAATTATTATGTTATCATATAATTACAATAAATATTAAAAATTACCTAGGATGTATCAACAGTTTTATATATTAATTTTCAATTATTTTTCTCCCTTGCTTCCAACACATTTTACAGCGATTATTTCAGTAAATCAGAATACGTATTCTAAGTATTTTACAGTGTTTTGTTTGTTCTAAAAAAAAAAAAATAATAATAAATAAATAATTGCATAGTTACAGCTAAATATGTTTCCTGTTTACTATTAATCCTAGAATGGCATATAAAAAAAACGAAAAAACTGTACGAAAAAACTTCTACGCCTACTTTCTTCATGAAAGTATTTTCCTAAGATGAAAAATAGATCTTGTTCTTCACTTCTATATTTAATTTTTCCCACTGAAGTTCTCAAGTAAATTTACTTAAAGTTACTCAGGCCATTGTTTTAGGTTCCAATTCCCTCCTTACATCCATCCACACCCTCCCAACATTACTCCTAAACGATAATCCTATCAGGATTACCTCCTCGGTGAAAAACCTAGGCATCACCATCGACCAAAACCTTTCCTGGAAATCCCACATCGCCCAAATATCCCGACGGACAATTAGTTCCCTGAAGTTGTTCCATCGTTCTCGTCATCTCCTTACACAATCTTCCCGTATCTTCTCTCATCTTCCCCCACTTTGACTATTGTAGCGTGGTATATGGAGGCCTCTCTAAAATGCTTGAAGACAGATTAAAGAGAATAATGAACTGCTCTCTAAGATTTGTGCTTGGTCCTCCGAAGCGATCGCGCGTCTCCCACCTCTATGATGGGTTAAAGTGGCTCTTCCCTCCCTTCCGAAGACAATATTTCCTCTGTTCATTCTTATACCAATTCATTCACTCTCAACACCCTTCATATATCTACAGTCTCCTCCAATTCAAATCATCAGTTCAACACCATAAAACAAGATCCCGCCTTTCTGATCTCTATATACGTTCACACAGAACTAAAGCATTCGAACGTTCCTTTCTCGCCCGCTCCACCACAATGTGGAACTCAATCCCTCCTAATATCCGTCATACTCCCTCTCTATCATTATTCAAATCCTTGCTGTATCAACATCTATTAGCTTCCCAAAAGGATAGTCTCTAGGTAGGTTAGTCATTTGCTTAGAATACAATGTATATAATAACTCATTGTGTTATCTAGTTCTTTTAATTCTGCTCTTTGAAAAGCTGTACATCATGTATACAAATTATTGAATGCTAGCTCATGCATTCAATTTCAAAAGCTATGGATTTATCTATTCTCTGTAATTGCTTAATATCCTGTCAAGATCTGTACTATTTATTTACTTACTATTATTTTTGTTTATATATTTCTTTTTAAATTGTTTTCTGTCATGTTTTCACGCTTTATGATTTGTAACATTTAGCCTTCTAGCCAGATAAATATTATGTTTTTATTCCTGTTCATATCTGTTATTCTAAAGGGACTTTGTCCCAGAATAAAGTTACTTTTCTATTCTATTCTATTCTATTCTAAATAAGGATTTATGGACGACGCATTTCTCTAGCTGGATAGTATTTAACGTGACTCTTCCTTGAAGGAAAAGTGCTCCGGAAAAGCCAGCTATCAGTAACTTAGTTTTTTTTTTCCTTTTCCCCTTATTTAATGAATGCAAACTTTTGAGCCCACTCTGCGACCTTACATTAGGACCTTAAGCAAGATATTGAATAAAAACTGTACAGATTTCAAAGTGATGAAAAAAATAAAACATAAAAAGTTAAAAATCAAAATATAAATATAAATAAATAAACATAGGAAAAATTATATAGGTAAAGAATTAGAAGACGCACACAAAAAATCGTTGATTTTAGTAGATAAATAAATTTGTAAAATAAATTCAGACATTTCTGTTTCCTTTTATATCGTCTGCTATCAGGAATTTAAAATGAATAAAAAAGAATAAAATCTCTGTATGATGAAGAAATAAAAAAAAAAAAGATTAAATATGATACAGATAATAGAAATATAACGTGGAAACCTGTATAAATATAAACAACAAAAAAAAGAAGAAGAATCATTAGAATAACATACTTACCAAAATACATTCATATTTTTTTTTAGCGCGTCACTAGGAACATCCTATATAATCTATATAAATATGCTTAATCATCTATACCAATTTTTTATGCACATTGAATAAAAGAACGGATATATCCTATTTCTATTTTTTAAGACGTTAAAACTATTGATGAAAAATAGGTAAGAGCTCAATATTTACTAAATGAGAATAAAAATAAAATATAATGAAAACACAAGGCAAAATAAATGAGAAATGGAAACAAAATTTGATATTATAATAATATATTCATGAAAATTATTTGGGTTGATATTATTTCATGTTTTTAAACATAACATAGAGAAAAGTACAGAAGAATTGGAAAAAGTTTTTTTAAGTTTAGACTGACATAGTATTTATTAATAATGTAAGGCCGAATACGGTTCTTAACAATGAAATAAGTAATGCCAACGTCACAATAATTTCTACTCATATACATAAATAAAACTATTTATGGCCCATCCAAGGTTTAAAATGTTAATAACGAAATTTAGTTGAGTTGAAATACTAAAATTATAATTAAATATTTTCATTTTGAAAAGATTTGCCCCCAGCCGGGATTCGAACCCGGATCACCTCACCGTGGCAACGCTCTAACCATTTGAGCCACGCGTTGCCACGGTGAGGCAGAGATCCGGGTTCGAATCCCGGCTGGGGGCAAATCTTATCTCTTCAAAATAAAAATATTAAAAAATTATATTATTATAATAAATTATAATTGTTTTTCTTGTGGTTGACATTTATCCAAGTTTTTAGATACCTTTGTAAAACAACATTATACAGGGTAACTGGTAATTAGTGGCGGAGCCGTTAAGGGGTGATAGTATGGGGCAATTCCAGTCGATATTACTATGAGACCTACGGTCCTAAAGTTAAACCTTTCCAAGATATTCCTACTTAAGGAATTTTACAAAAAAAAGCCTATTTAAAATCTTAAAATAGCTATAAATCCTAAAAATTGGTCTTTCTGGCCCATTTTTTTTGTTTTGGGACAAAGATATTCTAAATAAGGAATATTAATAGTCAAATCTGCGTTATTGTCGGTATCTTAATCCTAGTACGAGTCGAGGACAGGAGTCGAGCGCCTTGCTTTGCCCATCCCTGCCTCAGTCCGCTCAGTTTACGAGTTTACTGTTTACGGATGTAGTTTCTTAGCTTACTTGCTCTCAGATTGGATTCTTCTAACGACTTGGCTTTTTCCTGGACCTTTGCGCTCGACTCCTGCGGCGGAGCCCTTTGTTCTTGGGAGCCTTTCTTATCGGGCTCTACCCGGGTTCTCCATTTTCCATCTTTCATATCTTTTTACGAAGATTTAACTATTAATATTTCTTATTTAGAATATCTTTGTTGCAAAACAAAAAAAGTGGGCCAGAAAGACAAATTTTTAGGATTTATAGCTATTTTAAGACTTTAAATAGGATTTTTTTGTAAAATTCTTTAAGTAGGAATTTCTTGGAAAGGGTTAACTTTAGGACAGTAGGTCTCATAGAAATATTGATTTAAATTGCCCCATACTATCACCCCTTAACGGCTCCGTCACTAACTTCCAGTCACCCTGTATATATAAATAAATAATTAAAATGCAATAGGAAAACTTATTAAAAACAAAGCCCCAAGTATCTAAAATAGTGTAAAGCTCACCTGCCCACGTTTCGCCTATTCAGACGTCATCAAGATAAACACCTAATCGTATATTTGCCTTAACCTCAGATTCGTGAGTATCACTAGACTGTTTGTTGATGTGAGATGTGCTACGTTTGGTCTTATATGGTTTGAATTTTTATTTTGGTGAATGTTCTGATGATGCCTGAATTGGTAAATATTGTATATGTATGATTATGAAACATACTTAAAACACACAACATTAGGTGTTTTACAGTATTCGAAGACTTGTGGCTTATCCTTGGGAGTTTTCCAGTTACTTCCTAATTATTATTTTATATCCCTATTGTATAAAACAATTAATAATTATATCTAAAGTTTAGAACGAAACGCGATGCTGATACAAGTAAAACCAGTTCGAACGCAACAATATATTCGACTGAAGAGTCTAAAAAAAAATTACTTGATGAAAGTGGTTTCATCACAAATTGAACGTTGCGAGGGAAATAAAAGAATAAAAAAAAACAGGGATGCTTTACAAGAAGGGCGCTAAAGGAGAAGAACATAAAGTTGGATGGAGGGGGGGGGGGGAGGATTGAAGAGAGGATTGGGGAGGGAATGAATCGGGCGAGCAGTTAGCCTTCTCAATTGGGAGGCCTCGTAAAGTCTTGTAGCTCTTAGCGGCTACTTCTCCATCCACCTCCGTCTCCATCTCTCACTAATTCCTCTGACTCGCGGTCTTTTATCGGGCAGTTAGACACATCATATGAAGAATTTCGGCTTTCTCTTTCACCAAATAGGAGCGGGTTAGCTTAGTTTATAGAGGGCTGAGTTGCTGTGCTGAAAATACCGGGTCCGAATCCGACAGTGGTAGATAAATTATTTGAATATTTAAGAGCCATAGATGGACCATGTGGGATCTGCAGACTGGATAGGTTGCGAGAAACACCTGGTATATGAGTGTAATCACTTCCCCGCTCAATCGTTAGCTTTGAAACATTACAGTCTCTGTCTTGTACTGGGCCAAATTAACGTAAACAAACGGTAATAAAAAGTAAAATATTCTGATATGTGAGTAGTGATATTCTTGTAGGAGGGAATAAGTTTGAACACGTCTATGGTAAATAGGACATAAGAAATTCAAGAGGTAATAAAAGCGCAGTTAGAGGCAGGAAATGTTTGTTATTTGTCGGTCTCGTGAAGATGGTTCAATAAAGATGAACAACGTCTTAAGGTATTCGAAAATAAGATGTTACATATCGCGGAATTGCAAAGCAGGCACCCGGTTAATGCTCGTAAAACTGATAGCGTGACGAATATTAAGATTGACTTAGTAACGTTGCTGGGCTTAGTAACGAACGAATTCCTAAAAACTTATTAAGTGTTGTGAAAAATTGGAAGCGTTTGAGGCGTAGGTGAGAGGATCATGTTAAGAATGATCTGGTGGATTTGGGTAGTTGGGTAAACGTAAGATTGTAAGCAGATTGGTATCGAGCCTTAAGGCACGCATACACCTAAACCGTTATCGTCCGAACTTTACTCGTTATCGGCCGATATCGGCAGATCAAATCAAACATATGTAAAAGAAAGGGAGTGTTTACACCACTATAACCGTCATCGTCCGATCACGCCCGTTCAAGGCCGATCAACCGACGAGTCCGAACATGTTGGGATTTCTCCCCAGTATGCCGGCGTCTACAGCGCAAATGGAGTGTATTTATAGTTTAATTTCACAATTCTGTCGTTCTTGTGTGTTGTTATCTACCTAAACGACTATGGATATTGAAAAATTAATTAGTTGTATTTATAATAGACCAACCCTGTGGGATAAACAATACAAAATTTACAATAATCGTGATGTTGCGAAACATTTATGGACTGAAGTTGCATCGGGAATGGATATAGCGGTTGCAGACATTGAAACATTAAGCCGCACAATCAACTACAGAAGACCGGCAACGTCCAATGCCGGCAACAGTGGTAGCACACGCACGTCAGAGTAATTCTGTCCGACATCGGCCGACAAAATCGGTTATGGTGTACACCTAGGTTTAGTGTTCGCTAAGCCTTATTATTGTTATTGTTAATCAAACGGTATCTTATAAATTACTTGTTGTAATATTATAATAATTATACAGAAAACGGATATCATTATAATCTATCTGCTGTCGGAACAAGCATTGATTGAACAAGAAAATATTTGACTATTTTTGGAAAAAGAAGACCACGACAAGGTGGAAGTATAAAATTTATTTTTAATGTTCTTTGAGTTAGCCAGATTTATTATAGAATGAGTATAAACATGAAAGGATTGTATGAATAATAAATTATTCTTAGCAGTTATTAATCAATTTCATCATTTTTAGGAATAAATAAGTCCTTTGTATGGAAGATAGACGGTATAAAGTAATGTGCGAAGGAATTACGGGGTTTTTTCTTAACACACTAAATAAGTAATACTGTAACAAAGTTTATAAAAAATGTTTTAAGAAAATAACTTGGGCTTACTGAAGTAATCTAAGTTGTAATCTGCTCTTGCAAAAATACTCGAGGCGGAATTTGCTAAGAAGAAGAAGAAAACTTCTCTACAGGTAGGAACTTGTGCAGAGGAATCGTTAGCTAAAGAAGAGATAAGGAGCACTTCCCGCTTTCAATTGACTACTTCCACCCAATCATTGCCTAACTTATTTCTCAATGAAACGACGACGGGAAATGAATTCATTGAATTTTACGATGCAATAAAAATTCTAATTACAGTAATACGCACTAAGGGCATGGAATTCTATTTGAAGAGTTGGTTCATTAAGTGATTCTAGAAAGTTTCAGTTTTTAGAAAGTAGTAATATTTATTAAACAAATATTAATTTAAAACATTTCAACCAGGATTCATATAACATGAATAACTAGACATTTAACAAAACTTTCTGAATGGCCCTATTTGCCAGAAATTAATGATGAAATATTTTCATCCCACAAACGCTCTGTTTTTATTATAAGTAATAAATGTTTAATTAAATTTAATTAAACTAAGAACAAATCAATATTCAAGGGCACAAACTTAAAGTACTGTGTGAATTATAGGCCTTCTACTTATCAAATAAACCTTTCAAAAAAAGTTCTGCATACGCTATGGTTAGGCATGGTTCGTATCAAGTAGTATTTATGCTAACATAAAAAATAGGTATATCTAAGTATAGATATCCCTATAACGATCTTATCCAAAGGTTTATTTTTGGAAATATTTAAATGGATAAATTTTTTTTTTTTTTTTTAAAAAGTAATAGCAAAAACGAATGTTTCTATAAATCTATTTTCATGTTGAGCTGTACTTGAGTAAAGTTAATTTCCAATAAAGCTTGAAGACCAGATTTTTAGTTGTAAATATGGTTCTTCAAAAGCAAGAACCCCTACTTATTTCCTTCTCATTATACCTTACTGACAATGCTTAGTGAACACGGAAGCCGATTGCGATACCATCAATCTGTGCATAAAAAGTTCCATCCACGGGCAACTACCCAAACACCAATCCACCAGATCACACTTGACGCAATCCTCCCAATCCTGGGTTTACTCATCAGACACTTCCCAGTCGGTACAACCCTTATTAACTTTTTAGGAATTAATCTTCGCGACGCAATCGCTTCTATAATATTAGCCGGGCGCATGTTTACGATTACTCGTTGGGTAATTTCCTGGATTCTCCAGTGGTCTCATCCTTTTTTGGTCCGAATATTCTACGCAACATCTTATTTTCAAATACTTCAGGACATTGTGCATCCTTTGAAGTTATCGGTCACGTATCACATCCGTAAAGAAGAGTTGGATCAATCATAGTTTTATAAATTCTGATTTTATGATTTCGGAATAAAAGACGCAAGCTTAGAAATGTCGAGACCGAATAATAACAAGCATTTCTTCGTTTTAATCGTGCCTTTATTCCTTCTTGAATTTATTTTTCTGTAGTTGCTACCGACTCTAAATAATGCTCAACATGTTCAAGCACATTCACTCCTACAACGATATCCGCAAAATCTCTCCCTTTTCTGCTACTAACGATATACTTAGTTTTATCCGAATTTACTTCCATCCCTATTTCCATACCTAAATACATCAATAATGACTATATTTTAGTACTTTCCAATCCGCATTTTGAAAGTTTTTCATATTCTGATACCATCCTATACATAATTGATGGAACCTCAAAGTAAGATGAAAAGCTTCAGACACAATGTTATGAGACAAAGAGCAATCAGAAGGAGAGGATTATAGACAACGAGGAGAGGCCAACTGCTCAACCACTTTAAGTCATCCAACACCTCCTATGCGTCTCCATCTATATCTCTTTATATCTTTCTACGGAACTCTTTCACTCACTCCTTACATTTAGGCCTTTAAACATATAATAATGATAACATAATATTTATAATAATATATTTAATCTACGATGTATGGGCAAATCAAAATGGTATCCCATTTCAAATACCTTGGAGAAATTGTAGAACCTACTGGAGGAGAAAAAATAGCGCAAAAAACGAGACACCAGAAAATGTGAAGGCTTTCTTCAAAACACGAGACAACTACAAAGTTAGGCACTACAACACTGTAGTGAAACCAGAAGCACTTACACTCCACACAAAAAGAGATTTCGAAAATCTATTAAAAGAAGAACGGAAAATCATGAGAAAAATTGTAGGCCCAAAACAAACAGAAGAAGGATACAGACTACAATCTAGGAAAACAACAGACAAAATATCCAACCTCGCTGCAGACATCAGGAAAAAGAGACTCAAGTTCTATGGACACCTCCACAGACTAAACGAAACCAGGATCGTGAAGCGAGTCCTCACATACATACAGGGAGTCAATGAGACAACTCCATTGATAGTCCAAGTAAAAAAATAACTGAAGGAAGCTGTGCTACACGTTACAGAAATTAAAAATAGAGAGAAATAAAGACAAAAGATTATCAAATGGGAAGTAATGTCAGAGAGGCCCAAGAGGACCGGGATAGGATGGACAGAAGAAAGGAGGAGGATCCACGGAGAAAAAATGATGAAAGCATGGGAGAAAAGAAGAAACGTCGGAAGTTAAGTCATGTTTGCTTTGCGTGATCCCATAGGGTCCAAACGCTAATAAAAATAGTAATAATGTATGTAACTTATATTTAGAAATTTATTAATAAATGTTCGTTAGTAACATAAATTAATTAAAAAATAAAAATAAAAAAAAGTAGCACGAATAGGCTTAATTTAAGATTCTCCTCTTCATATGCAAAATATCTTCGACACAAATACTTTTCAGGACAGTGAAATATTAGAGAAATATCTCAATATTTATTCAAAATTAGTAAAAAGAAAAATTGTTTACCTATGTCATTATCCTTGAAATTGTGTCTTCTAGGAGACTCTGTGTGAATGTTATATCAATTAGCAAAACTTAAAATCAATTGCTAAAGATTGAAAATGAAAATAATTTGTTTTTCATATTCTATACTTAGAATTTGTATCGACGATATGAAGAACCGCTATTAAAATTTGTACAAATTAATTTATTAGTAGTTCAAACTAATAGGTTTAGGTAATATTATAAACTTGAATATATGCCCTTTCTCTTAGTATAATTAACTTTTTTAAATGTAATTTTATAGGAATTATTAATCATAAAATATCCCTTCTATGAGAAAACGTTATAATAAAAACAATACAATCCGAACATGATTACAGGTTCATGGCGCAATATTGCTTTACATTTTTCTTCTGAAAAATATTCTTAGAACAAAGTAGAACGAAAAATCACCGCTAAACTAAGAGTAGCTATTTTTCTTTTCTAGTTAATGCTGATTCATCATTTTCCTCAGTAATTTTTCTTCTATAATGCATATTTTTGAAGATAATTTTCATCTTATACGCATGATATTTATTGCCATTATGAGTGACAGATTGAAAAATTGTCTTCTCAAATAAGTAAAATTAAATACAAAAAATTTTATAAAGCCTTAGCTAACTGAGGGAAAAAAAGTCAACCCCAATCCTAAAAAATATATACTAAAATAAGTCCAACAGCTTGCAGCATCTTTTCCTCCCAACCTTACAAAGGTATCCTAAATGAAACAGTAATTCTAAAGTGATTCTGCCAATAATTAATATCATCAATAATATTTTTTCGGAATTTAATTTTACAAACAAAGTAGAGCATCCTAAGCCTAAGATCTATTAAAATAAAGAGTACACGAAGATGTTTACATGAATACTTATAAGCAGAAGAAAAATGATAGAAAGAAATACAAGCTATAAAAAAAAGGAATCTAAATTAATGTAGCGGAATAAAAAGATATAAATAAAAATAAAACCCTCTTCGTGGGAAAGCAATTATCCTGAAAAGCAAAAAATGGTAGGAATAACAAAAGTCCTATTAATCAATAAAACGAATGTTGACGATGTCTTTATAATCTGCAATGGATCTGTCTGGGCTTGGCAATCGACAAAGTGCTTACCCACGTCACAGAAAGTAAAAAACATTTTTCTACTTCTATAGTCAACATTGAACTATTTACCTTTCTATGAATAAAGAGAAAGAAAAAACTCTTCAATTTAATTTTCGGAAAACTTAAAATTCAATTTAAAATAAAATTTAAAACGGAAATAAAATGGAATAACACGTGGAAGAGGGGCAGAAGGAGAGTTATTCTATGCGAATGGAATGTGATATTTTTAAGAGAAAAGATTGCTCCCAGCCAGGATTCGAACCCGGATCTCGCCTCACCGTGGCAAGGCTCTACGCGGAGATCCGGGTTTGAATCCCCAATGGGGGCAAATCTTTTCTCTTCAAAATTAAAATATTTAAAAATTAAAGCAATGATTAAAAGATTATAAGGAATGTGATATTCTTTGTTACTTAATAGGCCCTCTCTCAGATTCTTCAGGTCTTCTATGGATAGTTTGCCACCATTTTATATATAAATATAATTTTTCTTTTTCATATCTATAAGAGAATCCTGTCAAAATTCTGACGGAAGTAGTAGTAGGTACTCACGTACTCATTGATATAATGGGGGTGCGTTCCAAGATAGTAGCTAGGGTCTATAGTTAATGTTTTAATCACATATGTTTCCAGTGTTAAAAATAACATCTCACAGTTTTACTTTTTTTTTCATATCAAGTAACGATATTATGTACCAGCATAATTGAGAAAAACTCAAAGGAGTCAGAAAGCAATCACTAGAAAGCAGTATTAAAACTCTAATACAGAATAAAAACCTTAAGTTTCTAAAATAAGATTCTTCAGCTACATATCATAATATATTTTTTCTAACGATAATTTAAAAAAAAATGTATTTATTGAAATTTACAACTGTATACAGAATACATCAAGTAAATATAATGAATGAATACATTGACATGAAAACTACCCAGTGGTACGATAAAATTAAATGTTTCCTTTTAACTATAAAGTTATAAAATAAATAAGCATGATACCTTACTTTGAATTATTAATTTCTTAAACAAACATGCTTCAACTTTTTACAGTTTTGTTGCTATTCATCATAGTGTTTCTATTCCGAAACTAAAACTAAAGTTTAAAAAACAAAACCAAAACCTGTCAACGTTTCGCCAAATGGATAGAACATCATCATATCGTATAGTATAGGGGCACACGATGATGGCAAAGTGCATCAATACTATGATGTTACTGCTATGATGTCACTACTGTGATATCACTACAATGATAATATTGAATGAAGTGTTTTATTTAAGACCTTGGGGTGAGATTACTATCTCTGACTGATGTGAGATATGCTTTATTTGATCTTCTTTCATGTGTTGTTTTATTTTTTTGTTTGTGTGTACATCCTGAATAGGCCGGTTAGTTGTGTTCCACTATTTTAGATACTTCATACTATATTTTCGAAGTTTTCCAATTGCATTCTAATAAGTCTTTATTGATACATATCTATGTGTTAAAACGGTAATAAAAAAAATGTGTAATCAAATAATAAATATATGTAAAAACTCCCTTCTTAGAAGAAGGCTCGTAGAGTTCAGAGTTTGGGACCGTTCGGACTATAAATAGTTGATGCTTGAGCGTCGATGGCTCCAATCCGACTGCTTCACTCACTCCAAATGGAGCTTAGGACATCCATGAGTGTGAAATCCTCTGAAAGGTTGCAGTAGCGGAACAGAATTCCAGTGCATTAAAACAAAATCCAATTACTGTAGCTCATCCACTGTATGGAAAATTGATGAAGTGGGAAAATAAACTCCACAGTTTACAGGCCATGTTATAGCGTTTATGACAAAAAATATTTAGTCGTGATATTTTTTTATACTATATTTTAATACTATAAATTTTTTGTTTAATAATAATTTTAATACTTAAACAATATTTTAATTATTTTAAACTCATGTTGATTATTGATTACCATATCGATGCATAATCAAACTAGTATGGATAGCTTATGATTTTGTTTATTTCTTTACCATTGACTACATAAAAATTAATATACATATTTATTAAAAATAAATACAAATTTTCAGTTAATTTATAATATACAATAATGTGAATCAGATATTCTTTTTAGATTTCAGATATAGGTTGAACCATTTTTTGTTTGCTCCTTTAAAAGTGTTTACATGAGAATCGAAAAATGTAACAGTTTAGATCTAATGAAATATAAACTCTAATTTAAACTATGATAAAATAAATAAAATTATGGCTCTCCACGAAAATTGCAATAACCGTTATAAAATAAATAGTAACAGATTCTAATAAACAGAAATCTATATATTTATGGTCATTTGGAAATAATTGTTAATTCCCTTGAAAGGCGTTCCAACAAGGGTTGCCTCAACTAGCCAGAGGAGAGCTCCATGCCTCACGATCCATCTAATCTTCTTCCTAGAGACCCCGACCATCTCCTACTGGACTCCCTCCATTCACCTGCTTCTTGGCCATCCGCGTCCTCTCCTCCCTGGTGGAACATATAGGACCCTGAGACTACATCGGTGACATTGCGAGGAGCGCCGCTACTAAATAAGCGCTGCCCCAAGTGCGGGATTCTGCCTAGGAGAAGGGCAGCTCCGAAAAAAACCCCCAGTGGATAGAACTCGTAAACCAGGTGATGGCAGTCTGTCTAAGAGAAGGAAACCCCTGGTCCTCTAGGTTGGGGGTTTTCGTTAGGATTAGCTCCTCAACGATCTATAATGTGCTTTGATAAAAAACAGTCAACAGATAATTCTTTATTGCTTGCATAGTAATAAAAATATTATTATTAAATATCCACTATTTTTTCAAACTTCTTTTATGGTTTAGTAAACTTTTTAGCTTCAAATCAAAAAAATTAAACAATCAACATAAGAAGTTGCCATTAAAATCGTTTTATTATTTAGAAGCGAAGTTTAATAAGGATTATTTTTTTGGAAACTTTTCTTCAGCTATAGATCATTAATATATTGTTTTTAACAAGAAAAACAAAATTGTATACTAACTTTTAAGCTATGAAATCCCTAACCATGATATACTACGGTGAATCATTTATTATATTATAAATATTAATTGACTTTGAACAGTTTTGTTGCTGTTCGCCCTATTTTATGATACACCATTCATGAACGCATGTAATATTAATAAACCTTGAATGCGATTCACCAACAAAAGGAAATTGAGTAAATAAAACTGCTGTTAAGTAGTTTTATCCCGTTGAACCTTCAATTGAATATTGAAATTTACGTTCAAAGCTAAATTACGAGAGAACAGTTTGTTCAAAGGCTCATAGAAAAACACAAATTTCATATTAGATAAAACTCACAAATAAGATACTCAATAAATCAACATAAAAAAAATCCGATATGAACTTTTATAAGAAAAAAAAAGCCCGATTCCTATTTGGGACGGGGCCGGATTATTAAAAAAGGATAATTTAGAGGGTCCTAATAGTCTTTTCAGGCGTGACTAGAATCCACGAAACGTCCGTACCAAGAAAGAACTTCTTTACATCTTTACATTCCTCATCATTATTCCGGCGGACATCTTCCGATTACTTTTCTGAATCAGAATGGGATTGGGAATTAAAGCTTTTCATCTTTTTTTTTTCCTCGAATGAAATATTCTTTAAAAGCGAGATAGCAAACAAAGACATCGCGAAATACTTTTAATGAATAACGATAAGTTCCATTGATATAATATAAATTTATTGTATATTTATTATTTTATAATATGGCCCACTGTCGTATAAGAGCCCCATTTATTTTAAGTAAGGATTTCAAGTAAAACGAGATAAAAAGCATTGAATTGGGAATGGCGGATGAGAGTAGGATATCCATTATCTGGGATCGCCCTGTCAAGCTTATTTTCAGGCACCTAAAAAAGAACTTAAGCTTTTTTCCACTCCACATAGGAAATAAGTGAACCTGAGGAAATAAACATCACAATGAAGCCATTTAAGTGGGGACCATATCCTAAAACTATAATATAGACTATCACTATTTTACTGTATATAAATTCTCAGAGTAAATTTTCTTTCTTAATACTTATTTATTTTAGATCAGAGAAATGTATATGGGATAGTAGGCCTATTTTCGTGTATATCCTACTTTATATATGAATAAATGTTCCAGGTCGATAAAAGTTACTACGATCACATATTTACCAAATACATATGAATACGTGCATATACATATATAAAGTAACTAATAATTTTAAAAAGCCAAACAAGTTTATTATGTCTTCATTGCTTTATAATATGTAAATTTTAAAAAGCAATGATTATTTTTGACCATTACAACAATGGAAAATATTTTAAACCGAACAATTAAATGTTCACTGCTTCCGTATTTAACAAAAAATAAATGATTAAATAGAAACCATTATAATTTAAATTTAAAATTTTCTTACAATATCTAAGAAACAAAGATATCGTTTCTAAGAGATTATAAGAATTTTATTAGATTTTAAAAAACCAGTAATGTTTATTGGGGATCGGAACAGTTAAAATTGTTTTAAAAAAATTAATTCTTTTACGCATTTTTCAAAATATATTCCTTAAACAAAAACTGTTATGAGCTTAATATGTAGGTTATTTTAAACACTAATATTATTTATTAGGGATTCAAACAATTACAAATCCATATTTCAAAATTCTTAATTATAATAATTAATTGTTCAGTTTACTTCGAGTCAGCATTACTTCAACTTTTTCCCCAAAAAACATTAGTTAAAAAAACTATGTTGAACTTAATATGTAGATTTTAAAAAAAAAACCTTAGAGTTTACAAAACAAAAAGTGTTTATTCTCATACTACGTTGCTACGGTAAATTTATGGCTACTTTTCAACAAGAATATAATAACCTTAACATAAATTCTACAATGCAAAACGATTATACAGACTAAAGTTTTTATATTGAATTATATATACACACATGTCAACATGTATTTTAGCATTATAATGAAGATTTTCGCTTTCAAAATAAGATATTTCGCCCAGCTAGAAGCTGGCCGCACGGGGCTGAGAGCTACAGTAGCGCAAGACAGATAGAGAGTGCAACGACCTTGCCTTCCTATCGGGCAGCTAAAAGGCCGGGGCCTGGACCTGCTCTAATGGCTGATACCCAACCCCTCCACGCTACATTAACCGGATACTTTCTACCCTCCAAATTTATTACTTTATTTATCCAAGTATCCAAGTAAATACAGTAAAAATTATTAATAAAATAATGTAATATATCATTAATAAAAATACATAAAAACTGACTGGTGGCACACTTTCCAACTTTCAAGTTTATTCCTTAATTTATCTTAGTCTACAGGAAAAAAATTGAAAAATTAATACAATATATATTTCACAACAATCTCACTGGTGGTACAGTTCACACCCTCCAAATTTATTACTTTTCCTTTTATTATATATTATTAATTTATTCCTTTATTTATCTCAGTACCAAAAAATAATAAATATTTAAAAAATTAACATTACATAAAAAAATAACATTCATAAATATAAATAAAAAAACTCACTGATGACACACATTCCATCCTCCAACTGCATTACTTTATTTATCCAAGCACCCCCAACAAATTTTTTAAACATTAATGTAATATATACTTCATAAAAATCTAACTAATCACACACCTTCCCCCTACAAATTTATTACTTTTAACCAAAGTACCCAGAAAAAAATAGTAAAAATTAATATACTATAAAAATCATAAAAATCTCACTGATGACACAGTTTACACCCTACGAGTTTACTACTTTATTTATCCCAGAAACAAGAAAAAATAAATAGTTATAGTTTTAAAAGTTAAAATAATATATCGGTCATATAAATATCACTGATCAACCATTTTCTACCCTTCAAATTTATAACTTTGTTTGCAAAAACCAAAAAAAAAAAATAATAGTAGGAATTTCAAAAATTAATTCTAAAATAATTCATAACAATCTCAAGAAGGTCACACATTGTACCCTCAAAATTTATCACTTCATTAATCCTAGTACCCAGGAAAAAAAAAGAAAAACTTTTAAAATTAATATAATACATAATCCATATAAAAATATCACAATTGTACCCTCGACATTTATTACTTTATCTATCCCCCCATAACCCAGAATGAAATTGAAAATTTAAAAAAAAAAACTAATATAATAAACATCGTAATTTTCGATGTAAACGAGGGGAAGAATGTTCTTTGAACATTTATTTAATTTGCATCTTGTTGACTTACGTCATTATATATTATTATAATTTATTTTATTTTATGATTTATTGATTTTATTAATTTTTAAATATTTTTATTTGAAAAGAAAAGATATGTCCAGGACCGGGACTCGAACCCGGGTCACCCAGATCGCTAGTCTGGAACTCTACCAATTGAGCTATCCTGGGCTCAATTGGTATAGTTGGTATCCATCGCAAATTGCGAGAACGCGGGGACATGGGATCAGTGAAAAGAAGGGATATGGCCATGACCGGAGCCCAGGATAGCTCAATTGGTAAAGTTCCAGACTAGCGATCAGGGTGACCCGGGTTTGAGTCCCGGTCCTGGACATATCTTTTCTTTTCAAATAAAAATATTTAAAAATTAATAAAATCAATAACTAATAAAATAAATGGTTCATCAAAACTTTTATTTAAAAAGGATACTTGCCAGTGATCGCATGAAAGAATATTGGAGACAGAGAAAACTCCACCAAAGGAAAGGAAAATTAAGTTGTAACGGGTTCCGAAGTGTAACGAAATTAAAAAAAAAAAGGTCGTAAAATTCTCACTGACACAGTTTACACCCTCCAAATTTATTAATGCCATTGATGATCAATTCGCATCATTTATTTTCATCTCTTCATTAAATTCAGCAAAAAATGGCCACATTCCATGAAAGAAGAAAGCTTTTAATCCGGACGTATTACTTTTCTCACAGGGAACTATTTCTGATCAGAGATCGTAAACAATTTCTTAAATAAAAAATATCATACAAAACCATTATGTTATCAGGATTGTCATATAATTTAATTTATACGTATTTAGAACAGATTAAAACAAAAATTAATCTTTATTCTGGGACTAGGTCCCTTAAGAATATCAGATGTGTACAAATTTAAATGAATACATATCCCGCCATAGAATATATATTTATCAACATTATAAGAATGATAAAAATACATAAAAATAAATATAAACTAAATGCTACGCTCTGGTAAAGAAATAAAGTAGAATAAAAGGTGGGATTTGAATGTAGATAAGGAAGACGCATTTATTAATTAACAACTATATAGTATATAGTCTTGGCGCTGTCTGACGCTGATAAGAGAAGCAGACCAAATCGGCTTATAGGTAAATGAGGAAAAAACAAAGTACATGATAGTAAGCCGTAAAGCCCACCTCAGAAATAGCATCTGCGTGGATCGCAAATCGTTTCCGAAATTAGATAACTTCAAATAACTTGGCTCCACAATAACCTCAACGAACGGCCAATTAACTGAGATAGACCAGCGTATAACAAGCGCAAGCAGAGCATTCTTCGCTCTTTCAAGAGTATTGAAATCCAGAAGCATCTCAAGAAATTTAAAATCAAGGGTGTACAATGCTGTTATTCTGATATACGGCTGTGAGACGTGGGCTTTCACCGGCACCCTGAAAAGCAAAATAAAGAGATGCGAAAGGAAAATCCATCGCATGATAACCGGTGCGGTATAAGATGAGAGTCTAAAATCTTGGAGGAGAAGGGCCAATAAGGAATTTCTCACGAAAACTGGTCAGGCGATAGCTCAGGATATGAAAGCAAGAAGGTTAGATGGGCATGTAGCTCGAAGTAATCCGTCCGGACGCCTCTGGAGACCAAAAACCAGATGGATTGACAGGGTCAACAAAGATGCTGCGGAGCTGCATGTAGCAGACTGGAAATAAGCGGCCCAGGATAGACAGAGGTGGAGAAGATAAAGGCGGCCAAAGGTCTACAAGGCCTGTAGAGCCAACCGAAAAAAATAGTATATAGTGGTATTCATTAACTATTATGAATATATCGATCCCTTAGTTCACACATGTGTTAAGTGCCAAAACAAGATTTTAGATGAGTCAACTTTGATAATAATTTAACACAAGAAATGCAGTTCAATTTTAAGCACACAATATATTATTGTAACCTTTACAGCCTTAGCAATAGTATTTACATAACAAAACCCATTTTTGAAAAATTTTCACTTAACACATTTGTGAACTAAGGCATCGATATATTGGTTCCTATAATCTTTTGAATAATATTTCCAAAACATATTGTACGATATATTATATTATTTATTATAATATATTGTAAACTTCGTGAAACTGAGCCGATTAGTAAAACTGAGGCTCAAAGACATCAGGAGAAATCATTTGATGTCTAAAACCTGCAGGCTCGGAACAACACACATGTCGCTTTTAAGAAGATTAATTTAGAAATCCGCTACGAATAACAAATTGAAAAGGATTAAAACGACTTTAGCAGAAGACTGTTAGAAAGCAAGAAAGGCGCCATTCACAGAAACCCTAAAATCCAGGACAAAAGACTTTCTCTTAAGCAACAAGAGGCAACATTTAAAAAACTCCATATAAAATAAATATATTCTTCAATTAATTAAATCGAATGAGGCATCCAGTTATCCCTATTCACTTAATTAGGGTAACAATTACAAATTACTTAATCACTAATCTCTTCAATAATAATAAAATTAATAGGACTTTTCAATCAAGAAGTTTTAACATGAAATCTGAAATTAAAATAAAATCAGTAATATAATAATAATAATGTCTTCATTTATTCTGGGACAAGTTCCTTTAGAATAACAATAAAGGTGTTGTAAGCTATTATGCCTTAAACTGTAAAATAATTAAATTTAATTAATTATTACAAGTAATTTATTAAGTGAGAAAGAATAAAAAATGCGAATTACCTATCTATTTTAAAAACCGATTAGAAGATTGTTGATATACTGACCTATTAGACTAATAGTAATAACAAAATATTCCCTAAATTTGTAAATATTAGACTAGAGACAAATAATCATTTTTTTTAACTCTTGGAATATTTTTCTTATTCTGAGTGAATATTCAATTGGGTAGGAACGGAGGAGAATTTGAAAATGACATTAGTATGAGAGTGGTTTATTAAATGATCACATGAATATATGCATGTTAGTAAAAGTTTTACTAAAGTATTTTCCATACAAAAAGGACAGAATGAGATTATTAAAATATATTTTTTGAATATATTAAAAACTCTTGATGTTCACTATCTCCTCATAATGAATTTATAAATAAAATACTCAGTGATTTTTTATTCATAGTCTTAACATTAACAGATTTAGTTGATTATTATATAGTTAATTATGTGTTTTTTTTCTACTGTTCATTAGAATATTTTGAGATAAGTGGCTCAAAAAAGTGTTTTTTTTTCCTGATACAAACTTAAGGGGAAAAAATGTTTCCTTGAAATATACGTAACAGTTCGATTTATTGCTTCGCTGGATTTGATTCCTCATTACATAATTACGATGCTAAAATGTTTTAGGTAAGCGCTGGGAATTTTCTCATACTGAAGTAACAACTATCAATTTTCAGCAAAATATTAATCTAATTAACAATAAAAAAAATTACTTCAAAAGAATTCCCAAAACCACTATTAAACAAATTTCCGAATTGAAATTGTTAAATTTTTGGATAATTCTTATTTTTCTATCTAATAAAATGATATATCAGTATTTTTTATAAACGCACAGAGAGAGAAATGCTTTAATTTTCTTCTGCAGTGCTGTCCAACTACATTGGATTGCCATGACACAAAACTTGTCTATTACTGGAACAACTATCAGGATTTTCAAAACTTAATTTCTAATGTAAATTTTGTTAAAAAATTAAAGTTATGAAACTAAATGAAAATTCTATGACAAGCCATAAAACAGATAGTAAACTATTTTATCAAATCACAGCCTATACAATTATGGTCAGTTACAATTAAATGTTTATTACTTGTAGGAGGTCGAATTATTAAAATATACACATAATAGAAACAACAAAGCTAATAATTTAATATCTCTGGTGTAAACATAAAATGGTATAAGTCCCCCAGTCTCTTCGAGCTAAGTCACAACTTTTAACTTATCATTCGTTTCTTTAATAAGTTCTCCAAAAAATATAAATAAGCGTGAGGTTGAGTAAGAAAAAATAGTGTAATAATGAGAAATGAGTATTTCTCGTAATTAATATTTCGGTAATCATTTCATTAAGAAATGAATTTATATACAAATGGACATCATCTATACTTCGAAATGTTGTTTAAAACGTTTATTTCTTTGCGAAATCATTACCGAAATTTACATATTTTCCGTAACTAGACTATTTTTATTCATACTAATACTCAGGATTATTTTTATTTTTTAAGAATAGTAAAAGGAAAGGAAATAAAAAAAGATATGAATTAAATGAAAATGACAGGACGTGGAACTGATACCCAGAATATTGGTCATTCAAAGTGAATCTGAAACAAACTGAAATGCAAGATACACTTATTCTTTATGGTATGCTGTTATAGGATGGCTATAATAGCAATAAATACGGCATCCGGAAACCATCCAGAGTTTTCGTTTCAGGATCCTAATTTCGCAGAAGCAAAAAGCAGTCAGGAAAACAGAAAAAAAAGGGATGAAAGATGGAAACCACTCAACAAAAAAAAATAGGGGAAGTGTGATAGGATTAGAAAGGGCTAGGATAAGAGCGACAGCAATTACTTAGCTGATGTAGGGCCTAGCCCTTGGCTGTTGGCTGGTTCAGTTAGCCTCTATTACTTCCAGCCTCTGGAGAACTGGAGCAGACGGAGCGCCCGCTCACCGCTCTTCGCTACATCACTCCTCGGCCAACTCACCTCTTCTCCATCAGTATCCAGTATACTTCTCACTACTCATTATCAGTATACTACTTATGAGGTAACTTGTTGTTAACCCCGTTGCAATTCGGTTAACAGAACAAAAAAGAGATGGGGATCCAGGGCCTGGATGTCAGGTACTCGTTTAAATCACTATCCATATATTAGCCATAGCAGCATATAGTGACATTAAACATACAAACAACTTAACCAATAAAAGCTCTCTAAAATTACAACCCAGGAAGTGTTTTGGGTTCAGTACTTGACAGAGACTTTACTGTTTCTAGGACTATGGTTGTCAAGGGAGATGATTTTTCCGAGATCACGATCAATTGGCAGGTGTCTCCCTCAATCAACGGTACCTACTTGAGGTTGGCTGCGTTCCTTTAGGATTGTTAGATACCACAGGGAAATTATACCCTTTTTATTCTAGGCTCCCAAAATGAAAAATATCAGACATATCAATGATTTCACTAACAACCCTCTCATATTATTTCGTATTCGTAGTTCCTTTCCGGAAATTTATCCTTCAGGAAATTTTTCTAACTTTATTTATTTCAATGACGAGAATCAACTATATGTTATTTTACTTAATATATAGATACTTAGCTCTAATAACAAACTATAAGAACAATCAAACAAGGGAATTTTGTATCTTGTACTGTAACTTAAAAGATGTATTAATTTCTTAGGCAAATATTGAGGAATCATAATGCACAATTGAAAGGTAAAACTCTACCATTATTAGGAAAATATTATAATGTATTTAGTAAAACTAGACTGTCTAGTCTCTAAAAGGGGAAAGTTTGTTTCAAATCCAAGCAGGAATAATCTTTTAATACGTACTATATTTTATGGAGCCTCTTTTATTTATAACTACAGGCACTTTTATTACCTAAATATTATCTTACTGGTAAGTAAAGAGAGTCGTATTTTCGTTTATTATTTAAATACTGAGTACTCCTAAAAGAACCATTAAGCTAGATAAGCTCATAACTTTGACAAACGAGGTCTAGGATAGTAGAGATAGATGGACTTATATCCAGAATGAAAACACATATATCTCTACCACCCTTGTTCAAAACTTTCCCAAGTAGTAGTTGAGTCGAGTAGACCATAAACTGCGAATCACTCATTTCCCAGGGTGCCATAACTAACTAAAGAGTGAGGAAGAAATATCGTTAAAAATAAGGAAAATTTAGATAAGGGAAAAGGATAATGATCCAAAAGACTCCTACTACGAGATGGAAAAAAACTACAATTTATTTATCTATTTCGATAGTTATCATTAACAGTATGAAATAACGTAGACAAATATTGAAGTTATTTTTTAAAATTTGTTCAATGAAATTTACAACTGTTTTTACTAATACAACAAGTAAATAGAATAAATGATACATAATGGCAAGAAATAAAAACAAGCAGAGCATCTACCCACTAATAGTGATCAAATAACAAATTCAACTTTGAATGGCAGGTGGCCATCTTTTCAGACGCCTCGGGGGATCATCGTGGACTGAAAAGGAAGCTATGGTTGAAACTAGTGGGTTTGGGTGATAATAAAGTTCGTTTTGAAACGACTGATTTCGGGTACATTTAGGCCATTATGGATGACTTTATTCGTAACAAAGTAAGGAGTATTAAGGATTTTAAGAAGGACTTTGGATATTACTCCTACAATTTTAACTTATAGATTATTCAAATCATTCAGTCAAAATTCCTTCTTTATACAACTCGCTGTACCTGATATACAACTAACAAATAATTACATGAAGACCTGTACCCACCATCCATGCCAGATATTTAACAAACACTACAAAAAATTTCAAGAATCGCTTGATAGATAGCCAAACGTACTAGTACTACCGATTCCGACAAGGAAACTGAAACGTCTCAGGAGCAGGGACCTACTAAAGAGAGATTAAACGAGTTAGAAGTGCCTTCAATGGGAGGTTTCTCTATCCACGTGAATCTCTTAGGGTAGGTTTACCAAAGAAGAGCACGAATACAATATGTGTCATCGTTATATATTCTAAAATAAATATTTATTTTTCTATTCACCACTGTCTAATTTGAATAATTTTAGTATTGTTTTATACTATCCACAGATTTTTTTTTCCAGTAGGTTCGATATGAGGACAATAAATATAAAATTATTTTTCGCTTTTGGTTGACAGATGTTTTTATTTGTCTCTTATTTAAGTTTCAAATAAATATTCTTTAACTGGTATCTTCATATAGGAATATATCTGTTTACCTTCGGGGCACAGATGAGTAAAATATATATATGTTTTGTATGTACTCTTATAAATGTATATCTTTTGTATAAAATCCTATGTACTTATTTTTTCTGTTGGGTTTTTTAAATTTTTACCAACAACAAAAACTTATTAACCAAACAACCATGTATGCAAAATCATTCTCATTGTAAGGGATTATCCCACCAATGTTTAAAATGTATGTATATAATTTGAAATTAAATAAAATAAAAATTAAAAAAAAATATATATATATATATATATATATATATATATATATATATATATATATATATATATACATATATATATATATCTCCCAACGCAATCTGATGTCTAGAATCCAAAATGAAGATGAACAAACAAAATAGAAAAATATACTATTGGATTAAAATAAAGATTCGAGATCTACCAACTCTAGATAAAACATTAAACATTTCCTACTCTAGCAGCAAAAATATTTGATTTTCCTAAAATACCTCTAAATAAATTATATTATTTAATACAATCCCTATTCCTAGATGTAAATATCGATTAGACGTATTCATGAAGATGAGCACAAGAAGACATTTTACATATCCGCAAGATAAATCATAGTGGGTAGGAAGTAAGGAATAATGCAATGTGACGGAACTGCAGGTCGTAAAGTTCATTTATGAGAGCATTAGATCCGATAAATGGCCATCGCAAACAATCTCACTCCCCGTAATAAGAATCTACGTTTACTATTCCATTTTCCTGGGGCATCTGTCAACTTTATTCCCACCCTGCATTAAACTGACGGTTCAATGAAAAGTTTATCTTCTTTTTTTTTCGAAAACCAATACATAAATTTCGTATACTAATGTGAATTATAACTAATGATTTGAATTATTGTATAAGATTATTCCAACCAACCTATCTCTATTAACCAGTATTAAAAAAGTAATAATAATTATGAAATGAATAAAGTTTTATTTTCTCAGCCCCATGGGTTTTGAGGGTTGTTAAACATGGTAAAATGATTTCATGGGAGCTATTATACTCTACAGTGTATTTTTAAGAGAGAGGTAGGGAGTAGAATGGTTATTATTATTTTAATAAAATATCATTTTCAGAACCGCAGCTCATCGTGTTATTCAATATCAGTGTTTCATTATTTTTCACTGGCTGGGATGTTGAATATAACTTAACCATTTTCGTCATCTGAAAGTGTCCTAAAAATTGATCGATACAGTAGTGGAGGCTAAAACCGAAGAATTTAACACGCCTCTGTTTCAGAGTCTTTTCATATTCTGAATTATTAATGAAAAAGAATATATAAATAAAGTGTTTTTAAATATCTCTGAATAATCAGAGGTTGGACGAAGCTGGACAGAGGACCAAAAGAAACTTGCTAGTAAACGCATGAAGGAACATCAGAGACAGAAAAAACTCCAACAGAAGAAAAGAAAATAACGTTGTAACTAACCCAAAGCGGTAAATACGAAAAATATATATAATAAAGGGGTGTAACAAAGAAGTTTACTGAAAAACATTATACTCCAGGATCCATGGTCCATTTTTTCACGTGATTAGTATCAAGCTGAATCTCCGAGAATAGCTTCGTTTCGATGAGACGCCCAACAATTTCCTGTGTGAAAATTCTCGTTTGTGGTAGCTAAAATAGGTAGCAAGGATAAAATATGTCGATTTGATGATTCTCAAAAACTTATTACTAACTGGGGTTTTTTTTTGTTAAATCTCAAGATAATAATCTAAATTATTTGAAAAAATATTTGTCCTACAAAATGTATGGTTTGATCAAAGAGTCCCCTCCTTCCAATATGTATTAATAACGAAGTCAAAAAAGAAGAAGTAAAAAAAAAACAGCTGGTTAGTAATCATTTTTGATGACCTCGTTATCGATAAACGTTGGAAGGAGGGAACTCTTTGATCAAACCATACATTTTGTAGGACAAATATTTTTTCAAATAATTTAGATAATTATCTTGAGATTTAACAAAAAAAAACCTAGTCGGTAATAGATTTTTGAGAATCATCAAATCGACATATTTTATCCTTGCTACTTCTGTTAGCTACCACAATCGATAACTTTCGCACAGGAAATTGTTGGGCGTCTCGTCGAAACGAAGCTATTCTCGAAGATTCAGCTTGATACTAATCAAGTGCAAAAATTGACCATGGGTCCTGGGCTATTACAAATTATTGATATGAAAAAATATTTATTTAAATTTTAAACTGTATTATAATAATACTAAAGTAAATATAGTAGTATAAATGTAGAGAAGCTAGCCAGTGGTAGTACTCAAGTATCAAATTCAACATAGAAGGTCACGAGACCAATTCTTCAATTGTTTCAAATGCCTCGGAGGATTATCAGGTATTGAAGAAGTGGCTAGGTTTGAAACTAGTAGGTTCGAGTGGTAATAAAGTTTATAATGATAGGACTTGAATCAGGTTCGGGCCAAATAAGCAACAAATGGGACGTTGAGGTCATGATGGATGACTTTATTCGTAACAGAGTAAGGCCCATTGTGAGGATTGACAACGAGAGGAATTAGTTGAACACCAAAGCTCTACTCAGTAAGCCCAAATAGGTCTTATAATAGTCTTGTATTTGAATATTTTGTAATTAATTTGGCGCTTAGAGCGTTTGTCTATTAAGTGTTGAGGTAGCCTGAAACGGCATGTGAAAAACAATAAGAGAGAGAAATAAATGGCTCGGCTTACATATTAAATTAATCATATGTAATAAAATAAGGATCTTTTAATGACCGTTCTTTTGAGTAGAAATACGAGACTAATGACCAACAGCAACACAGCGAGACACATTGACATTACGCTACATGTAGCATACACGTGGCTGGGCTGAGTAGGGATCATCCCGACCAACATTCATCATGGAGCTGTCCCCGCGCTTCCGGAAGACCCGGAAGGGACACGGACCGGAACCTGAGTGGAACGGAGCGCTGATTTATGCAGCTAGCGCTCTCTCTCCTCCCTCGAGCCACTTATTTAAAGTTTTCTGAGCGGGAGGGGCTTAATTCTGACGCATCATCTCTCATATTTTGCAGTAACATGTAGATACTGATAGTTCGTGTGGGAAAAACTAGATTTTTCTATTCCAAAGTATATTGTTTCCAAACCGTTTAGTCTGTGGAATTCTCTTCTGGAAGAAACATTAAAGGGTTAGATTTTAAACCTTTTTGTGGTACTGAATCTGATCAAATTCAAGCTTACCACCACATTAGACAACGATATAAGAACCAATGTAACCTATGAAGGGTCACGCATTTATGTATCATCATGGTAGGTGATGACCAAATATAAACTCTGCCCTAGCTAAATACTGAACTAATACATAAGTTAAGCTCATGATACTTGGCACTCTCCCAGCAAAAGGAGGGAAGAGTTAACTAATGGGTTAATGACCTAAGATTTTCGCGATATCTAAGTTTGGATTTGAATTAGTTTAAACATATGAACAAACGCGCAATTATATTTAACACTTAACAGCTAGCAAAGTGTAGCGTTTTTAACCCTTTACCCTTTTAAATTTTATTGTAAAATAATAATCATTGAATAGAATAAATGATTTTTTTAGATACAATTGGACTTCACAATTTTATAAAAATAACAGCTCATATAATGCCACTAAAATATTGTCAAATAGAAGAGAAGATATGGAGAAGGAAACAAGTAGATTGATCTGCTATTTTATAATATTTAATCATTAGTCATTTGTTAATATAATATATAATTAGAACAAGATATTAGTATATGTCGGGTAAATTTCATTTAATTCAACAATGAGGCGTTCAGGATCAAAAGCGGACAACTCCGAAATTTCAAAAATAGATTTTTTCATCATTTTCGCTAGTTAAGTCAAACAATTTTGTCTAACACGACACTTTTCCGCCTTATTTCTAATATTTTTAGTTCGGTTCTAAACCTGAAGTTTAGAGAGCATAAAGCATGACTACACTAGCGAAAATGATAAAAAGTCAATGTTTGAAATTTGGATTCATCCGCTCTTGATCTTCAACGCTGCAAAAAAACTTTTCATTATGCTCTTCAATCCACGGTTTTGTTAAATAAATGATTATCAAACATTTTAGAAAATACACCTGTAATTTTTTATAACGTATTACAATAATACATCGAGTAAATAGGCTATGTGATACATAATGACATGAGTTAATGGCAAGTAGAGAAACTACCCACTGGTAGTACTCAAATCACTAGTTCAACTAAGAAGGTCACGTGGCCATCTACTTTTCAGACGCCTCGGAGGATTATCGGGAATTGAAGAGGAAGCTAGTTTTAAAACTAGAGGGTTTGAATGGAAATGAATTTTGTTATGAAAGGATAGATAGCGGGTTCGGGCCAAATCAGCAACAAATGGGACATTAAGGTCGTTATGGATGACTTTATTCTTAAAAAAATAAGGAGCGTTGAGGATTTTACGAAGGATTTTGGATTGTAGGGGTTGGATAAGAGAGGAATTCGATGGCTTAGTGGAGCCCCAAAGCTCAACTCCGTAAGTCCAAATAGGTCGTATGATGGTCATGTAGATGAGTCTTTTGTAGTTAATTGGGAGGTTAGAGCGTTTGTCTAGTAAGTGTTGAAGTAGCCTGAAACGTCGAGCGGTTTCTTATCTTTTCAGTCCAGTATGAGGATTCCAGGTTAATCGCTTGTCGAGATGCAACCCTAAGTATCGGATCTGTTCTACAGGCACCAGTGGGATAATATTAAACGATACCGAAGGGGAGGAAGTCATTGGTTCTAAGGTAAAAGTGATTTGATGCGATTTTTGAGAATTTATTTTAATTCTCCAGTTCAATTCTCGCCGCGCACCTTCAAGATCAGTGATATGGGATTGGAGGCTTTGGGATGCAATAACTGGATTGGTGTTGACCGATAATACACATATATCATCAGCATACGTGGTAAGGATAGTATTAGGATGAGTTGGGATGCCAGCTGTATAAACTGTATAAAGGATTGGGCCAAGGATACTACCTTGATGAGATTATAAATGTGAGTGATTAAGTGAACTATGCCATACCTTTTTGTTTTCCAATTTAGTCTAATGATCAGATATTTACTTTACAATATCCCGGGCCTGCTGACCACAACAATAGTTTTGGCGAAATGCCAATTCCAGTTGGCAAGTTTATTTGTCTACTATAGTTCAAATGGAGCTCCCTCACATGTTTAATATTTTTAGAAAACGTAAAAACCACATATAACTAAAGAAATATAGCTAAAGAATTATTTTATAACTATTGATAATCAATATTTAGTCAACATCGGTAGTGATTGAAAGGATCGATCAAACAGAACTTTACTAAACTGCTATATTTTTTATAAGGTTATGAAATCAAATACTAGTGTTTATACAATACTACGATCGTAGTACATTATTATAATATTATTTTTAAAATAATTATAATGGTGTTTTATAATATTGTACTAATATTATAAAGAATTGTTTAAAATGGTCGGGGTGCAGTAAATAGATTTAAATAATTAAGCTTAGATCAAATAAGATATTGTTATTTCGGGTAAAATTTATTGACTGCATCCCCCACCGTTTTAAATACTTGTAAAGATATAATATCCAGTCAGCAATTTTCACATTAATACTAATACTATAATTTAAAATTATATAATTATTCATAAAACAATTTTCACCACAAGGTAGTTCATTCATTTTACAGTATACTTAAAACTATCATTAAAAATATTTATAAAAACTATAAAGTATCTATAAAAAATACTTAAATCAATTATTCCTTTCAGCTATGTCGTTCAGGAATTATATTCATATTAATCAGCATTAATTTAAATCAAGCAAGGTTCTTGTGTTCCTACAGAGCACATTGTATTAATCTAATAATACTATATAAATTTTATTTTTATTAATTGTTATTTTTAAATATTTTTGTTTTGAAGAAAAAAGATTTGCCCTGCCCGGGATTCGAACCCGGGTTGTCTGCTTCTCCGTAGCAGTGCCAGAAGAGAACGGTTTGTCTGACTTAGATACGACCCCTGGTAGCGCAGTGGCTTAGATCACTGCTACGGAGAGGCAGACGACTCGGGTTCGAATCCCGGCCAGGGCAAATCTTTTCTCTTCAAAAGAAGAATAAATAAATTTTAGTGTGTACAAATATTACTGAATGTAAATAAAGTTTTTTTGAACTTATAATTTATTGAAACCAAACTCGTTGCTTGTTAAGAAAAGTTAAAAAATATTTAACCGAAATATTGTTGTAATAAATCAAAATATCAGATGATAATCATGCCCACACACCGCAAAGCATGCTTCAACAATGATTCAGTTCAATCAAACGTGGCCGTCTAAACGGTAATTTTAATCAAGCATTATGATTGAACAAGCCATTAGTTTATTGATTGAATTCGAATTGCGAATGGTTGAATAAACATAAGCCTTTAAATAAAAATTGACGTGAGTGGCGGAGATGTATTGGGGAGGATCTACATTTAACATTTAATAGACTAATATTATTTAGAAAAATGTATAACGATCCGTATTCTATTTATTGAATATATGTATATTGAAATATATATCTTTAGTCAATGTGTATGGAGACCATGTATTTATCGAAAGGTCCTCAGTTCGAGGTCGGCTGTGGCAGATAAAGTATTTATTCACTTAACACCCATATAAGGACACTGTGGGATTTTTAGGGCCCTCTAGGGGCT
The DNA here is from genome assembly GCA_964056705.1 of Troilus luridus. Taxonomy (NCBI): domain Eukaryota; kingdom Metazoa; phylum Arthropoda; class Insecta; order Hemiptera; family Pentatomidae; genus Troilus; species Troilus luridus. The sequence continues at coordinate 102,037,304 of OZ057414.1, forward strand.
CACTTCACCTCAATTAAAGGGAAACCCTAGGCGGTCAGTAACCTCTCATGCGTTATAGTTGTACGGTTTTTTATCAATCGAAAATATAGGTTCTTATAATTCTGAGTAATCGATACTTCGAAATACTCCGATTTGTAGTCCAAACCTTAATTGTAATATTAATGTATTAAGTTTACGATGATTTTTCCTAGTATCACAAAAATACTATAAAACTAGGGGAGTGTCCCACGTCTATCTAGCGACGAACCAAACCCCATTGTTCCAATTTTAAAGTTTTACTAAACAATTGACTACTTTCTTTAACTTTCATATATTTTTTAACTAAATATATATAGTCCAGTAAAATTAGTCAAATGAGAGCAAGTATCTCAGAATGAGAGATAGTCGGCTATAATGTTATATAAACCTTTATTATGGCACCCTAAAACTTGTCTCAAAACCTACTTATTGTAGGGTGTCCGCGACTACAGATATTCCAAGGGCAAAGGGCAAAACATCGATTTTTTACACATTTATTGCAAATATCTCGTTTCCCATGGGTTTTATACTATTTGTATTTATGATAAGTATTGGAAAGGATTAAATTTTCTACAACTTTTGTTTGAACATTTTTTTAATATCTTGAACCATTTTCGAGATAGAGGGCAGAGCGCGCGCAGTTAGAGTATCATTCGAGGTCAACCGTAGTCCCGATTAAAAACACGCCGTATAAAGTTTATAAATTATTAATAATTATATAATTCTAAATAATTTGCATTTTTTATTAACTATTACTATTTTTTTAATAATTCAGTATCTATTCATTTATAACACTTACCTAGTCGTGCAATTATAAAGTTATTAAGGGAAATACTTTAATTATTTTTTAATTCTAATCTTATTTACACTAATTACTTCCTAACTATTTAAAAATGATTAAATTTTTAATTACTGTTTTTATTGAAAAATACTATTTCATACATTTATGAACGTTGAAATTTAAAAAGTTAAATAATAATAAGAATTACAAGTTCTAATTTCAATTTTCTTTTTCTTCTTCTTTGTTGTGATATTAACAGCTTGTAATTTTTCAATAAGCATATTAATTAGCTTTTTATTATTATTTCGATTCGATAGATTTTTTTCTTTTCGTGTAACCGATCGTGAGTAAGCAATTGAACATATGCCCTTTCTGGCTATAAATCCGGATTTCAACGATATTATTAGATTCGTCTGCATTAACGTGCGTTTGTAACGAAATCTTTGAACTCGATTTTCAACCACTTCGAAACATCGAATTAAATTGAAACTTGGCAAACTTCTTAAGGACCGATGACAATACAACAATTTAATATTAGAGTGGAAAATAGTTAACTGGATAATTCTAATGATGGATTGAATTGTCAGGGGGTGCAGTCAATGATAACACGAAATAAGCAAAACTTATTTTTCAACTGCGCCACTGTTTCGGCCTTCGCTGGAGGCCATCTGCGGGGCAAATAATGGGTGGATTGACTTGTCAAACTAACACTTGTCAACTTGTCACTTTACAAGTGTTAGTTTGACAAGTCACAACACCCGCTATTTACCCGGAAGATGGCCTACATCATAGGCCAAAACGGTGGCACAATCAAAAAATAAGTTCTGCTTATTTTGTGTCATCTTTGACTGCACCCCCTGACCAATTCAATCCATCACAACAATTTAATAATTTTGGTTAATTATCCTGAGGAGCATCTTCAGTATTAGCGGTTTTTCATATCCCAAGATACGGAAAGGTCTATTGTACTAAGCACCATGTATGGTGATACTTAAGATGTTTTCATTATATGACTCTACTTCTGGCGATATCATTAAATAAAATATTTACAATAATTAACATAAAAAGAATTGTTAGTTTATGACTTATTTTCTACTTTATAGTTTTGTTTTCTATTAAAGAGTGTTATTTAGTTTTTTTTTAATATTATTTTATATAATAGAGATATATTATAAATTTATTATATTAATACTCCACATTAATTTAACATATTTCTAAATCACTAGATATAATTTTCAGTGATTTTCAGAAGCCATTCTGCTATGGTATAGAAATATTTTTTTTACAGACTAATATTCGTTAACTTCGGGTAACGGGAGACTGTCACTTACACACACCTCTCTTTCTTTTCGAACTAACTAAGCCTTAGAAGAAACTAACTCGGTTTTTCGGGAGAGTGAACTGGGTCGCTTAGGCCCTGGAGAGAGCAGAGAGCTATCCTAGGAGACGACAGCCAGAGGAGGCAGTGGAGGCAGAGGAGTAGACACGGTTCATTGGCCGCTAACAGACCTCCGAGTCTTCGCTATACCGATCCTAGCTATCTTCCTATAGTCACACATCCCTTCCTCTATCGGATATTGTTAGGCAACGATCAGCAGCAATTTTCTTATACACTTAATAATTACTTAATTGAATAAACAATAGTAAATAGTAATCAATAAAATTAGAATAAATGTATTAATTTCAAATTGATAATAATTATAGAATTTGGGAAAATCCATGTAAACGCCGATGATATAGCAATCCTCGGATGTATGAAACGGATTTCGAGAGACTCGCTAAGACGCCGATGAGAGAAGCAGAAAAAATCGGTGTAGAAGTAAATGAAGATGAAAAATAATATATGGTAGTAAGCCGTAAAGACCACCCCAACAACAGTGTCTGCGTGGATCGCAAATCGTCAACGAAAGTATACAGTTTCAAATACCTTGACCTCACCATAACCTCAGCGAATGACAAATTACCTGAGATAAACCATCGTATAACAACCGCAAATAGAGCACTCTTCCCTCTTTCAACAGTACTAAAATCCCAAAAATGTCTAAACATTTAAAAATTAAGGGTATATAATGCTCTAATAAAGCCTGTCCTGTCCTATACGGCTGTGAGACCTGTACTCTCACTGGCACCCTGGGAAGAAAATTTGAGATATTTGAAAGGAAAATCGTCCCCACAATAACCAGAGCGGTATGCGATCAGAGTCAAAACTCGTAGGGGAGAAGGACCAATAAGAAATTGCTCAGTAAAACTGGTCAGGCGTTATCTCATGATAAGAAGGCAAGGAAGTTAAAATGGGAGGGGCATGTAGCTTGAAGCAATTCGTCAGGACGCCTCTACACAACTATGAATGCAACAATAGTTGGCAAGAGATCACGTTGGAGGACAAAGACCAGATGGATAGACAGGATCAACAAGGATGCTGCGGAGCTTCATGTAGCTGAGTGGCAATCAGCGGTCCAGGATAGACAGGGAAGGGGGGGGAGGCTAGTAAAGGCGGCCAAAGATCTGCAAGGTCTGTAGAGCCAACAGAATATGTATATATAATATATATATATATATATATATATATATATATATATATATATATATATATATATATGTATATATATATATATATATATATATATATATATATATATATATATATATGTATATATATATATATATATATATATATATATATATATATATATATATATATATATAAAACAGTATTAATAGTTATTTAATAATTAATCTGGTAAATTACCATTCAAGCATTTAATCCTTCAGTCTGAAGTGCTTAGAATAATAACAATAAATTACAATACTAAAGTTTAGACCTTACACCATGACCTCAATACCCGAAATGTCCTTGACCTTATTCTATACAAATTTCATGAAAGCATATTAATGTGGAGATTAGACGACCCTAACACTTGAGCGCAAGCACTTAAGTTTGCCCCATACCAGCCTAATAGGCCTCCTCAAAGGGTGAAACTGTAATGTCCTTCTCGTGGATCTAGTGCTCCCACACAGTCTTGTTGGTTTTCAATACCAGCAACGTCGCTGGGATCTCCTAGATCATTATTGTGTCACCCAAATTTGATCTAATAATAATCAAAAGCACAATATTGATGCCTTAAATATAGTATTTTTTTTATTTTACTAGGTGAAAAGAGATGATAGGCAGGTTTATCAGATAATTAAGAGTAAAATCCAAGCATTACCAGAGATATATGATGGAAATTGTTGGGGGGTGCAGTCAAAATATACACACAAATAAGTGGAAGCTTATTTTTATTTGTCCCTACGTTTCGACCTACTTTGTAGGTCATCTTCAGGGCCAGTAGGAGTGGCTCCTCAGTGAAAAATATAACTGACATGTGAAGTGGCGTGAAGTGAAGTGACCCTGAAGATGACCTAAAAAATAGGTCGAAACGTAGGCACAAATAAAAAATAAGCTTCCACTTATTTGTGTGCATATTTTGACTGCACCCCCTCCCCCCCCAACAATTTCCAAACCCTATTAGTTCTTCCAGTCAACTATTTCCTCTCTAACTATTATCAGAGATAGTTCTACAGACACAACCTTAAAGTTTATGATAGCAATGTACCAAACCTTTGACAGGCGTACGGCAGAGTGAAGGATTGTCACCGGTAGTATTCAACTGTGCCATAAATGAACGCGTTTGTGGAAATTGTGGAAACAATAATTAAACAGTTATCAGAGAGCATCGATTTGGAAATTGAGATGTTGGAATAGCATATGTTTGAATGTGGAAGAAGCATGGCGGATATTAGCTGAGAATGAGTCCCTGTGTATTTGTGAGTCAGATAATCCAATATCATCTAAATGTAAAGATGTGGAATGTAATGTAAAGAACAAATAATCAGAAGTAAGGTATGTAATGTATAATGTGTAATATGTAGAATGTGTAAGCCACTGAGCTGCTGTAGTCATTATGGGTTCGAATTCAGCTTTTACAAATTATTTTATCAGTAATAGCACCTGTAGACCCTCTTGGGGCTCAAACAGCTTCTATTAAGTGAGTACGCTTAATTGGGCGAAAACTTGTGGAAGTTGAGCATGTTCTGGGACAAATTACATCCCTGCACAACCGTCGTATAATCCCTAACGCAAAAAAAAAACCAAGACTCTTAATGGGCTTACATGGTATAGGTTCAGGTTTAAAAATCAGATATTTTGTGTTGGTACAGGTGAACTACACTAAGACAACAACAAGATTTTGAGAAAACGCTAATGAAAAGGCAAGAGTACTTATTGTGGAATATTTTTACAACTGAAACATACTCTAAAAGTAATCGTTAGCGTTTTCTCAAGTCATGTTTTTGACTTATGTCAAAATTGTGTATTTCATTTGTAACCCCATGGTTTCTTTACAGAATTACTCGATTAAAAGGCCTACGGATATTAGATTTTTTATAAACTCAAAATATATAAAATAATTTAACAATTAAGAACTACCAGTTCATTCTTGATTTAAAAAATCCTTTGAGCCATTTGGACACTTTTTTTAAAAATTGATTTATTGAATAATTAATATTGAAAAATAATAATCGTGAAAACAATTGATGAAAAAGGTATTCTAATGAAGACGACACACCTCTTTAGGCCGAGAGAAAGAGCTCAAAGAGATGACACCCGAGGCCCGGGCGGAAGCTCACACCCCGGCTAACTGGATTAGGCTGGCAGCCCCTCACCAGCCTCACACAGGAATTCATTCACTGTAGGGTTCCATCCTCTACCAGTGCTAGCAGTTCTGCTCTACCCATATTTATCAAGGATAGATAAATTAAATAAATCGATTCACAAATGGAACTATTGGAAAAAAAAGGAATAAATACTATATCGAAAGCGATTTTCATAGAATGGTAGAAGCGAGGCTAATATTTTTTATATGTCCTAAAACATTTCAGAAAGAACAATTTAGATGTTTTTAAATTAAATAATTAACATTTGAAATGGATACTAAAAAAGCAATGGTTATCGACATTGTTAATCAAATTATTTTCTCTAATCCAACAATATTTTTCTTAAATACTCTTTTAGGTTTCCACGGCCACTATTTATACAAAATACTTCAGTGGTACCTTCTGGTTTAGACCGTTTCGCTAACATTTCAAGAATGAATTCATCCTCTTACTGCCCTGAAGAAGTCAGCAGCATGTCTGGCGAAACATTGGCGAAAAAGTTAGCGACACGGTCTAAGCCAGAAGATACCACTGAAGTATTTTGTATAAATATTTTTCTTGTTTATATAATTTCAATTCTCTAAAAGTAATTAAAAGTTTTCTAAACAGAACATTAATAATATGACAAATATTGTATAATGGTGAATTATTTTAATGGTAGCACAGTCAAAAAATATTTGAAAACCATTAGCAACAAATGGCCATGACAACCAATAGTGCAATGTATAAAAATTATTTTACTTCATCCAACAAATGTTTTCTAGCAATTTATTTATTTGAATACTCCGAATATTTTTAAATTAAAGAAAGTAAATAATGAAATGAATAGTGAAAGTTGGAAATGATGATGGATATTTTAATGGAGACAACCTCAATAGTTTAAATACTTAGCCAGTACAAAAATATTTTTCATAGTCAAACAATATGTTTTTCTTTCTATTTATAAATTTGAATACTTCGAATATTTTAAAATAAAATGAACAGTGTAATGAATACTGGAAGTTAGATATAATGGTGAATTGTTTTATTGGCAGCACAGATAGAAGTAAAATATCACATTTTTTAAATTAAATACAAATATTTTAAATTTAGTTACATATATACCAAGGTTGTTTCTGCATAAAATTAGTTTACCTGGTCTAACAATCTGTTTTTCTTGCTGTTTCAATTTGTATATTCTATACATAGTTCAATATATTTAAAAGTTTTTTATTGTGTTTATAAAATAAAATAAAACGTGAATAAAACAATATTTCAAGTAAAACTGAGCAAAGCGGCACGACTACAAACTACAAACCATTCAACATACTGCGCCTGACAGGGTACAATGAAATGAAATAAATCAAAGGAAGAAAAAACAACATTTTGTTTATTTATTTACTTTTATTGTTTGACTTTTCTTTTTTAATTTACCCATCTACAACAAAAGTGCAAAAGTCGTTTCAGGATCATGCTTTATTTTTTATCGATTATAAATGAATCAGTCATTTGAGAAACACCTCATGTCAATTTTTGGCCAAATTGTGTTAGTCATATTAAATTGTTGGTGAAGGCTAGACAAATCCAATACGGATGTTTGGAAAATGTGTATATATTATTTGAAAAATAAAATACTGATTTTTATTACTAATTTGAATTGTTTTACCTTTTATTTCATACCTGATAACATATCGTTTAGTCAGTGATTTGAGAAAAAACACATCTCCAACAACGTTTATAATTTTTTTAAATATCAAAATAAAAATAATAAAATTTTAAATATTTTTATTTCAAAATAAAATAAATCAATAACTAATAAAATAAAATAAATTACAGTAAAATTTTAGTTTAGCAGAATTAGCTTACCAAACCCCTATAGAAACATATAAAAATATATATATATATATGATGTTAAATTATGGACCAGCTGAGTATTTTTTTGATTTCCCGAAAGTTTACTTTTTTGGATATGAGGTGTCTCTCAAATGACCGATTCAAATGTACTTTTTAAAAGCAATAAATATAAAACTTGCTCAAAAGGATCACAAATGCCTAAAAGAGAATATAAAATGTATTAAAATAAAATGTCAATCATATATTATATCAATCCACATAGACAAGCAGTTTTTAATTGTTTTCCTTTTTTTTCAATAAATGTCCGACTGATATCCTATCAACAACGAATTTGTGGAAAAATGTGGTTTGCAGGTCGATCCTGGATAGGCTAAAGAACAATAAACAACCATACAGGTATAGTTAATTGAAGTAGCTTTTTTGAATGACGTGCTAATAGTTTACTAAGACCATTGGGAAATCATTTATTTATAGAATAGCTTTATTCTGAGTCTAGATCCCTTAAGAATGACAAGCATGAACATAATATAATATTTAAAAAAAGCATAAAAAAAACATAATATACATCTTGTCAGAAGGCTCCATTATAAAAATCATAAAGTATTTACAAAAGTGACAAAAAAAAATTTGGATTACTACTGCACATGCTGTGGTTTTCATTTTGAAGGATTTTTATTGTCCTTTGTATAGAAATTTTACTGCTCTGTATAAATATATTCTACTGGAATAAACCAGGTGTCATAGATCTAACTGAAGCTTCCGAAGAAGATAAACCCTATATGAGATGCGTTGGGAGACGAATTGGAAGAGGATTAATCTACCAACTACTTCCTGCTAAGAGTGGGCACGCACTGAGACCTCTCTGCGCCCACAAAAACTCTTTAATTCATCTCCGGCGGCGGGATAAAAACCCGCACCGCCCAATCCGTAACTTTATCTTCTCTCACTCTTATGCTTCTAATCTTAAGTGAGGGTGAGGGTGGAGTTAGCAGACGTACGTAGTGATATATTGTAATTGTTGAACTCATTTCCAACAGGAAGTTTCCAAGTAGGAAAGCATATAACATATTTTTATAATATCTTAATCCTTACTATTCAGAATCCGAACTTGTCACAATATTCCAATATTGTCGCAAAAAAAAAAATATCGATAAGTTCCATAGAGCGCGAATTCCTAAGAAACGAAGGGAGAAAACATAATATGGCATCAATGGTATAGTATAAGAGGTATATAGAACAGGAAAAAATCTTTATTCTGAGACAATGTCCCTTAGCATAGCCATGTTGTATTACAATTAAAGAAATCTTGTATATACTTTCTAAAATTATCAATTAAATTCACTGAATATATAAGAACAATAAAATTTAAAAAAAACATTATTCTTATACACCGATAAGATAAAGTTAGTAATAAATAAGAGAACGAAAACTTTGGCATTATAATATGCATTTCTCATTAGGTTTAAAGAATAAAAGGAGAAGTAGACGAAGCCGAATAGAACGGGGGGGGGGGAATCATTACTCTGGAACAAAGCCTCATAAGAATAAAAATGAATTAAATTAAAAAACAAACATTTTATTTATTTTTTAACATAATAAAGTAGTATAATAAAAAAAAAAAACCATTCATATTTGCTGTTTGTTGGTTGGTTGTTTGGTTGTTTTAAGTTTGAGACGTAAAACCGATTGGTCGTCAACGCCTTAGTGCAGTTAGGTTTAAATATATATATATATTATTCACATATTTTTATTTGAAAAGAAAAGATATGTCCAGCACCGGGACTAGAACCCGTGTCGCACAGATCGTTAGTCTGGAACTCTAACAATTGAGCTATCGTGGGTCAATCATGCTCGCTCCCCGGTCATGGCCATATCCTTTCTTTTCATTGATCTCATGTCCCCGCGTTCTCGCAATTGGCGATGTATACGAGGGGAAGAATGTTCTTTGAACATTTATTTAATTTGGATCTTGTTGACTTACGTCATTATATATTATTATAATTTATTTTATTTTAATAGTTATTGATTTTATTAATAATAAATAAAATTAATAAAAAATAATAAAATTAATTAATATATATATATTTATATGATTCAAAGAATCCTCAAACATATTTTTTTCTTGGAGGAAGAGTTGGGGTTGGAAGATTAATTTATTTTTCCAAACTTTTTTTGTCAGAATAAAAGAGAAATGCGACAACTAGATATAATCCCCGAATTTATCTTTATTTTTTCCATTTTTTATCTTGACTTACATAAGCACATTAGAGATTCGCCAATCTTAATATATAATAAAGTGTTTACTACACTTCATATTAATTTTATAATAGAATAGGCTTTCCTCAGAAGGGAACTGAGAGTACTCTTATATTGGTTTATTTTTCAAAATCCGTTTTAGGTAGATTAGATTAAAAGGGTGAGAGAAACAAAAAAAATCTTTCAACAACTTAATGTAAAGGAAAAGGAAATGATATATACCGTCTGTGGCTAATTCAACAAGAACAAGTTAACAAAACAAATATGCCATCGGAGTAGGGATTAATTACTATTCCTCGAGATGAATAAGGCTAAATTTCATTGACCTTATGAATAATAATGAGTAAACAGATGCTTAAATATTCAGTCAGGCGAGGTACTTAATAAGTGGATTCCAAGGACAATCGAGGATTTATTCCGGTGTCTTGTTTTTCCAAAGCTCTGCGCTCTTGGGACGGAATCCCCGAACGGGACTAACCAAACATCGGCTGCCTTATCTGCTTAGCGAATTATTCCTAGCTAACATAAATATTCAACGAATCGGGAAAGGCCACGTCTTTAAGTAGTTAAGCAAATAGGGCAGCTGAATCCGGGGTGAAGTTCTAACGGGAGTCGGGGATAGTCAATTGTGGTCAAGTAGTTAAGTAGGCGTTAGGGAGCCTAACCAGAGTTAGATAGGGAAATAGAATTTCTAGTTGCCAAGTAGTTGTATATCCAGGGGTGGGGGGTCGTCAAGGAAAAATATACTCATCGAATAGTACACATAATTTAATTAAGTAATTAGAGAATTTAGATATCAAATTAAAAAAAACATATAAATTCAAGTATAAATTTATTTAAATTTGGGCTCCACTATACCATTCCAATTCCACTAATCCAATTCCTCTCGTATTCAATCCTTACAATCCAAAATCCTCAATGCTCCTTACTTTGTAACGAACAAAGTAATCTATAATGACCTCAATGTCCCATTTGTTGCTGATTTGGCCAGAATCCGATATCAATCTTTTCATGATAAACTTTATTTTCACTCAAACCCACTAGTTTCAAGCCTAACAACCTCTTCAGTTCCTGATAATCCTCCGAGGCGTCTGAAGAGAAGATGGGCCCGTGACCTTCTAAGTTAAACTTATTATTTGAGTACTGCCACTGGGTAGTTTCTCTACTTGTCTTTCATGCTAATATGTACCAATAATTATATTTACTTGTTGTGTTATTTTAATACAGTTGTAAATTTTATTAAATAAATTATTTTAAAAAAAAAATTGAAAGTTTCTAATATGGCCAGTTGTGTGCTATGGTGCAGAAACATGGACGAACCTGGTGAACAAAATACTCAGTCAAAAGCAAATTAATGCTTAAAAATATAATTAATGAACAAAATATAAACATTTTCATCATGTAAGGTAAATAACTGCAAATCCATTCATATGAAGATTGACAGGTCCATGCCTTTTCATGAAACGTAATTTTTAATCTCATGGCTAAATTTTATAGATAGAAAAAATCACTCTTGTATTTTAAACTGCCGCAATTAAGATAAAAACTATCAACAAATAGATCATTTTTTACAACTTAAATCATTACAAGTATTTTAACTCATGATATCTTTACTACAAAATTTTAGTGGGAAATAGTTGACTGGATAATTCCAAGAGTGGTGTGAAATGGCCAGGGGTTGCAGTCAATGATTACAGAAAATAAGAATGACTTATTGCATTGTGCCTATGTTTCGGCCTACGATTTCAGGACAATGAGGTGAACCATTTCACACCACTCTTCTACAAGAACGTGAGTGATAATAATCTGGTTTCACAGAAAGTGAAGCATATCATGTGTCACGCAATTCGAAATTTGTAGCTGTGTTTGTTTTTGTTTTTTTATGTAAATAATAATATTTTGGAAATTATTTAAAAAAAATCAATTGAGACACACACAAGACAATAAACTTTTAACCATAAAATGTGTTACATGCACGACTACATCATAGATTCTATGAATTTCTTCCAACCATAATTAGAAATAGTAGTTCACCGATTAAACGAGAAAATATATGTGTACTACACTATATACTGTTAACTTTACGACATCTGATATAACAGAAATTATTGTGGGTAAATACTGCCATCTAAATAACATAATTCCGAATAAAATACAGCATATTAAATATTTTGACGAATAATACAAAAATAGTATTTTTATTATTTAAATTTTTTTAAATTTTCTTATTTAATTTTGTAGTAAAAATAAATTTTAAAAAACATTGGGCCAGAGAATTGAAATATAATGTGAAAGAGAAAGGAAACAAAGAAAGTAAAATTCTTTAATTAAAACTGTATTTCACTATAACTTTATTCTACTTATCATATATTTTAATTTATTAGTCTTTCGAGATATATTTTCATAAATAACCTTTAAAAGTGGTGGTTGATAATAACCCTTAAAAGTTCATAATAACCATGATAGCTTGATAAACCGCTACGAACCCCAGAGAATTTTTTCCCAAGTGTCCGAATCCATCCACTAAGTCCCGTGGGGTTGGTTCAACAGTTGGCCGCAATGGCTGCTATCGGCCAATGACGATTAATTGAATTATAGTTCATTTGAATTTTAAAGGTAATTAATTAATTGGTTCGAAATTGCAGGTAACCTTTCATTCCCAAAATTTCCCCGCAGACTGTGTAATTCTCACGATAATTAGATCAGAAACCAATGTAAGCTGCATTCAAACTAATATTGTAGTTATAATTATTTATATATCAAAGAAATTTTATTTGACTAAACTGGGGAATACTTTTAATTGCGTAAAGAGTTCGATTTTATATGTTCACTTCCAAAACTACAAAACATTTAATATTATAAAACAGCAATTTTAATTTTTCACCGAAATATTAAATATTAACTTTTAACAAACACAACCCATAGGCGAATAGTTTAGCCCAAGATACCAGTAAAAATCCATTTATTTTTAGTTTATTTATTGAAATGTATAACCGTATTATAATATAAGCAAACAGAATGAATGATAAATAATGGCACGAGGGAAAGGCAAGTGAACAAACTATCCACTAACAGTACTCGAATAACGAGTTCAACTTAAAAGGTAGCAACGCCATCTTCTTTTCAGGCGCCTCAGAGGATTATCAAGAATTGAAGAACTAGCTTGGTTTGAGACTAGTGGGTTTGAGAGGGAATAAATATTGTCATGAAAGGGGTGGTATCGGGTTCGGGCCAGGTGACAAATGGGACATTTAGGCCATTACGGATTACTTTAGTCTTAACAAAGTAACGAGTATTTAGGAATTTACGAAGGATTTTGGATTGTAAGAATTGGATACGAGAGAAATTCGACGGCTTAGTGGAGCCCGAAAGTTCTACTCGATCTTAAAATAGACATGTATTTGAGTATTTAGTAATTAGCTTAGAGCGTTTTTATAAATTAGTTTAGAGGAGCTTTGAGCGTTTGCCTAGGGTTCAAGTAGCCAGAAACGGCGATCATGTAAATCATGATCATGATAATGACATTGTTGATTCGTTTAGACAGAAAGGATCTAAGACAGATTTTCGTTGGGGAAATATAACTGAATAAAGATAATAATAATGATAAAACATAGAATAAATGGCAATTAACTCCAGTAATGAAATAAAGGTAGTGGAGAAATTAAAATATAGACAGAAAAAATTCAATTGTATACATGGAAAAAGAATAAAAGGCTTTTTAAAAATAAATGAAAAGATGAATACAATAAGTAATAATGGGAATAAATAGTATTGGTTGATATTAGAATCAAATCCAAGCCAAACCGAACCTAACCACACTGAAATGCTTACCCTCACGAGCTACAAGATAGGTTAGGAACAAACGGGAAATTCTATCTCGGATGGCCCAGTAGATCACGAAGGCAGAACATCGGTAGTCCAATTATCAAATGGGAAAGAACTGGCGATGAAAGATCCAGTGGATGCAGAAGACCAGAGCAAACATTGGAGTGTCAATAAGGACAGCGCTGTGCAGGGACAAAGGAAGGGAACGCAAAACAGTGGAGATGGCAAACAAGAAGTCGGCCCCAGCGAGGAGATCTCTTCTATAGTCTCTCGACTCTTCTTTATGGGCCAGTGAATTGTCTCTGGTAATAGTCAGGATTCGGGAAACCAAGTTAATTATTAGGATCATATACTCGCATGAAGAAAGAAATATTTTAAATGAATTAATACAAATTCCACACTCTCCTTCCGTCACGTACACATCGCTCCTTTAAAAGAAAAAGACATAACTCGAAAAATCCAATTTTTCAATAAAGATATTTGAAAGTTCCATTTGAGATAAAAAACATAAAAATTTGGGTATTGGTAAAGCAAAGCACTCTTATTGTAATGGTGGTATTGAAACTCTTCAATTAACCATTAGAAAAATGTTAAAAGCTTGAATTTTTTAAATTAACTTTTGTCATTACTCCCATGAAACTTCAAGTTAAACCACGATACAACTTAATTATGACTTTTTTATAAAGAAAAAACAAGCCATGTTGAAAACCAGACATTTCGTTCATGAATTAAAAAGCTTTTACTAATACAATTGCTAACGAAGGTTTAACTATAAAATACCAATTTTTTAGTTATGTCGTCGATCTTTTGAAGGATGTATAAACAGATTCACAGCTAACACTGTATAGTTAACCAAGGAAAAAGGCTACGCAGCAGAGGAAGTTGGTGCGATGGATGTATCACTGGGGGCGTGAAATTAGCAACGCCGCCCAAAGCCTAGCTCGACAGATTTATTTCCTTTCCTCTCTCTTCCGGGTAGTGGCCACTGAACTAAGAGGAAAATATATTATCTGATATACTCATACAGCGAATATATGATTCATACAAAAATAAACAAAAAATGAATAATCCTGTCATCCAAAATATTATGAACATGTTATCCAATGTGTTAGGAAAAATCGGAATTAGTAATATCAGTTATATAATACGCAGCCGAAGATAGAGTGGAGGATAATTTATTTTTTTTATTGTTCGTTTGATGGTGAATATTTTTATTTTGAAGGGAAAAGATTTGTCTTGGCCGGGATTAGAACCCGGGTTTCTCGCTTCTCTAGCGTAATTAGAGATATTAATAAAACATTTTCTCTTCAGAATAAAAATAGATAAATATAGTTTTAAAATTAAAATAAAGACCAGAGTTGCCAAATGTGAATTGAACCCGCACCGTAAATAAATTTAGTATAGCATTCTCAAAGCAACATATTTGACAAACAATTTGACAAAAACAGAAGTATAAGGAATGGGATCAATATACAATATAAAATGAAATTAAAAACATTAAGTCAACAATGGGCCCGAAGGTATAGTCCACGGACTGCTTGCTACGGGAAAGAAGAATAGGTCCTCTTGCGCCTGCTGACTCCATGGAGCTTCATCCGTAGATCTAGAACGATTTGTGACAGTCCTTTAATTGTACCACAGTTGGAAAGATACTGATGAATTGAAGAACGATCTTCATGGTCTAGCACCAATATAGCCGATACCGCCAACCGATATACACACACACATATATATATATATATATATATATATATATATATATATATATATATATATATATATATACATAACAAAACATAACAACTATAACCAGTAAACATAATAAAAATGGCATTTATTTATTTACTCTCAGATTTGAATTTTTTTTATAAAGGAATGGTGCTTATCTTTACACAGAAATTCATGAAGGGAAAACTGTCACGGCAATTAAAACAAAAAATAAATGGCAGAATAAACTGAGCGGTGGCCGAGTCAATGCATATTAATGCAGGCGATGCATAGCAATGCCTCTAAGAACAATACTTTTGATTTATAAACCTGGCGCAGAAAGCCTTTAGAAACCTTTTTAATTGCAATTAATAAAACATAATGCTTGTAGGGGTGATTAGTATAGTTTAAATTTTAATTTAACCGAGGTAAAATTTAATAGCCATTTTTAAGAAAATGTATTAAATCAGACAATATCATCTTTATTTCATTGTTGTTGATTCAATAAATGCATATAAATCTTTCTTGGAGTGGAGTGGGTCAGTGGTAGAGCAATTAGTTGCCATACCAGAAACACTGGTTCAAATCCCGCTGCAGGCCATGACTTTTATTTAGTCTGTTTGCAGCGGGAGATAGATCAAATAGGATCTAGGACCCTCCTGGGGCCCACCCAATTCAACATAAAATATTATAAAAATAGGGTACCGAAAATAAGGGGGAGACAGTACAGTCTCTACCATGTACTGAACCCCAGACCCGTTCACGGGTTGTAGTGGTACAGGTTTTTTTTAAAATTAAAATTCTTAGATTCGGAAGATCATTTAACTTCTATTGATATATTTTTAAGAATATCTTTAAAATAAAGACATATTTGAAAAGTTAAAAAAATAAGCAAGTCTCGAAATAACAGAGAACGAGAATCCTATTGATGCCTCGCCTATAGCATCTTGACAATTTTATTAAATTTCTCATTTCAGCTCTATAACTTCTTTAATTATTATTCTCAATTATTATTCTTGTTGTATCCTAAAAGTAAGCACCTCAATGCTAATCATTATCATTATTTTACCAACTTATTTAAACAAATTATTCCATATTTTAAATTATTCAACGTACAGTTTATTTTCCTTTTTTCATTGTTACACATTTTCAGTCTCTTTTCAGTTTCTTTTCTTTCCCACCAGTATTCTCCTCTTCACTTACAGAAATTTCAAAGAAAATCTCAAGTTTCAAAATGATTTTTATTATTATTAATATATTTCTTTCAGTTTTCTTAACTGAATTTCTTATTTTTTGAAATACATCGTAAATTTATTAATTTATGAAAAGACACAAAGTAAAATAAGTCAAATAATGGACTCTTAATGCTATAATGTTAGCCCAGTTGTGTTCAAATGCTATTGATGTCTGCTAAATTAGGTCTACCATTTTATTATTAATAATGATAATAAAATATTTTTAATATTAATAATTTTAAAGCCATTGTAATTAGTTATCAAACTGCATTTTATAAGTAATATTAACAAATTTCAAGCGTTAAGTTCCTAATTAAAATATTTATTTAAATTTGTATATAACCCTCATACTAGAATGCAACGACAAGAACTCGCCGTTTCAGGCTACTTCAACATTTACAAGATAAACGGTTTAACTCCCAATTAATTACAAAAGACTCATATCCATGACAATCATTAGACCCACCTGGACTTACGTATTAGAGCTTTGGGGATCCACTAAGCCGGCGAATTCTTCTCGTATTCAATCCTTACAATCCAAAATCCTTACTCCTCAACCCTACTTACTTTGTTACAAACAAAGTAATCCATAATGACCTTAATTTTCCCATTTGTTGCTGATTTGGCCCGAATCCGATACCAATATTTTCATGACAAACTTTATTCCCACTCAAACCCACTAGTTTCAAACCTGGCAACCTCTTCAATTCCCGATAATCCTCCGAGCCGTATAAAAAGAAGATGGCCTCGAGACCTTCTAAGTTGAATTTCTTATTCGAGTATTACCATTTGGGTAGTTTCTCTACTTGACTTTATGTCGGGACATTATTTAACTTCGATTATATTTACTTGATCCATTCAAACATACAGTTGTAAATTTCAATAAATGCATTTATTTTTTAAATTTGTATATAAAATTTCATGATCACACAACTGTATAAAGGAATTGGACGTCATAATATTATATAACATTGTTTAATTATAATATAATGTAATGGAGCATTAAATTTTTCGATAATGATGACATATTATGTTCATTAAATATATTTTTTGGGAGGAGATAAAAAAAAATTGTCTCCCATTATTTATATCCCATTGTTTTAGACAATAAAAATTTTAATAATACCTTTATTTCGTTATATAATTTAAATTATTCCCAGTTTTATATCAGTTTTGTTTTTCTCCAATAAGATGATTTCTATATTGCCTTTTTATTCTTTGAAATTTTTATGCATCGTTTTAATTTGTTTCTAACTTACATTGGAGAAGACCTGAAATATGGGTCGAAACATTGTCTTCCAAATAAAGAAATTTCTCTTAAACCACCCCTAAACATTTTCTACCCCATATATATATTTTTTTATTCTCTTTATTCCCAGATCGGCTATTCCTAGCCTTACATGGTTTTTTTAATAATGAAATTTTAAGATTTAACACTTAGTGAAAGAGTGGGTTTCGTCTCATGCAAGAGACACCCCTAACTGTACATTATCAGATTATTTACAGAGAAGATGTAAATATATAATAGCGTTTTTTCATATAAAAGAATAATAGTAGTTTGAATATACAGCATGTAAATAAGTAAACAATAATAACATTAATGTAATTAAAAACAGAACTATAGTACTGTTACGGTCAGAGCAGGAAGTCGGACCGGCTGGGAGGATAAGACAAACAATGGGATTAAGTGGAAGGGATTATAGAATGGCGTAGATCCTTGTGGGTCGGTCTAGGCGGTTCTGGGCCTTCTTCCGAGAAATCCCCACCCCGACCGGCCTTGCCTATATAAAAAGGACAGCTGTTCTGGGGCGGCAGTAATAAGACGAGTGAATAATAAGTCAGTGGCAGTGTGTGAGTTAGTTAGTATTAGTATTAGTCTGTAAAAAGTGCTTAGTGAGCAACAGTGACAATTAGTGGCCGTGTAATAAGTGTAATAAACTGTGTGGCAGTTAGTCATATTTTTGAAGAGTCTTACGGTCGGTGGACTTTAGTTAGCGAACTGTAAGTGTTAATTTGTAATTGTAAACTATAGTGTAATATTATTGTATTTGTACAAATTTATATAAATAGTTTAGTTACTTAGTATAAACAATATCTTATATTATTTGTATATTATCTTAGAAATTAGATAACATTTAGTAGAATATTATTATTGTATATTGATATTAGTTTAATAATTTAACTGTTTTAAATAATCTCATTGTATTCTTGTTAATTTGTTAATAAATGTTAGATTCTTGAATTAAGTAATAGTTTAGTCCATTTTACACCCAGTAGCCCGTAACAAATTGGTGTCAGAAGTGGGATTTTGTGTAATTGTTATTATTTTGTCTTGTATTTTGTAATTATTGGGCTACTGTATGAAAAATGGCTTCTCAAAGTCTTAAATTGATGGATTTAAAAGTTGCGGATTTAAAACGGGAATTAGAAGAACGTGATCTGGATTCTTCCGGAAATAAAAGTGTACTGCAACATCGCTTGCGTCAATTTTTTGTAGAGTTAGGGGAGAATCCAGATGACGCTCTGTTTGAAACCGATTTAAGCAAGTTGTCTGCAACTTTAAGCAATGTAGAAAATAAGCTAGGTAATGAATTAAGCAATGTAGATAATAAGCTAGGTAATTTACAAAATGAGTTAAGCAATGTAGAAAATAAGCTAGGTAATTTACAAAATGAGTTAAGCAATGTAGAAAATAAACTAGAGTCTAAATTAGGTACATTAGAGACTAAGTTAATGGAAAGTGTTGAGAATAAGTTAGCCAATGTAGATAATAAAGTAGCTGATGTAGAATCTAGGTTAGGAGAAAAATTGAATTCAATTGAAAGCAAACTTAGGCAAAGAGTAGAAGCTCTAGAGGGACGTATGAGCAACCCACCGATGAACGACACCGACCGTTCCCCCGAGGTCAGTCTTCATAAAACCATTCTGCCCGCCAATAATGGGACGCCACCAGCTCACAACACCATTCCAGTATTCGACGGAAAGACGCCGTGGGAGGACTACATGACTCTCTTCGAGACAGCGGCTTCGATCCACGGGTGGTCACAGGAGACCCAAGCTTCAGCGTTGTGCCTGGCCTTGCGTGGAGACGCCTTGGGAGTTCTGCAGGGAATACCCATGTCGGAGCGGTCCAACTACGGGGAGCTGATCAGAAGACTGGAGATGCGTTTCGGCCACCGCCACATGGACCAGCTGTATCGCTCACAGCTGAGAAGCAGGGTCCAGAAGACCAACGAGACTTTGCAGGAATTTGAAGCGGATATTGCCCGGTTGGTGAGGAACGCCTACCCATCGGTCACCGACGATGTCTACGAAAGCTTGGCTGTCGACAAATTCCTGGATGGACTTCGGGACCCAGAGACACAGCAAGCAGTGAAGCTCGCCAGGCCGAAAACTTTGGGAGACGCATTATCCCAGGCTATGGAGTTCGAGGCTGTTAGGCAGTCTGTACGGGGCCATGCGCGAGTACGAGCAGCAGAAGCGGAGCCAAATGTGGTCCCCAGCGTCGAGGAAATTGTGACGAAAGTTTTGGAGGCTCTCAGGACCCGTAAGAAGGAGATACGCTGTTGGAGCTGCGGTCAACTTGGACACCCTAGAAGTAAGTGTCCATCGAAAAAGCAAGAAAAGCCACAGGAAAACTAAGTAGGGTTGATGGGAAGGGGCAACTGTCAACCCGTAACGTCAAAGGCCCCAGGAAGACCATCAGAGTTGCGTCAATAGGAAGCGGAACGAACAGCTTCTACGTTGATGGAATGGTGAACGGACAGCTGCGAAGTCTTCTAGTGGATACTGGCGCAACCATGACAATTTTGAACTCGAAGATAGTTCCCGATGAGAGGATCTTACCAACCACTTGGACATTACGGACTGCCACGGGACAGCCAGCCAAGATCTACGGGGAGACAGTTGCCACCTTCATCATTGGCGGTCAACATCTGAGGCACCGTGCTCTCGTGGCAGAAATCGATGAAGATGTCATATTAGGCACGGACTTGATGATCGAATACGGGATTAAGTTGGATATGGCAAGAGGTGTGATCACGCTGGGAGACGAGGAAGTCATCCTTCGGCAGGGAAAGGACCTCTACGCACGAGTGCTCTTACTAGAAGATACCACATTACCTGCACGGAGCCAAATCCTGACCCATGGGACGGTCGAAGGACAGTTACCGGATGGTCAATGTGTACTACTGGAACCCGGAACGCACGAAGAACAGGAGATCGGACGCGGCGTACTGGTTGCTAGGTCTCTCATCAAGGTTAGACGTACCACTCCAATTAGGCTAATGAACCTGAACAGCTTCCCGGTAACGCTGAAGAAAGGAACACCAGTCGGGGAGTGTACCACCGCTACCTCAGTGGTTCGTCAGCTGCAACGTCATCCCACCGAGCTTCGAGGACTCCCAGAGGAACTTAAAGGATTTTTGGACGAATCATGTCGCGACCTTTCGCCCGAACAGAGCGAGGAAGTGAAGAATATGATTATCCGATGGCATGACGTCTTCGAGATCGGACCAGGACCACGGGGCAGAACGGATATCGTCCAGCACAAGATTGACACTGGGGATGCAAAGCCCATCCGACAGGTTCCGCGGAGGCTGCCGTTAGCCAAACGGGAGGACGCCGAGGAGATCATAAAGGAGATGGCGGCTGACAGTGTCATTGAGCCTTCGAGTAGACCAGCAAGTCAGGAACCTCAACAACGTGGAGACCAGTAAGGTATCAGTTGCACAACCTAAGGTACAAGGTTTCCGTGGAGTAACTCAGACAGTATACAGAGATATCTTCTCGTTACCCGCGGACTATTCTCTGGCCCATTGTGTAGCCGAAGATCTGAGGACTTCCCGAGGGATTGCAACGGTCTTCAGGAAGAAGTTTGCTGGAACTGAGGAACTGGAACGCCAAGGACCACGCGTCGGGAAAGCACTCCACCATACGCACGAAGGACGACACCTGTTCTACTTAGTTACCAAGTGTGCTACTGATCAGAAGCCCACATATGACGCACTGCGGCGAAGCCTCGACGACCTGCGGAGTAAGCTTCTGAGACTGCGTGTCACCAAGCTCGCGATCCCTAAGTTGGGCTGTGGATATGACGGCCTGGAGTGGAAGGTTGTCAGGAACATGCTTGAACAGATATTCGCCAACTCTGGAGTCGCCATATTGGTGTGCACGTTCAACCCCTGGAAAGGAAATGCGTCTCCATCGAGGGAAGCTCATAACCGCCCGATTTCTCCGGACTATGCTCTGGGGCAGAGCACTTTTAAGGAGGGGGCAGTGTTACGGTCAGAGCAGGAAGTCGGACCGGCTGGGAGGATAAGACAAACAATGGGATTAAGTGGAAGGGATTATAGAATGGCGTAGATCCTTGTGGGTCGGTCTAGGCGGTTCTGGGCCTTCTTCCGAGAAATCCCCACCCCGACCGGCCTTGCCTATATAAAAAGGACAGCTGTTCTGGGGCGGCAGTAATAAGACGAGTGAGTAATAAGTCAGTGGCAGTGTGTGAGTTAGTTAGTATTAGTATTAGTCTGTAAAAAGTGCTTAGTGAGCAACAGTGACAATTAGTGGCCGTGTAATAAGTGTAATAAACTGTGTGGCAGTTAGTCATATTTTTGAAGAGTCTTACGGTCGGTGGACTTTAGTTAGCGAACTGTAAGTGTTAATTTGTAATTGTAAACTATAGTGTAATATTATTGTATTTGTACAAATTTATATAAATAGTTTAGTTACTTAGTATAAACAATATCTTATATTATTTGTATATTATCTTAGAAATTAGATAACATTTAGTAGAATATTATTATTGTATATTGATATTAGTTTAATAATTTAACTGTTTTAAATAATCTCATTGTATTCTTGTTAATTTGTTAATAAATATTAGATTCTTGAATTAAGTAATAGTTTAGTCCATTTTACACCCAGTAGCCCGTAACAGTACTATAAAACGGAAAACTGAAAGAAAACAGGATTATATTACATTTTGTTAAAACGATTGGTGGGAAACGTTATCTATTGAGATCACATCAGAATATCTTTCAACAGTCTTGGTTTTAGTCTTGGGGATGAAATAGGTTCGCCTATGTTGAATGCTACAGCTCCTTGGACTGCTGGTAATCCGGTCTTAAATCTGCTGTAACGTTTTTTAATAAATTCATCAATCGACTCTAGGTTTAGCTCTCGGTGAAGTTGACTGTTTCGTACAAACCAAGGCGCGTTTACTGCGATCCGTAGGATTTTATTTTGAAAAGTTTGCAATATTTTTTTCTTTGTTGTAGATACTGCACCCCACACTTCACAACCGTACATTAGTAGAGGTCTAATTATGGTTTTATAAATTAATAAGGCTGTTTCTGGTTTTAATCTGGATTTTCTATTAATTATGGGATAAAGTAGAGCTAGTCTTGCGTAGGCCTGTGTTAATTTAGTGTTGATATGCTGGTTCCAGGTAAGGCGACGATCTAAATAAATTCCGAGATATTTTACAGCTTCATTATTCCACGGGAGGTTGCTGCCATTGAGCACTAGCTCAGGTGGGTCTGAAGGGCGTCTAAGGGTGAAAATGTTTGCGCAGCATTTTTGAACGTTAAGGTCAAATTTCCATTTTAAAAAGTATTGTTGCAACTCATTTAGATGATTTTGAAGTGTGTTCCTTGCTATTATTATGTCATCACTCTGCGAGAATACTGCTGTGTCGTCAGCGAACATAGCTATGGAGGTAAGTGGAGACTGTGTGATGTCATGAACATAAAAGTTGAAGAGGATCGGAGAGAGAACTGAGCCCTGTGGGGTCCCGCCACTGATCGGTCTAATGGTTGAGTTAGTGTTGTTAATTTTAACTGTATATGATCGATTGTTCAGAAACGAGCATATGATGTCGTGAAGGAATTTTGGAGTATTTGATTTTTTGAGTTTGTAGAGGAGACCGGTGTGCCAAACTTTATCAAATGCTTGTTTAAAGTCTAGGAATGCAACTAGCGTGTGTTTTTTCATTTCAAATCCGTTGACTATGAACTCTGATAATCTTGATAATTGGTGTGATGTAGAATGGTTGAGTTGAAAACCAAACTGAAAGTTTGGGATAATGTCTATAGATTGAAGATAAGTAGAGAGGCGCATTTTAATAACTGATTCGAACAGTTTTCCTACGATTGGCAGTAGACTAATGGGGCGGTAGCTGCTTAATTCTTTGGCATTTTTGCCAGGTTTGTTTATAACCACCATTTCTGCTCTCTTCCAAGTATCAGGAAAATATCCTATCCTTAAACAGCTGTTGAAAATTGCTGTTATCAGAGCAACTGCTTTCCTGGGTAACTTTTTTATTGCAATTGCTGGTATCAAGTCGTGTCCGGGACTTTTCCTAATTTTGAGCTTCCTAATTAGTGACTGGATTTCTTTAGGAGTGGTGAATTCCACCGGCAGTTCTACTGTTGGTGGAGGTGACCGTAAAAACTCTTCGATTTCAACGTCTGACCGCACTCTATCGGCTTGTGAATTTGAAAATGTTAGCTGGAAATAATCGGCAAAGGCTTCGGCTTTATCCAAGTCGCTGGTGATATACCCTCCGTTAATTACTAGACTAGGGATATTTACTTTTTTATTTAAAAGGCGTTTTGTAGCTTTCCATAATGATTGGTCTCTTGGGTCCAGGTTGGAAACATAGTTTTTGTACTTGGATATCGTGAATTCCTCTACCTCATTTTTTACGGCGCGTTTTAGAAAGTTCCATCATAAGTTCCATTTACTTTTGTCTTGAGGATTCCTGGTTTGCATCCATCTCCTCCTTGTTTTATTTTTTTCCTTTATTTTAAGAAGAATGGAACTAGGCACACTGCTTGTGAGAGTTATCCTTTTTGTACGAAATGTTCTTGTGGTTGACTGCTTTAAGCATTCAGCTATGGTTTGCTGTAGTTTGTTTATGCTTTCATCGATTTCTTGTGGGCTTGCGAAATGATTTTTGGGACAAACATTATGGTAAATCAGGTATTTATAGGTATCCCAGTCGATTACTCCTTTAATAAGAGAGTTTCGAGTAGGAGTTTGTTGAATTTCGGTGCTGAAATGAATTAAGACGGGGATATGGTCAGAGTTAAGAGCGGATAATGTTTGAACTGTTATCGGTAGATTGATATTTTTAGTTAACACTAAGTCTAGGATATCGGGTGAACAACCTCTTCTGTAAAATGTTGGTTCACTCGGAGCGATAATATGGATATTTTGCCTGGAGCAGATGTCTAGCAATTTGTTTCCGCTCGAATTCGTTTTCCGGCACCCCCAGTAAATATGTTTGCTATTCATATCACCAATTACTATTGTTTGTATATTTGGTTTAAATAACTCGAGAATTTCTTCTTCTCTGATGTTTTTCTTAGGTGGCTTGTAAACAGCTGTGACAATGGTACCAGGAGATGTATCTAAACAAATTGAAATGGCTTCAATATTAGACACATCACAAATAACATTTTCTGAAAATCTGATGTTGTTTTTTACTATGAGAGCCACACCGCCGGAGGCGGTTGCACTGTCTCGGTCGTTCCGAAGAGTTTTGTAGCCAGGTATGTTAAATTTGTCAGTTCGGCAAAGATGAGTTTCGGAAATGCATGCTATATCGACAGAGTTCGTTTCTAGAAATATTTTGAATTCAGTTTTTTGAGAGGAAATACCATAAGCATTCCAGTTTAAAATTATTAATTTTCTTAATTCAGTAGCCATAAATGCGTAGAGAGCGTAGTCTTGATAAACGATGACAAAAATGCAAATAAAAATAATGATAATAGCTGGTCTTGTAGGAATTAGTAACATTAGATAGATTGTTGTTTACTTTACGGCCCATTTGTAAATAACGTGGTAACAAGGGAACTTAACTGGCTAATTATTTGTGAAAAGTAAGGTTTTATCGCCTCTATAATAATGTTCATGATTTTTGATAAAACGTTTTCAGTGCTGTTACTTTCTATGTTAGCTTCTTGAACATTTTTTTGATCAGGCGTTAGGACGGAAGAATATTTCAAATTTGGTGTAGTTCTCCTGGCTGGCTTGCGGTTATCAACAGTTTCAGTGTTATTCATATTTTCGACTGGAGGTGAGTTAATTATTTTTTTTTTAATATTTTGATAATAGGAGCAACCTTTATAATTGGCAGCATGCCCTTGGTTACAATTAACACAGTAAGGTTTGTCTGTGAATTTTAACGGGCATTTAGAAAAATGGTGGTTTTCCTTACATTTAATACACCTAGGTTCTAAATGACAGTAATTTTTTGTGTGACCATATCTTTGACAGTTAGTACACATGGGTATATCTTGATTTTTATGTTTTGGTTCTACAGATATTATAGCTGAAAAAAGATTAGTCATATTAAAAATATCTTTGGCCTTTTCATTATTAACTAGCGAGACGGAGCAGAGAGGTGTGGGTTTTTTTTCCTTATTAAGAATTCGCGCAACATGTAGAACATCTAAATGTTTAGATTTTAATTCTGCTTTTAGTTCTTCTTCTGTTATAGAATATGGGACTTTTCTAATAACTACATTAAGAGCTTTATTTTTTTCCACTGAATAAGTATGATATTCAATTTTTTCACTATCATAATATTTAGTTACTCTCCGGAAATCTTCGATAGATGAAAGCATAATTTTAGTGTCTTTACCGACTAATTTTGTAGTGAAAGGGTTTAAACATAATGCATTTAGGTCCTTTAACAATGCTTGATAGTTATTTGCATTATGTAAATAAATTGGCGGAATTATCGCTGTAACAGGCTTAACTGTATTGTTATGGGTATCAGTAACCGTGTTTGTGTTTGAAGTAGGATTATTTCGATCTTCAAGATTTATTTCTTTTAATAATTGAAATTTGTTACTTACAGTTGTAGGTGGCATTTCTAGATAATATTTACCAATTTTTTTAGCTGGGGATAGATTTAGTGGAGAGCCTTCGAAATTACGTTTCTTTGAGGTAGAATCGTCCATAAACTCGTCATCTGGTTTAGGAGCATCGGTCTCAGAAAAGGATGGCGAAACACCTACCTCATCGTCCCTCATCATTAATTATGTTCCATTACACATAATTGAAAAATAAATAAATAAAATAAACAAAATATAGTTATGAAGAGTTAGTAAAATGTACTTAGTTCTTCACGTCACAGTATAACCGCACTCTATCAAAGTCAGAGGCCAACTGCCCATATATATAAGGTCAACTAATATTATTCAAGACTAATTTTTTTTAATTTATAAATTTATATTAGAGTTTAATACAGATAATATAGGTAAAATTTATTTATTTAACATTAGATATTGTACATAAAATTAGAATTCACAGTAAACAAGTTTAATGGATTAAAGAAAAATGTAGATCAAATATCAACATGGTTAAACATTGAAAGTAATAAAAGGAAATAAATGGCCTAATCCTTGTACTGCCAGGTTACTGTAGTGGATCGAAACCTAATTTGGTTTTTAAGTGGAATTTTATCACCTCGAGGCAAGCACTGCCCTCTTACACCTGCATTATTAATAATAAAAAATAGAAATACATATTAACCTTAAATAAATAATAATCAAAAACTAAAGACTGGAATATATCATTTATTTAAATTAGTGTGAAGCAAATTTATTATAACAATTTTCAGTTAAAAACGATTGATAATACTAACTTAAAGGAAAGGTTAAGTAAATAAATGGAAATATTTTTGTTAATTTAACAAATTAACACGGCTGATCTGACATGAAAACTGTTAAATGAAACCAGTTAATATAAAATAATCATTGAAAGGAGCATACGAATGTTGGCCTGACTGTTGTTTATTTAAGGAACAACAAACAATATAAAATATGTATACTGTGGAAAATAAACTCAATATATTTCAATGATTATTATAAATAAATAAAAGGCTTAGCGAACCCGAAGGTTCGATGCCGATACCACCATTCTCTGCTTACAAAGCCCTATCCACGGACCACTGCCCAAACCCAAATCCTTCAGAACACTCTTGATCTTCCCACCTACGTCTCGATCTACCCCTCATACGTTGAGAAATGATTATAATGAAAATAAAAAAATAAGAAAGTTAAAATTTCGTAAAGATTCTTCTCACCAGGCGTTATCTGTTTAGGATTTGAGGCTATTATCTTAAGTTTTTGTTACTCTTAGTACGAAGAAGAGAGAAAAGAACTTTTTACTCTTAGTTTTCACTAAAACTTCATTTTGTTTTTATGCGAACATTCAGGTTCATCAAGTTATTTAACAATAGAAATGATTGGACAGTTGTCTTAAGGCTATCAATTACCTAAAATTATGCAGTTTTTGCTAAAAGTCCCTCCTTCCTGGTCACCTCCTACAGTCAATCTTTCCCTACATTATCAGCTACAGAGGACAATACATATCATTTCGCATGGTGGCGAAGATATTCTATAGGAGATATGTATATGAGAAGTATTGATCTTTTCTGACCCCACTTAGCACTTATCTGTTGGTTATGTGGTAGGTCATTCTTTTTTTTTTAATATAATTTATTCATTAAAATTTACTACTTTAAAATAACAATACAAGAAGTAAACGGAAGGATAGGTACTTATTGTCATGAATAAAGACAATTAGAGAAACTCCCCAGTGGTAGTACATAAATAACAAGTTCAACTTAGATGGACACGACGCCCTCTTCTTTTCAGACAACTCGGAGGATTATCAGGAATTGAAACTAGTAAAAAAAGAAAATCATGAAAAGATTTATATACGATTCAGACCAAATCAGCAACAAATGGGACATAAAGAATTAAGCATTGAGCATTGAGGATTAAACGAAGGATCTTGGATTGTAAGGATTGGGTACGAGAGGAATTCGGTGGGTTGGAGGAGCCCCAAAGCTCTACTTCGTAAGTAGGTGGGTTCAATGATTGTCGTGTATAAGAGTCTTTTATAAATAATTGGGAGCTTAGAGCGTTTGTCAGTTAAATGTTGAAGTAGCCTGAAACGTCGGGCTCGTTCGGGCTCTTTGTCGTTTCAGTATAGTGTAAGGATTCCAAGTTAACTGTTTGTCAGGGTGTAGCCCTAAGTACCGGCTCTACAGGAATCAGTGGGATGCTACTAAGCGATACACGAAGTCATTAGTTTACGACGGAGGGTAAAGGGGTTGTTCTTTAAAATCGTAAAAATTCATAGAAGAATTTCCCTGGTTATTGTAACCGTGATTACTGCGATCAAACACGAAGAACGGGCTATTTTTTGTCTTATGTTGGTACGGACGAATATACCGGTTAAAGTTATATTCGTAATTTTACTTTTTTAAATAAATTTATGAAAGGGCTACAGTTGAGCTATAAGAAAGCGGAAACTGTGAGGGGTTTTTATTAAGGGATAGAAGCGGAAAGAAGAAGTGGAAGATCGGAAGGACGAAGTTGGAAGGAGTGTTAATTGAAGAAATTTCGACAGCAGCTGGCGGGGGGTTATGAGACAAGTTGGCCAACTCGAGGCTTCATGGATCCAGCCTATTCCGCAAGATTACCTCCCTTCCATCGTTACATTTTAGAGGCCAACTTTAAATTATCGCCAAATAGTCTATAAAGAGAACTGCCGGATCAGGTAGCTCTAGCTATGAGGGTTCATCCTCCGTATCAAAACTTAGCTAGCGGATCTAATGACCTCTTTTGAAGATGGTCTAAAAAGTAAACATATCTTGGTAGCGATTTGACCCAACTTTTTACGCTTAGTTTCAACTAAAATTCTCTTTAGCTTCCATGCGAACAATCAGTTTTATCAAGTAATGCAACAATAAAAACTACTATCCATGATAACTATTTTCCATCATTTCCCACAAAAATTCTACTTAATCCGCATACTAACATTCAGGTTCATTAAGTTATACAATGAAAAAAGTTAATACAAAAAAAACAAAACATTTTTCCACCCATTCTATCATTTCCACTAAAATTATATTTAGTTTCCATGCCAACATTCATGTTCATCAAGTGGTATAACAATAGAAATTATTTTCTACAATAACCATTTTCCATTTCTTCACACATTATATCATCAGGAATATAAAACAATTAAACAATTACTTTTATTCCAAAAAATTGTTTTTACCGAGGAAAAATATTTTTTTCTTTTACTGCATCAATTTATTAAGATATATACAAAAAAAAAACCCACTTAATTGTAATATTTTTTTTCTCCATCACCCCTCTATGATGAATAAATTGATAATCTTGAGTATTAGTTCATTTTAATTTTATTTTAACTTTTACGAATCACTTGTCATGCATTATTAGATGTAAAAGTATTTCACATGTGATTGCATGCTAATGTTTCATAATATAATTTTTTTCACTATTATTTTTAAATGATTTATCTATTGCGTAATAATTTAGTCTTTTCTTGACTATACTTCATTCAAATTTTCTTTTCATTATAATTACTTCGTAGTCTTTAGTACAGCATAGTTGATATTATTTTTTTTGTAATGCATGAGGATGTCCTAAAACATAGGCTGAAATCTCAGATATAATAAATTAATTATTCTAATCGGAGCATAATTCTATTGTCCGTTAATTACATACTACTATAGATGTTTAAATATTTCTATTAAAATTAAAGTTAATGTTACATTTGAGAAAGAACTTTTTTTTTAAATTCCACACTGAAGCATTTTCTCATGTTATTTCAATGAGGACAACATCCTGCAATGTTAAAAAATCATGCAATCATTTATTTTGCATGGTTATTACCGGTTTCGTCAAAGTGATATCGAATTAACTTCGGGGAAATGACAAAAAATGTAAAAATAATTAGTGAAAAATAGCTGCCGAAACGTACACTTGCAATAAATAATTAATTTGAGGTGAAATGACGATTTTAGATTTCTCTGAATTGATTTTTCTTCACTTTTTCTTTATTTGTATGCGTTTAAACATTTACATTTCTTTCAAAACTCTCTTCAAACAAGAGACTATGTAAGGAAAATTTAAACATTTATATCGCTAAAGAAAAAAATGACAGTAAAGAGCTTAATCCAGTTTACACTATCGTTAATTGATTTAAGTGTTTGTGCTCTAATGTGTAACAAGTAAATGCAAATCTGTTGAAACGGTGTTCTGATCTAGATTTTGTTTCTTCATACAAACTTATGTATCAATTGTTCTATTTTTGGACACTGAGAAGGGGTTCAGTATTGAAGATCTTATCAGAATTTGATCTTCTTAATGTCAACAGAGGCTATGATAATTTAACAATGGGAAGGAATTTGGAATAATTCAAAAGAATCATTTCGATGAAATTCGAGACACGTGCTTATGTAATAAACCTGAATAACTCCTTTCCTTTTGAACTGGAATCATTAGTCCCCATTAGTATGTATTTCATTTTTCTTATATATTGTTACGGTCAGAGCGGAAAGTAGGACCGGCTTCTGATCTGCCTAGAGCGGATTAGGCAAACAATGGGATTAAGCGGAAGGGATTATAGAATGGCGTAGAACCTTCTAGATCGGTCTAGGTGGTCCTCGTCCGTGTTCCGAGTAATGCCCCACCACGACCTACCTTGCCTATATAAAAAGGACAGCGTTTTCGGCGGCGGTAGTCAGTAATAAGCAGTGAAGTAATAAGCAGCCGTTAATTAGTGGCAGTGTGTGTGAGTTAGTTAGTATTAGTATCAGTCTGTAATAAGTGCTTAGTGAGCAACAGTGACAATTAGTGGCCGTGTAATAAGTGTAATAAACTGTGTGGCAGTTTGTCATATTTGGAGAGTCTTACGGTCGGTGGACTTTAGTTAGCGAACTGTAAGTGTTAATTTGTAATTGTAAACTATAGTGTAATATTATTGTATTTGTACTAATTTATATATAAATAGTTTAGTTATTTAGTATTACCAATATCTTATATTGTTTGTATATTATTTTAGAAATAGATAACATTTAGTAGAATATTGTTATTGTAAATTGATATTAGTTTAATAATTTAGTTGTTTTTAATAATCTCATTGTATTCTTGTTAATTTGTTAATAAATATTAGATTCTTGAATTAAGTAATAGTTTAGTCCATTTTACACCCGGTAGCCCGTAACAAATTGGTGTCAGAAGTGGGATATTTTGTGTAATTGTTATTATTTTGTAATTATTGGGCTACTGTATGAAAAATGGCTTCTCAAAGTCTTAAATTAATGGATTTAAAAGTTGCAGATTTAAAACGAGAATTAGAAGAACGTGATCTGGATTCTTCCGGAAATAAAAGTGTACTGCAACATCGCTTACGTCAATTTTTTGTAGAGTTAGGGGAAAATCCAGATGACGCTCTATTTGAAACCGATTTAAGCAAGTTGTCTGCAACTTTAAGTAATGTAGATAATAAGCTAGGTAATTTACAAAATGAGTTAAGCAATGTAGAAAATAAGCTAGGTAATGAGTTAAGCACTGTTAAAAATGAGCTAGGTACTGTAAAAAACGATTTAATGGATACATTAGAGTCTAAGTTAGGCACATTAGAGACTAAGTTAATGGAAAATGTAGATAATAAGTTAGCTAATGTAGATAATAAGTTAGCTGATGTAAATAATAAAGTAGCTGATATAGAATCTAGGCTAGGAGAAAAAGTGAACGAAATTAGGCTAAGAATGGAAACTCTCGAGGGACGTAAGAGCAACCCACCGACGAACGACACCGACCGTTCATCCGAGGGCAGCCATCGTAATAGCATTCTACCCGCCTATGCTGGGGCGCCACCAACTCACAATACCATTCCAGTATTCGACGGGAAGACGCCGTGGGAAGACTACATGACTCTCTTCGAGACAGCGGCTGCGATCCACGGGTGGTCACAGGAGACCCAAGCTTCAGCGTTGTGCCTGGCCTTGCGCGGGGACGCCTTGAGAGTGCTGCAGGGGATGCCCATGTCGGAGCGGTCCAACTACGTGAAGCTGATTAGAAGACTGGAAATGCGTTTCGGACACCGCCACATGGGCCAGCTATATCGCTCACAGTTAAGAAACAGGGTCCAGAAGGACAACGAGACGCTGCAGGAATTTGAAGCGGATATTGCCCGGCTGGTGAGGAACGCCTACCCATCGGTCACCGACTATGTCTACGAGAGTTTGGCTGTCGACAAATTCCTGGATGGACTTCGGGACCCAGAGACACAACAAGCAGTGAAGCTCGCCCGGCCGAAAACGTTGGGAGACGCATTATCTCAGGCCATGGAGTCTGAAGCTGTTAGACAGTCTGTACGGGGCCATGCGCGAGTTCGAGCAGCAGAAGCGGAACCTAATGTGGTCCCTAGCATCGAAGACATTGTGACGAAAGTGTTGGATGCTCTCAGGACCCATAAGAAGGAGATACGCTGTTGGGGCTGCGGCCAGCTTGGACATCCTAGAAGCAAATGTCGAACCCGTAACGTCAAAGCCCCCAGGAAGGCCATCAGAGTTGCGTCGATAGGAAGCAGAACGAACAGTTTCTACGTTGATGGGATGGTGAACGGGCAGCTGCGAAGTCTTCTAGTGGATACCGGAGCGAGCATGACGATCTTGAACTCGAAGACACTTCCAGCTGAGAAGATCATACCGACCACTTGGGCATTACGGACTGCAACGGGACAGCCAGCCAAGGTCTACGGGGAGACAGATGCCACCTTCCACATCGGGGGCCAACATCTGAAGCACCTCGCTCTCGTGGCAGATATAGATGAGGACGTCATACTGGGTATGGACTTTATGATCGCATACGGGATCAAGCTGGATATGTCGAGAGGTGTGATGACGCTGGGAGACGAGGAAGTCATACTTCGGCAGGAAAAGGACTTCTGCGCACGAGTGCTGCTTCTAGAAGACACCACTTTACCGGCACGGAGCCAAATCGTGACGCATGGGACGGTCGAAGGCCATCTACCCGCGGGTCAATGTGCACTACTCGAACCTGGAAGGCACGAAGAACAAGAGATCGGACGCGGCGTACTGGTTGCTAGGTCTCTCATCAAGGCCGGACGGACCACTCCAATCCGGCTAATGAACCGGAACAGCTTCCCGGTAACGCTGAAGAAAGGAACACCGGTCGGGGAGTGTACAACCGCTACCTCAGTGGTTCGTCAGCTGCAACGTCGTCCCACCGAGCTCCGAGGACTGCCAGAAGAACTAAAAGGATTTGTTAACGAGTCATGCCGCGACCTTTCACCTGAACAGAGCGAGGAGGTAAAAAACATGATTACCCGATGGCATGACGTCTTCGAGATCGGACCAGGACCACGGGGCAGAACGGATATCGTCCAGCACAAGATTGACACTGGGGATGCGAAGCCCATCCGACAGGTTCCGCGGAGGCTGCCGTTAGCCAAACGGGAGGACGCCGAGGAGATTATAAAGGAGATGGCGGCTGACAGTGTCATTGAGCCTTCGAGTAGCCCCTGGATGTCTCCTGTTGTATTGGTGAAGAAGAAAGACGGCACAACGAGGTTCTGCGTAGACTACCGTCTTCTGAACAATGTCACCAAGAAGGACAGCTATCCGCTTCCCAGGATTGACGATACGCTGGACACCCTAGAGGGGTGTAAACTCTTCTCTACTTTGGATCTCCGCAGTGGATATTGGCAGGTTGGATTGGCACCTGAGGATAAAGAGAAGACGGCGTTTTCAATTGGCACTGGGCTCTGGCAGTTTACAGTAATGCCATTCGGGCTTTGCAATGCTCCTGCCACATTCGAGAGGCTGATGGAAAACGTGTTAAGAGGTCTCTCTTGGGAGGTATGCCTGGTATACCTAGACGACATTATTGTGCTGGGAAAGTCCTTCGCTCACCATCTGAAGAATCTGGAGAAGGTCTTCGAACGACTGCGTGCAGCAAACCTAAAGTTGAACCCGAAGAAGTGTAATCTCTTCCGAAGGCAAGTCAACTACCTGGGGCATATTGTGTCAGACAACGGAGTTGCTGTTGACCCAGAGAAGATAGCAGCGATCACCGACTGGCCAGTACCTCGAGATAAGCACCAGGTGAGGAGTTTCCTCGGGCTCTGCACCTATTACCGGAGGTACGTGAAAGGATTCGCTAACATCGCAAAACCTCTTACCAGGCTAACCGAAGAGAAAAGGTCTTTCCATTGGGATCACGAGTGCCAGGCATCCTTCGAGGAGCTGAAGAGCAAATTGAGTAGTGCTCCTATTCTGAGCTATCCACGTCCCGAGGGCAAGTTCATACTTGACACAGATGCCAGCAACATCGCCATTGGAAGTGTCCTCTCTCAGCTCCAAGACGGAGAAGAAAGGGTGATTGGATATTTCAGCAAGGCACTCTCAGCTCCGGAGCGCAACTACTGTGTCACAAGGAAAGAGCTTCTGGCAGTAGTAAAATCCATAGAGCACTTCCATAAATATCTATACGGAAGAAGGTTCCTGCTGAGAACGGACCACGCGGCTCTAATGTGGCTGCTGCGATTCAAGTCACCGGAGGGACAAGTGGCGAGGTGGATCGAGCGCCTTCAAGAGTACGATTTCGAATCTGCTCATCGTTCTGGAACGAGCCACAGGAATGCGGATGCGCTGTCAAGAAGACCATGTGAAGATGAAGAATGCAGGCATTGTTCCCGACAAGAAGAGAAGCAGGTAACAGTATTGAGGACAACGGTTGTTATCGACAGTTGGCAGGACGCAGAGGTGTCAAAGGCGCAAGACGAGGACCCGGACTTGAAACAAATAAAGAAATGGAAGATATCGGGGCGAGGAAGACCGACCTGGCAGGATGTGGCTCCAATGTCGAAGAATGTAAAAACGTACTGGGCCCAATGGAACTCCATTTTAGTGGACAACGGGCTGCTGAAACGGGCATTGGAGAACGCGGAAGGAGATCAGCGCAGGCTACAGCTCATCGTTCCAAGGAATAAAGTGCCCGAAGTGCTTAGGGAACTACATGACGGTGTAACTGGCGGCCATCTTGGAGTTCACCGTACATTGGAAAAAGTTCGTGAACGCTTTTACTGGGCAAACCTTAAGGACGATGTGTTGGACTGGTGCAGGCGTTGTGCGACTTGTGAGGCTTCTAACGGACCAACAAGAAGAAAGAAGGCCCCTATGAAGAAGTACAACGTGGGAGCACCGTTCGAGAGGATAGCGATTGACATCGCTGGCCCTTTCCCTGTGACAGACGAAGGCAACCGATATATTCTCGTGGCCATGGACTATTTTTCTAAGTGGGTGGAAGCGTATGCCCTTCCGAATCAAGAGGCAGTCACGGTTGCAGACGTACTTGTGAAGCAGCTCGTCAGCCGGTTTGGAGTACCCATGGAACTTCACGCTGACCAGGGAAGAAACTTTGAGTCTGCAGTCTTCTCCGGGATGTGCGAAGCACTGGGAATACGGAAAACCAGGACGACACCTCTTCACCCTCAATCGGATGGCATGGTGGAGCGCATGAACAGGACAATGGGTCGATATTTGTCTAAAGTGGTCTCCGAGCATCAGCGAGACTGGGACCAGTATCTTCACTTGTTCTTGTTAGCCTACCGGAGTTCAGTCCATGAAGCAACGGGGCAGACCCCCGCAAATGTGGTGTTCGGCCGAGAACTTCGTTTGCCTTGTGATCTGAAATTCGGGTTCAAGCCTAATGAGGAAGTGGCCGGAGAGGAGTACGTCACGAATCTACGGAAGCGGATGGATAATATCCACGAAAAGGTTCGTGCAAACATCCAGGGAGCCAGTGACAGAATGAAGGAGCGTTACGACATCAGGGCAGAGAAAGGTGGATTCCAACCTGGAGATTTGGTCTGGCTACATGATCCTCGAAGAAGGCGAGGCTACTCACCTAAACTTCAGAACTCCTGGGATGGCCCGTTTGAGATCATCAATAGGATAAACGACGTCATCTATAGGATCAGAAAGCAGCCAAAAGGAAAACCCAGGGTAGTCCATTTTAATAGACTGGCCCCATACAAAGGAGACCATGGCCCGACAAAAGACCAGCAAGTCAGGTACCTCAACAACGTGGAGGCCAGTAAGGTATCAGTTGCACAACCTAAGGTACAAGGTTCCCGTGGAGTAACTCAGGCAGTATACAGAGATATCTTCTCGTTACCCGCGGACTATTCTCTGGCCCATTGTGTAGCCGAAGATCTGAGGACTTCCCGAGGGATTGCAACCGTCTTCAGGAAGAAGTTTGCTGGAACTGAGGAACTGGAACGCCAAGGACCACGCGTCGGGAAAGCACTCCACCATACGCACGAAGGACGACACCTGTTCTACTTAGTTACCAAGTGTGCTACTGATCAGAAGCCCACATATGACGCACTGCGGCGAAGCCTCGACGACCTGCGGAGTAAGCTTCTGAGACTGCGTGTCACCAAGCTCGCGATCCCTAAGTTGGGCTGTGGATATGACGGCCTGGAGTGGAAGGTTGTCAGGAACATGCTTGAACAGATATTCGCCAACTCTGGAGTCGCCATATTGGTGTGCACGTTCAACCCCTGGAAAGGAAATGCGTCTCCATCGAGGGAAGCTCATGACCGCCCGATTTCTCCGGACTATGCTCTGGGGCAGAGCACTTTTAAGGAGGGGGCAGTGTTACGGTCAGAGCGGAAAGTAGGACCGGCTTCTGATCTGCCTAGAGCGGATTAGGCAAACAATGGGATTAAGCGGAAGGGATTATAGAATGGCGTAGAACCTTCTAGATCGGTCTAGGTGGTCCTCGTCCGTGTTCCGAGTAATGCCCCACCACGACCTACCTTGCCTATATAAAAAGGACAGCGTTTTCGGCGGCGGTAGTCAGTAATAAGCAGTGAAGTAATAAGCAGCCGTTAATTAGTGGCAGTGTGTGTGAGTTAGTTAGTATTAGTATCAGTCTGTAATAAGTGCTTAGTGAGCAACAGTGACAATTAGTGGCCGTGTAATAAGTGTAATAAACTGTGTGGCAGTTTGTCATATTTGGAGAGTCTTACGGTCGGTGGACTTTAGTTAGCGAACTGTAAGTGTTAATTTGTAATTGTAAACTATAGTGTAATATTATTGTATTTGTACTAATTTATATATAAATAGTTTAGTTATTTAGTATTACCAATATCTTATATTGTTTGTATATTATTTTAGAAATAGATAACATTTAGTAGAATATTGTTATTGTAAATTGATATTAGTTTAATAATTTAGTTGTTTTTAATAATCTCATTGTATTCTTGTTAATTTGTTAATAAATATTAGATTCTTGAATTAAGTAATAGTTTAGTCCATTTTACACCCGGTAGCCCGTAACAATATCTTCTTAAGGGAGCGGGGAAGCTCAGACAGCTCAACTATTCTGAAGACTAAATTATTTAGTCTGTTAACAGCCACGGATAGATCCTGCGGGATGTTCAGGCCAGGGGCTCACTCGATTTCAATAAAGTGAGTACCCTTAATTGGTTGAAAACCTGGTAGTTGAGCGTGGACAAGTCATCTCCGTGCTCAACTGTTGTCCTAGAAACAGAGTCGACCATATACTGTAACCAAGACCATTAATGTGTTGTAATGGTACAGTTTTTTAAAAGAAAATAACTGATTAATTTTCACCATGCTGTAAAATAGTCAATGTGTATAACATAAATACACTGACAGAGTTTGTGAAACTATTACTTCAAGAGGAATTAACGCTAATATAAAGCATGCTTATAAATCACCGCCTGTGACAAAACGATTCAATTGACTTGAGAAAGGCAATTTAAGACCCTCTTGTTGTGCTAGTTAAAACTTCTATTGTCATTCAATTAATTTTAATTTTTAAGTTGTTTTTTTAAAAATAAATATCCCACAAGCATATCAGTCTACACGTGTTTGTACGAATTTAATAAGTTTCTTTACAATTTGGTTTTAACGATTTACTAATTTATTTTTTAAACTCAACGTTTTAATAGATAAAAAAAAAATCATTACTTATAGGAATAGTCAGAAGCTGGCAACAAAATCGCAAGGCCCACTTACCGGACATGTGGCAGTATATTTCTGTTCAATGTGAAACAAAATTTTCCAGGAATAGATATTCATTTACCTGAAACAAAAACAAAAAAATAAAAATATTCAATGTAAAGAATAAGAGATGATGGATAGAAGTTACTACGAATAAGACACATTACAGTATTGTTATCTCAATAAAGTTATTTAAAATTCTATGGCTTATCCTTCAATAATAAATAAATAAGTAATAATAATAAATAATAATACCTATATAACATCACAAACTATATAAAAATTATTTAAATTATACTATATAAAAATTATTTTATAAAATATATATCAATTTATATTTTATATTTTAAAATATATATCAATTTATTTATTAAATTTATTTATAAATAATAATAAATGCTCCTTCAAAAATAAAATAAAAAGGATTGGGTTTGATATATTACAATTTCATATTAACCCCTATGAAATTTTGGTCAAAAGTAGGTAGGTTAGTTAGTTAATTTTTTTTTTTTTTTACATATAATCATCCCAAAATTCTTCTTCAGAGTGAATTAAGGGAGTTTTCTTTCATTTTTAAAAGATAATCACGTATAACAACTTTTCTTTTGAAGTTGGACAACATCGTTGATAATCGCATCATTAATATCATAATCTGAATCTGATTAAGGTCTTAAATAATACTTTAAAATAAGTTTTAGCTATAATAAAAAAAAAAGAACTTTGGTCATCAATTTATCATGAATAATCATTAGCTGATCTTATAAATATATACATGGGAAAGAAAATCGTTCGAGTGGAACTAAAAAAAAATTAATCCTTGAATAGTGATGAACTATTTGTTAGAAAGCGACGTTTCTACCCACATAATAATTAGACTAGATAAAATATAATAAAAATTAAACTATTGGAGTAAACAGGATAAGAAGGTAGAAAGAAATTAAATTATTAAATAAAATAAAAGTTTTATTTTAAGTTTTGAACTAAAACAATGAGATAGAGGTTGATATAAATTGTGATGAAAAAAATATTTAAGTAAAAGTAATCCAAAATAATAATAAGATAAAAAATGAGAACAATCTAAGAAGTAGCAGTTAATATGACAGTATGATAGTAATAAATACAATTAAACAGAAATATAAATATTATATCTACATGCAAAACCCAAAAAATCTTTTAAGTTTATTTTTGTAGACAATTAGTATTTTGAAATACATGTTTAAATGTAGGATTTCTGCTTCACACTTCATGATCAAGGTATAAGTAAGAAGAAAAAATATTAAAATGCATCAGTAAGTATGTATGCATGTAATAGGTGTTATCCTACAGGTCTACCGCGTTACACATTATACGAAAATAAAGTTAGACCAAACAACCTAACTTTACGTAAGTATTTGTTTAAATATTGATTATTTTACAATAAATGTTTCCAAATTTATAATTCATTATATTATATTTGATTATATTATATTATTCTTATATTATATTAAGGTTGAGGGTATATTGCTGGGTGGGATTCGAAAAGCTTAATGTCTTGGGCGTGTCAGAAATTAATATAGTGAAGTTTGGTTAAAATCCCATATTTCCCGACACAAACTTCATTAATTAACGCCCACAAGTTAAAGGCTACGATATTACTGTTATTATTATTACTCTTGTACCCGCTTTCATTAAGTACAAACTTTTTATATAAATAATTAAAAGACAAGCCTGCACAAAAAAAAAAAAAAACGCCAAGAGGCATAAGGAGAAAGGAAAATAAGAAGAAATCATGTTTAAAAATGAATACAACTAAGACAAATAAAATAATTGATAACTATAATTATATTAATAATAAAATAAATAAGTTTGTATATTAACATTAGGCAAAGAAGACCATGTAC
This sequence comes from Troilus luridus, assembly GCA_964056705.1. Lineage (NCBI taxonomy): Eukaryota > Metazoa > Arthropoda > Insecta > Hemiptera > Pentatomidae > Troilus > Troilus luridus. The sequence continues at coordinate 102,077,435 of OZ057414.1, forward strand.
AGCAAAAATAAATTAATTCTTAAGCAAACATATTTTTGAATAAAATATTCGCATTCAGGTTAGAGTTTTTATATTTGGTACTTATTATATAATTTTGTTAGTCAGTCACTTTATTTTATTTTAATATTTTAAAATAATGTTTTAATATTTAAAATGCTTAATTTTAACAATTCGGGATCCTACCTTATAATGAATCCAAATATGTAATTACATAAGAGAAGGCTTTACATGCAAAAAAAAACCTGAATCACTACAATCCATGAAGGGTCTTGCGTTCAGTACATGGTAGAAACTGTACTGTTTCTATTCTATTCTACGTTGTTTCATGTACAACGGTTGTACAACCAGGTGATTTGTCCGAGATCATGCGCAACAGTCAGGCTTTCCCCAATTAAGGATACCCACAATATAGAGGCTAGGTGAGCCCCATGAGGAACCTCACCATAAAGTCCTACCACGGCTATTAGCACATTAAATAATTTACCTGTGGTATATGTTTAGTTTATTATAATATATAAGGAAATAGTTCCTGGGGTCAGCAAATGAATATATTTTTGCTGTTGCACAGCTAGAAAGAACGCTCCGGAAAAAGAGGGCGAATACCCTGCTGGAAGAATGGTCCATCCGAACCCTCTCCATAAAACTGGAGTATCGTACTACCTGGAGCGAAATAGCAACCCCACTAGCTCACTCCAAAACTGCTCTTCCTTTACTGAGCCAGCACATCTACCAACCAGCCTGGTGCGAATTGAACCGGAAAAGGGTTTAGAACAAGATCTGAATTTAAATTGTAAAGTGAAATTGCAGATTTACGATTTGACGATGGAATACACTCGTTCTGAATCGATTACGAAGTTAAATAACTACGCGAGAGATTTATTTGTTTTTCTCTGTTTTTCAAAAAAAATCCATATTGTCGCTCAAAATGACCATTACCAGCCAGTATAGATAGTGTGTATGTTAGTGAAGATAGAAGCACACATCGGCAGATTCATCCAAGCTTCAAACAAATTTTTATTGAATAATTTTTACTCCATTTTAGTACTAAAACAAATTAAAGATGAATAAAGGATATTCATCATAAATATCCTTTATAATAAATAACCTGTAATCCTTCCAACCCTGGGATGCGAGTTATTTTCCAGAATAGAGGATTGATGCGGTGTCTTTCGAGGAGCTTTTTCACCGTGGACAGTTGTGGCAAGGAGGGTTTTGAGAAGATGGCGACATATCGTGAACCTTAAAACGCTTTATCTTAAAACAGAATTCTGATAATATAAGGCGACAATGAATGGCAGACGTTGGAACAATTAATGTGGTAAAGAAGACTTCTTTAGAGACGCTTGTTGAGCTAAGACTTGATAAAGGCTTAAATAAAGGTGAAACGGAAAATAAAATATCTAAAGGAAATAGGCATGTTAGCAAGGAAATCCTTTCATCTCCACAGGGATGGACAAAATTTAATTTCCAATAAAATTGCGACAACTTACTGTATATACAATTTTGTATAACAGGTAGTATACCAGTATTGTGATGCGTAGGTATAAAATTACATAAACTCTAAGTAATTTGAAGAATAAAAAACACTACAACGTGGACAAAGATTTTGAAAAGTTGAGTATTACAGAGTCTCGCTTGATAGAAGGAAGTGCACTTGGAATCAGAGTGAAAAATCTAGAAGGGTTTCAATATGAAAATCAGAGAAGGTTGGACGAAGCTGGGCAGAGGATCGAAAGAAACAAATTTATAACAGTGAAAGTATTCAGGAATATTGGGGACAAAGGAAACTATAGCAGAAGAAAACAAAAAAAAGTTGTAACGGAATCCAAAGTGGTCAAAATTATTCAAGAACAAAAAAAACTTAATGATTATTCGCCTAATAGATAATTTGTATTGGTAGTAGTTACAGTATAATGCATTAACAAAACTAATTGTCTCATTAGGATTCAGAGCGGAAACTGGCAATTTAAATATTCGATAGAACGAGGATATTACAGGAAAAAAAGAAAAGTGTAGCAGCGAAATTGGGAATGATGATGAATGGAAGGCAGGTAGAGGGATTATGAATTCCTGCCACGTGAAGGCCACGTGCGAGCTGGGCGGGGCTCACCCGATCGAAACCTCTGATTGTAATCGCGCGGGCAGCGTTTTTACCTTCTTTTTTTTTTCTTGTTTAATAAAAGGTCTTGGAAACACACACAATGTTGAGTCGACATTAGATGTCTTTTTATCAAATCCTCCGCCCACTTCACGGGGGATGAAATTAAGATATTCGGTTCGTTATCGCTTATTCAAAAGATGAAAGGGAGGCTTATCTTCTTCATGGCGGTATAAAGAGCTAGGATTATGATCATGGCTGGAAAGAGTACCTTGCAGTGAAGGGAGTCGTGCGGGGACGCAAGGTGGATACCAGGAGGGTTCTAGGGTTCAGGCCCTTTTATCCAACTATCCCTCCCTACTTCGCCTTATGGTGATGGAATAGTTATCTATAAATATGAAAAAGAGTTCTGCTAGGGTCATTCACGCTCTTTTTTCACATGTTTGGGTCGATTTTTATGAATGTGTAAACGCAACGCTGTAGTTGTTACTGTAAGGTATAAGTTATCAACGCAAAATATAAAAAACAGTAACTATAGTCTATTATAATATACGATAGATCTTCTACTAGACATACTTGTTCCCCATCTGCAGTAAACAAAATATTGAAGGCGTTGTCGAGACAGTGCCATATTGCGGACAAGCATTCTATCTGAAGACAACGATGACTCTGATAAACAATAAAACATTTTAAAAAAGTGGGGGAAAAAACACTCTTGGAAATTTAAGAAAACTAAATGAAATGTGCTCTATCAAAACACATTTTTAAATGTCTAAAGTATTACAAGATTTTTTATGAAAATGAAAGATGTAACGAGTCATTATTTATAACAACTGACAGCGTAGATCTCTTTAACTAATGAAAAAATTCCACTGTAAAGTAAACTAGAAAATCTTAAAATTAAACGAATTCTAAAGGTTCTTAAATTCTAAACATCTAAAGGTGATGAAGGAGAATAATGTTATTAAGAAATAATAAAATTGCGGCAATAAAAATCAGGACTATCCAAAACTCGCATTCATGAAAAACACCAATTAGGAAAACCTTCAGAAAATATTCTTTCACTTAACACACGATTCTACGTGGACAATAAAAACCTTAAAAATTCCAATTAAAATATGAAATATATTTTTATCACATCAGTTATTATAACGATTGTCTCTAATCCCACCTATAATTATGATTTATTAAATGTACATTAATTACACCACGCTTACAAGAATTTTGATTCTGTTTTTTTCGAGCATGTGGTTAGGCGTTTAATAAGACAGTACAGGTACAAAAGGCATCGAAACAACCGAGCACATTGAAACAATAACATGGAGGGGCTTAAAGGAACAGAGAAGGGTGCGCCTGTATCAATTCTCCTCCGAGCGATGACGAACGTGGAGGGCATGCTCGATATGAGAAGGGTCATACATATGCGATGTCCGCAGCCCGTAGGAGGCGGGTAATGTCCGTCCTCTAACAGGACAAAAAAACGACTCCGTCTCTCAGGAAATAATGGTCTGATGGTAATTGTTCAAACATCTATCCAAGCCTGTTATTCTTGTATTGCTGGTTACCTGTTAAAAAGTAACTGGTTTGAAAAGGAACTGCTCTTAATTATTTAATAATCACGAACTAAAGGACTTGTCCGAGCTATTATCCTTAAGTCGAAACCGAAAAAGTTTTAAAATACTTTTTAATGAGTAAATGCACATTGACAGAAAATGTATTTATGTATGTATGTATTGACAGCATTGTATTGCTGGACATTTAATAAAATTTTCTGAAGGTATATATAAGAGGGATGTAATTTTAGAAATTAAAAACAGATAAAAGAAACTTTTAAAAGAACATGGTGAGAACATACAAACTTGTATTTATCTGCAATTAGTATGTTCACATATTATTAGGCAAACGAAAATTTAACTACTAGGTTTGCTCATAAAGAATTTAATAACCTTTACATAAGTCCAATATTATCTTATATTATTCATTGACGATCACTATGTTGATTTAAACGTAACTGGTATTTAAATTAATTTTATTGAGTAATTAAAGACAGTTGCTTTTTAACCAGTAAAAGTAGCTGAGGGGATTTAATTTTAATCCTCCAGTTTTGACGCCATTTTTCAAGGTCAGTGATATGGGATTGAGGAGTATGGGATGCTATAACTGGATCGGTGTTGAAAGGTAATAGGGATGTGGCTACAGCATACCTGTGAAGGATAGTGTTGGGATGTCGTTTGTATTGTTGTTTGTTCATTTAACGTCACTTTATGCTCCTATGGCTAATCGGACGATGCTACAGTGGGAGTCCTAAATTTTACCTATTCAGGTTTAATTAGGATAGGGATTTTAGGAAATCGTACAGGCTCGAGACCCTGTTTAATGTCCCTTCCGAAGGACGGCATAACCAAGGATTTTTTACTCCCTTTAAAAAATCCAAAGGCCACCAGCCGGGCTACGAACGCGCGATCTTGGGCTTAGTACTTTGTTATGCTAACCACTAGACCACAGGTCGCCCCTATGTCAGTTGTATAAACTGTGAAGAGGATTGGGCCAAGGATACTGCCTTGAGGAACACCAACAGATTGAGAAAAGAGGGTTGAAAATAAATAATTGTTGTTTACTTTGAATGACCTGTTGGAGAGGCAGCGCCTTGGACTAAAGCACCAAAGAATCTAGGAATGTTTACAGAATACTCATTAAATATTGTTTTCGTTACATCTAGATTAAATTTTAAAAAATTGGTTTATTCATAATCTGATGGTAAACTGTAGGGGATGAACAACGTCTTAAGGTGTTCGAAAAAAAGGTATTGCATAGATTATTCGGTCCGAAGTGGGATGAATTTACTTACAATACTTGCGAATTTAGGAGATCCAGTTAATATAAGTGAGGTAATAATGTCATGTACGAAGCAATTCCTGAAACATTAATAAGCGTTGTGCCGACTGGTAAACATCCGGGGGAGTCAACTAAGGCGTCGGTAGCACAATTGTGTCAAGTATACGCATCTATGAGTGTGCGGAAGCTTGTAAGCAGAGGTTTGGTGGGATCAGGAATGAGGTTCGCTAAGCCTGATTAGTATCTGTTATAATGCGGAATTATAATTGAATATCATTCGTGATATCATCATAGAAGGTAGAAGGGATAAGTGTCTTAAATTTATGCCAATAAAATATCATATTGTATCGTGGATATATAATGAATCAAATATACTCGTATTTTTCTGACATCCTTTTACACCAAATAAACAATAATGCGGTCGCTCAAAAAGTGATCCTAACAAATAAAAAGGTCTTAAAAAAAGGCTAGGAAGTTAGAGTATTAAATAAAATACCTATATATGTATTTATTAGTAAACATTTGTTTTCATCAAGTATATTAACTGGCTTCAACAAAGAACCGACAGAATTCTAAAACACGACCAAAATCAGACCAAAATAGAATTACTTAAGATTGGTTAGCTTACAATTTTTATTAAACTGATTAAAACCTTATGTTAGCAGTTCGATATATAAAACTCAGGCAATTATTTATGTTATTAATAAACGTAATTTTATTTTTCAATCAAATCCTCTCTATTATTTTCTTCATTAAATTTGCATGTGAGGAATAAATCAAACCTGGTATAAATAAACCAGCTCCATTATCTGTTGTCCTGCAGAAAAGAAATTATATAAATTAAAAAAAATTAAAAAATAAATATTTAATTCATTAAAAGAAGCTGAAATAAATTTAACGGTTTAAAGCCGATATTATTTAAGTAAATAAGTGGTTATGTATACAATACTTGTCAGTACTATTTTTGTAATACACCCCCAGGCGGCCAGTGTATTGACGAAATTCATTATTGACATTAGGTGGGCTAAACACACTGATTATTTCCTGATTGCTTCAACTAATTCATTTAAGCCACTCTACTGCTTTACAAGATCAATATTGTCGAATCAATATCAACAATCATTATTTTGACTTTCAGGCGTCAAAAAAATAATATTGAAGGGTAAAATAAAAAAAAATAAAAAACTTGATTCCTATTCTTTCGTAACATTCCATGTTACAGATAGAGCATGACCTAAAAAATAGTATATATATAATATATATATATATATATATATATATATATATATATGTATATATATATATATATATATATATATATATATATATATATAAAATAGTAGCAGCATGTACTAAAAGATAAATAACCACAGAACCAGACAAGAAGACTGAAACGTCTTGATCAATCACACCAGGAGTATTTTTTGTGATTGCTTGATATACCAAGTGTGATGAATGTATATGCCAAACGTTATTAGCACAAAATTTACGAATAAACATTCGTTAATAGCATTTTTACGAAATAATATCATATCCCATTCTATGAAGTAGAGACTTGGACAATAAGAGGATAATCTCATGGACCGGTTTAAGGCCTTCGAAAGATGGGTCTTCTGGAAAATTCGTTTTTGTGGGGAAACCAACATTGAGGAGGTTAATTGGAAGGAAAGAGAAAGAAAACGACAGCTAATAGCGAAGAGAAGAAAAACATACTATATTCAGGAATTCCATTTACCAATTTATAAAGCTATGTAAGAGAAAGAATCCTTGGTCTAAAAACAAAAGAGGTGGACATACCTTAACGATCATGTACTTTTTAGCGCCGAGTATACCATTCAATAAATTAGTAAGGCAGCTTATGAGGAAAACCGAGTGAGATGACTTGGAGACTTTCTGCGGGGGTAACCTTGCAGACCTCCCGAGCGAAAGTTGAGGGCAAACTAGGAAGAGGTTGGAAGAAGAGGTGAGAGTGGATTTAGAAACGAGAAGACTCCAGTGGAACAGAAGTGCACAGATTGGAAGACCGGCAGAGCTGGAGAAGGCTGCACTGAATTCCTCCTCACACTGCATAAGAGGTGCAAGAGTACAGAATATGATAATGATAACTTCAAGAGGAAAATATATTATTTTAACTTAAACTTTCTGCTGGGGACGCCCGAAACCATGGCAGTCTTTCCAAGCATACACTAATCGAAATTTTCACATGTTTTGAGATTTATTCCTTTCTGCTAAATGGCGTCCAAATGGCCTTACTTATGTCCGCCATTTAACACAAAATTCCCGTTCAAGGAGGACTAATTCTCATTTTACGGCGCAAGGATCGAACCCTGAAGAAGAACAAGAGAGCGGTCGGCATCACTAAAGGCTAAAGGTCACAATGGAGGAGCTCGCCCAGCCATTGTGGATCTGTTGTCACAAAGGCTCACCCATGAATCCTTCACCCCCGCCCTCCTTTATCTCCTCCCTTCATCAGCTCTAACAAATGTGGCGCGGCATCCTCGTTAGCTACCGGTGTAGGATTGTAGTAAGGGGGCTTGTAATTAAAACTGTAATTCCAAATCCGGGGAGCTTTTCTCGGCCTGTTTTCCTAGCTATTGTCCTCTGTGATAAATTTTCAAGGATGAATAAACGCTCAATTAAGTCCCGGCAGCGATATTTTCCAGTGGCAAAGGAAAGTGCCATAGAAGAAACTTTAAAATGAGAAACATTTTGTTAATGAATGTGCAGAACAGTTGTTTCTCTGGAAAATACAAGCACAAAAGAATAAAGCGCCAACAAAATCCGTCAACAAAAAAATTGTATCATAACTATTTTTTTTTTTTTTTTTTTTTTTTTTTGGAAATTTACAACTGTATAATCGAAGACATCAAGTAAATATAATGAAAGATAAATAAAGGCGTGAGATATAAGCAAGTAAAGAAACTACTTAATACTCAAATAAGAAATTCAACTTTCTCAAAGAATGTCATGAGGCCATCTTCTTTTTAGACGCCTCAGAAGATTATCGGGAATTGAATTACCAGGTTTGAAACTGCTGAGTGGTAATAAAGTTGTCATGAAAAGATTGATATCGGATTCAGGCCGAATTAGTAACAAATGGGACATTAAGGTTACGAACAAAGTAAGAAGCATTAGGGATTTTACGAAGGATTTTGGTTTGTAAGGATTGGATACGAGAGAAATTCTATGGCTTTCTATGTCTACTCCGTAAGTCCAGATGGTTCTTATGATCGTCACGTATTATGAGTCTTTTGTAATTAATTGGGAGTTTAAAGAATTTGTCTAAAAAATGTTGAAGCCTGAAACGGCGAGCTTTTATCATAACTATTTACTATCGTATTTCACGAACTTACTTATATTAGTAAAACGTAGGTTGTTACACGATCTTCTACAATTTTTTCAGAAAATAAAAGAGGTTTGTATCGAATGGAAAGGCGTCGAAGGGGCGTGGGGTGCATTTTAAACGGATGTAAATGTAACGGTTTTCATAAATATATCTTAAATTGTCGAACTACGTTTTCCCCGATACCTTCGGGGACTCAATCTCTCAAACCAGAATGTGTCGTACTTTGTTTTATTTGCCTGAATAATTTAGAGGGGTGACTATTGGAACATTAATTGGTTTGGTGTAAGTGAAGTGTTTTTTGAAGGCCTCATCATTTTATCCGACCTCCACAATTTCAATATTACCAATTGAAGCATTACATCGCTCTTAGGTAATTAATCATAGTAATAATAATATAAATAATTAATAAGCATGGTAACTTTTACGGCTCCAATAATCACTCTATGTTTAAAAAAATATATATTATTTCTGGCTAACTATTTTTTAAAAAAATGCTTGAACCAATACAACCTATGAAGGGTCTTGGTTTCAGGGCATGGAACGGAATGTACTGTTTTTAGATAGGTGTCCAGGTGATTTGTCCGAGATCATGCTCAACCACCTGGTTCTTTGCCTCATCAAGGTTTACCCACATACATAGGCTAGGAGAGCCCCGGAATAGTCTGCAGATCCCACAGGGTTCCATTCCATTCCCAGAGGCTGTTAACAGATTAAATAATGTATCTTCCACAGGCCGATTTGAACCAGGGACCTTCAACACAACAAGGCAGGCTTGATCACTAGTGTCTATAATATCTAAATGCATTTAGTATTCATTTTCCTATTCTAAGCAATTTGTATTTCCGCAAAACCACCTGTGTTAAATAAAGTATAATTGCTTGGATTCGTCCGGCCTGACGCCCAAAGAATGGAGCAGAACAAACAGGCTAAGAATCGAACATACATAGCTAACTCATCTCCAGCTACTTTTAGGACTGTATCAACCAACCTGCCAAAGCTTTGATAATATAATAGTTACTGTGAACCATCTATTTCAATTTAAAAAGTATCAAACAGAAAGAATAAGATTGAATATCGAAACATGTCTACCGATCAATGAATATAATAAAATACAGTATTTAAAAGCTATAATGTTAATTCAAGAAATTTAAGTAGGCAGTCGTCACGTAATGGCACTAACAGCAGTCGAAGCGACGTTAAACAAAATCAAGTAAGAATATATGTGCGAGATTCAATTGATTTGTTTAACTTTATTTGTTATTTTATGGAAAATTAGTTATTTATTTAATTGGTAAACACTACATTGTCTTTCAGCAACATTGTTTCTGGTATAGGTTTGCATAACCAGGAAAATATTCTGGTCATACACTTTTACTTTAGATAAAAAGTTTGCGTTTATGGATATAAACATCTTGTTTTTTCATAGATTTCCGGGGGATGTTGTTGTATTTCTCAGATTCCACCCTATGAGTATACCTCTGGGTTGCACCAAAGTAACATAATGATCTCCTGTAATATTATTGGAATTCTCGTTATTCAAGAATAACCGATAAAACAGCGACTCAGTGCGATCCGTGATAACAGGAAATTTGATTAAATATATTTGTATGAACTGGGAGGGTAGATATATATTTTCTTCATAATATCAGGTGGGATAGAGGCGAGATATATTCAATGGTATATCGGGTCTTGAAGGATATTGAAATCGTGTGGGGGGAGCGCTGTCATCTGTCAACCTCCTACCTTGAGCTTTATTGAAAAAACAAACCTTAGTCGAGAACCAATCGCCTTTCATTGTGTCAAATGAGAACTCATTTCTGCCTTGTGGGATAGATAGGATTAGTCCTGTGACACTCTCAAGTTCACCAGTCCGGGATTAAATTGATTTTAAGGTAAAACGTATTTTTATTATGAATATTCATGATACAATTTTTTACAAATCGGCAATTCGGCTAAACACAAATAAAAAAAAATGCTTCCACTTAATAATGAAATAAATTATGAAAAGTTAAAGGGACAAGTTAAATAATTTAGATTTGCCAAACTATAATTAACATAAGCAGCCATAGAAAATTATGGCTGAATTTTATAAACACTAAACACTAACAAATAACAGTTACTTAACAACTTAGGAACTACTTAACAAATTGGACTCTTCGAAAAAACTTTAATCCAAGTGGAAAAATTCTTAGGATAAATTACATTCTGGTCATATTATTTTATTTATAACAGTTCATCGTGGCTATATATATATATATATATATATATATATATATATATATATATATATATATATATATATATATATATATATTGTATTAAACCTTTGTAAACTTTGAGAAATACTATAGTCTAGTTATTTCTGATTTTGTTGCTTCTGGTTATATATTAAATGTTATTTGTACTTATTACGATGCTATCTCTGTAGAAGAATTTAATTTATTATCTTAAATACGTAGTAAATAAATGTCATATTGCTATAAAACTTTACAAATAAACCGACCCAACTGTCCATCCATATAAATATTAAAATTTGAATACATTTTACAATAAAAATGCATTATTTTAACCCCCGAACCGATACTTCTAAAACTGGCATAGACACTGAATATTGCGAGTAATCAATTTTTTTATTTTATCTTACCCCATTTTCCCAATCACAGTACAAGTTGCTAAAAAAAATAATAATAACCTATTATATAAAAGAGTTTGCCCTGACTGACAGACCATCGCAGAGCCAAAACGGCATAAGCTACTGACTTGAAATTTGGAAAGTAGGAACATTTTATAAGGATAACGCTCACTAATAAAGAATTACGTGTTTTTTTAATGGTTTTTTTTATCAACCCCTAAAAGTGTAAAATGGGGGAAATCATAACAGGTTAAATAAGAGATGTGAAAATAAGTAAGCGGGATTTAGTTTTAAACATAATAACAATGGCATTCATGATTTTGCAAAATCAACCTCCAGAGATTACAGTTTTGGATATTACATAGTCGATTTCAATTGAACACATCGAAATTTCTGTAATTATGCCATTTAAAATTTGATGGGGCATTTAATTAAAATCAATCAACAAAGGGATAAGAATTGGTAGGCTATCGAATTCACAAATTCACAAATGCTTAAGTCATTGTGAATAATATGGAGTTCATTCATGGAGTTCATAATTCAATCTCCGTTTAAACTGAACTTAAGTAATTATTATCTTTGAAAAAAACCAGCTTCCAGTCAATTCCTTATTCTTTCAAACAATGACGTTTCGACACTTAAATAATTTTTGGAAATAATTTAATACCTAAAGAATTTAAATAACAGTTAGGTATAAATAACATAATCATATAAAACTCACTTTACTTTACAGATCAAAGATTAACCCATTTGTAGATCATTGACCATGGAGGATAGTTGATCCCAAAGAAAATGAAAAAAAAAATTAAATTATTACTATACATTTTTATGAGGTATCTATGCTTGGTTTTTGCTAACTGTTTAGGACAAGTTTATTTGCTTTTGTTTTTAGATTTGTTGACTGATTTGTGATTGTGCAGAGTTTTGACGTGTAACTTTTTTGGAGTTATATTACTATGTTTTTTTTAAATATTGAAAATGACATTTAAGTGTCGAAACGTCATTGTTTGAAAAAATAAATGAATTGACTGGAAGCTGTTTTTTTCAAAGATAATAATTACATAGTATTGCAGTCCAGTGTATTAGATAAGATTTGTTGACTGATTTGTGATTGTTGTTATTTTTTGCAGAGTTTTGACGTGTAATTTTTTTGGAGTTATATTAGGATGTTGATATTTTTTTAAATATTGAAAATGACATTTAAGTGTCGAAACGTCATTGTTTGAAAGAATAAATGAATTGACTGGAAGCTGTTTTTTTCAAATATAATAATTACATAGTATTGCAGTCCAGTGTATTAGATAAGAATCAAACTTGACTTGTGTTTTTATTCAAAATCAACGCGTACGAAGTCGCTAAAAGCTAGTAATAACATATTATGATTCATCCATTCAAAATTAGCCTAACAAACAAGAAAACAGAGCACTTGATCAAGTGATATTTATGACCTTAAAACCCCAATTTCATAATAATCTCTAAACCATTACGCCCTGAACATAACATCATAATTTCTTCATATCCAGACACGCTATCGTTTCGTGCCGATGACCAATCATTTGTAAGTAACACCTGCACGTCACTGAGAACAGTTTTTACAGTTGAGTAAGGAAACATGATACAGGCTGTTACAATGCTATTAGTGACGAGGTGCGGATCCAACCCTTCTGTACAGATCACGTGACCACCTGGCTTCCTCTTCATTCATGATGACAGCTTTCCATTACCGCCGCTAATATCAGCTTACAGGCCCATTAAAAAACATACATTGGATTAGTACCATCATATTGATCACACAGCGCGTGCCTCAGGTATATTCTAATTACGCTAAACAACTACACGAAGATTGATTTGAATAATAAATGATAGAGGGGGGAAATGTCGCATACCGATATGTCAGTAAGAGTACGACAATTAAAGAGATCTCTGATCAAAAAAGCTCCCATTAATCATTCGTAGGCAAAGTGTAGTTCTTTTTAGTGATTCAAAGTCTCTAAATACTTATGACTGAAAAAGCAACAGAACAAAATAACTGTACCACTACAATCCACGAAGGGTATTATGTTAAGTACATGGTTGTAGATTCTACTGTTTCTAAATCAACGGTTCTACAGGTTGGTGATTCAGCCCAGTAGGGTCTATAGATGTCACAGGGTCAGTCTCTAGCTATATGTTAAATTATCTGCCAAAGGACCTTCAATTTAGGATCTCATCACTTAACACATTGAGCCACCCCGCTCCGTAGGAAATGTACCAGATGATTGGTATTGGATACCAGGTCCATTGGAGCGCTTAAGCTGCAGCTTAACTGAAATTAAACCAGTGAATCATGATATGTAAAAGAAGTTAGTATTATAAAAATTTTACGAATGTACCTTCGGCCGACAACCAACTCCTGCTGTACTGCAATGCATAAGAAACTAAAAAAAAATGGTCTGATAAGATTCATCTTTTTTACTATGCAGATGTACGGAAGGAATAAAGACTAATGTCGATAAACAAAAGTACCACATTATACAGATAAAAAAAGGAATAAATCAATATTTTGGGATGGAGGGGGTATTCAGAAGGAAAGAGGTCTACTTTACCCCCTGCCTTTCTGGAAGTGGGGGAGAGGTAGAGAGAACGAGAGAGAGGGAGTGAGATGGGGGGAGAGAGAGTGTGTGGGGGGGGGTAGAGGGAGCTACATAGGAGCCTTCCATAAATATCATTTATTTTTATCTTCGCTACTTTCCATAGCCCACTTCAAAGTAGCGCAGCTCATGGCCTACCCTATTCGGCAAATTCACCCTGAAATACGGCCATTCTGAACGACATAAGGCTTTAGCAGCATGCGAAAATAGCAGATTCAAAAAAGAACAAGAGGGTTACTAAGAGGAAAAAACACTTTATCAAAGGATATTTGGGAAACGTCAAGCAATACACGAGTTTTGTAAAAACCTTTAAGTTATAAATAAAACAGAATTAAAAGAAATTCAACAGGATTACGCCCCTCTCAAAAATACGGTAATAAAATATTCCTATGGAAAACATTGTTGTCTGTGTATTTTTGTTCATATCTGGTAGCACACATTTAATTTTTTATACTAAATGAGTTACTACGATTTTAATTGATATTAGCTGAACATTCTTTTGTTTCCGGAGAAACTAAGTATTTGGACTACGCAAATGGTAGAAAGTGAACTGTTAACGAGTAGAAGACCACGCTTGTGAAGGACGAGGATTTGGCTTAGGCTACACCTACATTGGATCCGGTGTGATACGATGAGACGTCGCTAGCAAACCAAATGACTGAAATATATCGAGAGTTATAACATTTGGTTCTTTAAATTTATAAAATTAAGATTATTTATTAATTATTTTTAATACATTTATATTTTACTATAATGTATAGTAAAATATGTCTAATGTATACAACCCAGCATCGTATGTGATAGAATCATGTCGGACCGAATTGGGCCCAATGTAGGTGTAGCCTTATATTCCTTTCAACCATTTAAGGGGAATAACACTATAAAGTTTGGATGAGCCCCAGAATGGTCTACAAATACCCCATGTTTGAAGTATGGCTGTTAGTAGACTAAATAATTTATCTGCCATAGCTAGATTCGAACTCGGTACCTACAGCTCATCAACTCATCATTTCCCATTAGAATTCATATGTTTTACTATACAGTACTAACATGTTTCTTGTGCGAATACTGTTTAAGACTGAATAAAATTTAATATACATATATACTTTATTTAATATATATATGTATATGTATATATAGCAACCTATAAAATTTTCTCCAAAGCACTGTTAAACCGATTGGAACCACAGATTGACCCCGAAATAAGTGAATTTATACCCTAAGAAATCATAATAAATATATTTTTGTCCAAATATCCACAGACCCGATGTGTACATTGAAACCTCAACTGAAACCGGGAAAAATGATCATGCTAGATGGCCTTAGTTATGTGTTTCAAGTATGCAATACAGATTTATATTAGCATTAATTTCAAAGATTTCTTATAATATTATGGAACAGCAAAAGCTCAAAAGAGACACAAATTATTTGTTACAACGTATATTAGTGGGAAAATTCCACTAAAGGATAAGTCGTTCAAAGTTGTATGATAACCTTCCGAATGATTCAGTAGTTGCATTTGGACCTTTGCAGATGGTGGGATGTTATTTATTTTGTTTTATTTTCAACCCTTCCGTGCCTGGAAGGCAATACGGGTATTTGCAGCAGAGGATCGTACGTATTTCCGTCTAACAACACAATGCTCCAGGTTGGCCTTGATGCTTCAGTATCAATATAGCCGTACACATAGACGGCATATTCTAACTTCTTTCCCTTTTCTACGGCGGACACCCGTACCGTGTTTCCGCCACTTCTCTTTAAGATTTTCAGAAACCACCTTACGGTAGGGTGCAAACAAAAAATTAATTTAGTCTCATCAAGAGTCCCGCTCCCCGGAAATCTTTAGTAAAAGGCGAAAGATTAATTTGTTTTGAAGGGAGACCAGTTCCAATTCCAACCAGAAGCCATAAGGCTCTTACAACTACTTACAGGTTGCAGTTTGATCTTGGACGATTCTTCTGGTTAGTGCCTTGCTGCATTATTTGGATACGATGTGCTGTATTCGTTTTTTTCCTTTGCTGTTAATCTCTTTCAGTTCTAATGATGTCTGAATTGGAGAAATATTGACAGGTATTTTTGTATCCTTTTTTTCCGTTTATGGACTTAGGACTTTTTGGTTGGACTTTTTCTAGAAATGTCTAAAAATGAATTCTTCAAAAATCCCACAATCTTAAATGATAAGTAAATCGCCACATATTTTAGAATACTTTAAGTGAGAACAAGGAAGATGTATAATAGGATGAAATATGAGTGTAAGAGAAAAGACATGGAAGAGGAGATTCAAAGAAGGCAAGTTGAAGACCCTTCAAAGGACGCTTCCTCAAGTAAATAAAGCATGCCTACACCCATTCCCAGCTACTGTCGACTAAGCTATTTCACTCAAGGATTACTTTTTCAGAGCTACCTTATATCTAATCTCGTATCTCGAAGAATATTCTTGGATTTGATTACAATGATATTCAACTGACAGAGTTGAAAAAAATAAGTTTTGATTAAAAAAATAAATAAAAGATTTATAAGCCTGTACTAATACAACCCAGGAAGGGTCTGGGATTCAGTATATCGTAGAGATTATACTGTTTCTAGGACAACGGTTGTTCAGATCACGCATAACCGTGATATTTCCCCTTAAAAGGGGGGATATTTCCCCCCTTATTTTGGGTACTCACTTTAGAGAGGCTGGGTGAGTCCCAGCAGGGTCCTAAATCCCATAGGAATCATATCTGGCCGCTAACAGATTAAATAAAAGTCCGCCAAGCGAGCGGGATTTGAACGCGGTTACTGAATGCTATAACACTGAGCCACTCCGCTCCCATAAAAGATTTATAGGCTTCTTAGTAAAATAAAAAATCTGAACTGATTTTAATTTTCAATGATAATAGTATATTATCTGTGGTATAGTATTAATTATTTGTACATATATCTACAGACCCAACCTCTATTATGTGGGTGTCCTTAATTAGGGGGAAAACGGCGAGATCAAGGATGAATTACCTCCATGCACAACTGTTGCCTTAGAAACAATTAACAGTCTCTATCATGTAGAGAAGCTGTTAACCTGTTTTGAAGCTGAAGAATTTCCAAACCAGCGAAAAATGTAAAGAACTAAAGTTTTGAAATATGGAGTAATTCGCGTTTGATCCTGAAATTCTCACATATATATGTATTGAAACCATTCATTTTTGGCCGCCCAAATAAATAACTAATTAATTAAGTAAATATTTATATAACTAAATAAATACTTCATTAACTGTAATAAAAAAACAATATTTCATTTACTGTAATTAGTTGCATTGAAGTTAGGCAGTGCGTTAATAATTTTATTAATATATATTTCCATAATGAGAGTCGTTATTAAGGATGCCGAGGTCATTTTCAACCAAATGATTTGTCGATTCTACAAAATTTAATAAATAAATGTAACACCCTTAGTCATTATTAATTTATATTTATTAAATTTGCTGGAATCACGACCTCTCTTACAAAATTTAGTTTAATATTTCTTTATTAATTAACCTGATTTTCATTCTACTATAAACGAAACTAATTTATTAATTACTTTTATTTTTAATTTAATTTTTGTTGAGAAATACTTTCAAAAAAGAAAACAATTAAATATCAATGACATAACAATAATATCCTAATCAAAGACCAATAAGAATAATTAGCTCGGCACATTTAAAAATAAAAACCAATAACTATAAATAATTGAGCTTAAAGAGATAAACTCCATTTGATTTTTTTATAAATTGCTTATCTTTTTAAATACTTTTAATGATAATTATTTCATAGTAAAATTTAAAAAGTCCAAAATGTTAATAACGTCAGTCTCTGCAAAGTGCTAAAAACATAACGTTTGCCTATACTTTTTAATTAATTCAAATGCATATTCTTAAATATCTCGATACCTAAGGAAAATGAACTTAAATTACTTTCCAAAATAACAGCTCAAATATCCGGACAAAGTAATACCCTGATTTCGTTGATGAAAAAGGACAAAATAAATTAGATGCGGAAGGATTTCGAATAATACGAAGAGAGTAATTGAAATGTATACAACTTCCCTTCTTATCTAAATCGCCTTATTACCGTATTCATTTTTCTTCTCCACCGTCAAACAACGAATCTGATAAAACCGTGAGGCGTGCGGATTTTCTTAAAATATCCCGCAGGATAAAGGGCGGGGTTATTGGAAACGAGCGGCCATACGAATAGGTTATACTTAGGAGAGGCAATAGGTGCAACCTATAGATACCTCCAGCTGGATCCTAAGCGACCCGAGGACTATCCGAGATAGGGTTATTATAGAGACAAGGAGAGCCAACGGGAGCAGTAAATGGCCACTGGTTTGAATTGTGGACACGAATTGTGCCGGGGAGTGCAGCCTGAATATCAATAGAGCGCCGATTGAGGGCTTACATCTCCACGGTTATGTTAACTCAACATCTCTCCTTCCCTTGATATCCTCCTCTAGGCATCTGCCGTTCCTAGGATGAATATGAAGGTGTCTGCCAATATCAGCTCTATAAACAGCACATGTAAAAATGCAGAATATAACGATCCAGAAATATGCATGTATATAAAATGCATTCCACCCTTTTGATACAGTGTAAAAGTTCAATATTTTTACAGAAAATAGGCACGAAAAAATAAAACATGTTAACTGGAACAAGTAAACGCTACGAAATCAAGAAAAGTAGCAGTTTTAATATCAGGAAGCGAGGTGCCTCAGGGAGTAATGCGTTAAGTTAGTGATATGTGGGGTCACCTGTGGTTGCTACAGCAAACTACTACGACCAAGATTGCGAGCTAGCAGCCCAGCAGTTAGTTCTAGGATTTTTTAAAGGAAGTGAAATATCCTTGATAATGCCGTTCTTTGGAAGTGTCGTAAAATGGGCGTGTCCAGTGACAGGTGCTCGCTAAACATACCTATTCCAACTATACCTGGACACGTAAAATTTAGGAATCCCACAGTAGCATTGTTCGATTAGCCATTCCAGCATAATTTGGTGTTAAGTGAAGAAACAGCCACTCAGTAATATCCAGTCCAGAACAGCTTTGACAGCTGAATTATTTATTATTTTCTAAGCTGTGGATCAGCCAGTAGGATTTGTAGATACTCCCGAGTTCACCCAGTCCCTTTAAAGTTAATTGGGTGGAAAATTTGGGCATCAACCTTAGCAACCTTTATACAGCAGAACAACTAAAGAATGGTTCCGATTCGGATTGGGCAGGTTTCAATTTATTTCATGAAAGACCCACTGGGTGGATCTAGACCAAGCCATTCTGGTTGGAAAAGTTGGCAAGTTTTAGTAATACTCCTTAACAGAAGTAGGAAAGGATGTTGAGCCGTATTTAAAGAAATGAATTGAGTCCAAGCCCCTTCAAGTGAAGCACTTACATTTATTTTAATTTATTTTATTTTAGTTGTTACTAATTTTCAAAATAAAATATATTTATTTTAATTTTTATAGTATACAACGTACCCATCGATGAATTTCGATACAGCGGAAAAATAATAATAATAATAGTTTCATATTATTTTAAAGAAATTAAGACTAAAAATTAAATACTAATCTATACAATGTTGCAAAGCATTGTTACGCTTGTATCATCCTAACTAAGTAAAATTACAAGAGCCTATAATGAATTTTTCGACTGAGTTATCTAAATATCTATTAACAATGTTTTACTCATAAAATTATTTAGAGCTTAGCATTTTGATCACAGTTAATATATACGCAGAGTAGTGAAACAATGTTGAAATAAATATTTAACATTAGATTTAACATAACCGTAAAGAAAACGAATAATGTGTAGATATTAGTTTCATACAAACCGTATCAAAAAGTATGCGATTGAGTTTCAAAAAGTTTCAGATACGACCATAAATTCTAATGGAACAATATACCACTACCAAAGTTCCCTACCACCCCAGATACTTGACAGAAGTCTACAAGCCCCATAAAGGCATTAAATTAACAGCCGAAAGAGCTCTATGGAAGAAGAAGCGATAAATACAAAGAGAGATTGCCATAACCGACATAACTGCTAAAGGAGGAAATGTAGCGAGATGACATCGCGGGGATGAGTCAGGGATCGATAGTTGCTCTAGGAGGCTGGCTCGGGGCTCGACAGTCGAGTCGTTTCGGGGCCATCCCAGATCTGGATTCTATACCAATATAGCTATTTATAAATAGACAAATACATCAAAGTTAACAATTAATGAATAGTGATGTGGAAGATTATCAATCATAAATAAGTATAATATTATTAATATCGATATGATTACAGCGGAAATAAAAAAAAGTTATAAAAACCGAAGGCATTTCGCCATCTCCTTATTCTCCAGTGAACACATCTTCTTTCGGAGTAATGCGTTAAGTTAGTGATATGTGGGGTCATAAGAAACTACTATGATCAAGATCGCGGGTTCACAGCCCGAGAGCCGACCCTAGAAACTTTTAAAGGGAGTGAAAAATCCTTGATTGTGCCGTTCTTCGGAAGGCACGTCAAATGGATGTCCCAAGCGTGTGCGGTAGGTATCAGATGTTTGCTAAACCTATTCCAATTATACCTGGATACGAAATATTTAGGAATCTCACTGTAGCATTGTCCGAATACCGGTAGCATAAATTAAACAGATGTTAAATGAAGAAACAAAGAGTCAATGATTGAATGTCTATATTGAACAATTAGATGGATTATAGTTTTTTGAACTCTAATTTTTAAATTTCGGGACCGCAGGAGCATTTTAAGTAACGTCGATTGATTATATAGTTATATTGATTATATTATTATTCAATCCGAGATTTATCAGAGAGCATTACGGACAGTAGTAATAGCCAGTGAGAAGTCAGAGATAGAAATAATCTTGATGGTATTTATTCAGAAGAGTACATGATCCATCAACCATATGGCGTTTGATGGTAGCCTACACGCCATTAAAGCAAACGTCCGAGATTACTGGTGTAATGGTTCGCCGTTTGGGATCTGCGAATCCACCCCGCGTTACATCTGTTACATTTTCCTATTTGCATTTGTGACCAGCCCGATACGTCATCGGCCAGGTGCATCATCCACAGCAGTTAGAACAATTACATTTTGTATTTCTTCATATTTGCAAACCAATGCTCAGCTTAAAGTTAACAAAAATCAAATACACGTATAACATAAACTACAAAATATAAAAAGTGAGGTACCATGAAAAGATAACGTTTTAAATTGAAAAAAAGGGAAAAATGAGGCAAGACACCATGCAGTTTCCAAGCTAACGATTATGCAAGGAAAGGATTTGGCCCAGTTCACGCTCAACCACCAAGTTTTTGTCTTTAATTATTTTTACCCACTTTATGGCAGGGTGAGTGGAGGAGCGTCTCCAGATCCTATAGGATCAATTCACGGCAGATAATAGAATAAACAATCTGCCTGCCATGGCCTGTTTCGAGCTAGATACCTCAAGATCAGTAACCCAGCCCCCTACATACTGAAGTAATCCATTCTTTGAGATAAATACAATTAATTAGTATTAATATTAATTAATGAAATAAATAAATACAATTAAAAAATATTAAAGTTATAACATATTTGGTCTTTATTTATCACATGCAAATTGGTCTGAACATACATCTGTATTTATTTATCAAGATGTGCATGACATTTTAATAATATTTTTAGAGTATGACAGTTCAGAATTTTCTCCAGGATGTTTCAACCATTAAAACATTTAATTTTTATAGTATACAACGTACCCATCGATGAATTTCGATACAGCGGAAAAATAATAATAATAATAGTTTCATATTATTTTAACGAAATTAAGACTACAAATTAAAAACTAATTTATACAATGTTGCAAAGCATTGTTACGCTTGTATCATCCTAACTAAGTAAAATTATAAGAGCCTATTATGAATCTTTCGACTGAGTTATCTAAATATCTATTAACACAATAATAACATTATAAAATTACACTACATAAAATTATTTAGAGCTTAGCATGTTGATCACAGTTAATATATACGCAGAGTAGTGAAACAATGTTGAAATAAACATTTAACATCAGATTTAACATAACCGTAAAGAAAACGACTAATGTGTAGATATTAGTTTCATACAAACCGTATCAAAAAGTATGCGATTGAGTTTCAAAAAGTTTCAGATTAACACATAAATAAATAAAGCTAGAATAAAAACATTATCTAGTCATATTTCATTATTTATTAATTCTTCATACGTTTCGACATTCAGTCATTATCAATTATGCATCAACCTATAATGTATAGAACTATATAAAGTTATGAGTCAATTTTCTCTAAAATGCATTGCTATAATATTAATTTAAACATTTTTTTCTTCATCAAGGGAATGCTTATCCCCCATTGTAAACTAACCATGTAACCAGGTCATATAACCTTGGGGGATAAGTATTCCATAGATGAAGAAATAAATGTTTAAATTAATATTATAGCAATGCATTTTAGAGAAACTTTTTTAGATATATACATTATATGTTGATGCATAAAAGCATAAATTTTAACAATTGATAATGACTAAATGTCGAAACGTATGAAGAATTAATAAATAATGAAGTATGACTGGATAAGGTTTTTTTCTCTTACTTTATTATATTTAATGTATTTAGTCCAGTGAAATATATCAAATTTAAACCATTAAACAAATTAAAGTATTAATATATTTTCTTATAAAGAACAATTTTAAGCAATAAGTCAACCACCTGAAGTTCAATTTTCTGAACTTTAATCATAAATTCCTTAATTCTATTTCATCTTCTCTGAATCTATTTTAATTTCTTTAATTCTCAGTTTATATATCTTAATGACTTTCAATAGAGTGGGTACCTTTGGGGGAAATTCCTAATCTGATGGAGCGTGATCACGGACAAATCACTTGCCTGTATAACCGTAGTCCTATAAACAGCACAGACCCAACCACAAACACAAGACCCTTCATGGGTTATAGTGGTTCTTTAAATATTTACAATTATTGTTTTTTTGTATAAACTTGTATAATATTATTTTTTTAAATCTTTAGATTAAATCAACTACACGTTTTTTATAAAACGATTTTAAAAGCATCGTCACCTTAAAGTAACAGTAATAAAATACCGTAACCCTACTTTAGCCGTACCAAGAGAACTGGCAACATTCCAGAGGCTTTCGTTGTCTCAAGCAGATCGATTTCGCAGCCTTGTAGCTCCTTTCTTAGGAACAGAAGTAAGATAAATTCCTGTTTCTAACTTATCTCGTACATCATTAGATAAGGAAATGCTTCTGATATTTCGTAAGCAAATTATACCCAGAAAAATATATATATGAAACAACATTCCAGATAAAAAAAATAAAAGAGAAAGTAAATACGTAACCCATATTTCTCACTAATTTATCATCCTACTTCACCTAACGAACAAAATAGACTAGCATACATGAAATCGATTCCTAAGAATATTGAAGTATGGCTTAGAAGTCGGATACCTTTCCTTATAAATTAGAAACAATTACAATCCATCCGTAAGTTAAGTGTTGTATTCAGATATTATATTATATATTTAGTAACAACTATTATAACCATAGATATATTATTATTATATATCTATTATAAGCATAGATATAATTATTTTGTATCTAAAAATTTTACACTAGCCTCATTAAAAAACATGTCTAACCTTTTTTGTTAAGATATTACGAAACTTTTATTAGATCCCGAATATATGAGAAACTACAGTTCATCAGTAAATAAAGTCTTGTATTCATATATTTTGTTACATATTTAGTAACAACTATTATAAGCATTAATCAATATATTTTATTTTTTAAAGATAGATGCTTTCATTCCTAACAAAGCAAACATCTTTCCTTTCCAAAAGTAATGATCCCTATACAATTTTAACACCGACGACACATTGAAAAAGTATAGTATTTTCATTAATGAAGGGAGATACAATTAAAACATATTGGTTGGAAAGATTAATAAAAATAAACCTAAAAGCGTTGTTATAACATAAATGTGATGACCGGCTGTGTGTAATATAGTATCTTTAAGCTGTAGATACTCCAGATCCTAATTACGGCTCTAATAAATAATAAAAAAATTAAATGGTTAACTTATACTGATCAACTTTCAATAACTGAAATGATGCATTTTAATAGCATTTACAGGTAAAATGCATGCTTGACTTTTCCTTGATAATTTTCAGCTTCATCACCCTATAATTAAATCGTCGATTAATCTGACAGAGATATTTCAAATTATGATCATTTTAATTACTTGATTGATATTGTACGTAAGTAATTTTAGATTTTAAATACCGACTATTATATTTCAAATAATTTAAGTTTTAATATCTGATTATTGGACATATTGGTGGCATTTGTTACAATGGAAAATGGCAACTAAAATCTCATGACGGCATGCACTCTATCAGTAAGAGGAAACACAATAGTCATAATGGACCTCTCTCAATACCTGACATCTGATATTTCAGTCACATCCAGGGATGGACCATTTGGACAGACTCTCTTCTATAAAATGAATATGGGGAAAAACCTGGCAGTTGAGGGTGATATCGGAAAAATCACCTCCCTGCACAAGCGTTGCAATTGTTCTTTAAACAGTAGAGACTCCACCATTTTCTTCACCCAAGGACATTAAGAACCTTCCTCGATTAATTTTTTTTTTCTCTCTGGAAAGAAACGTACCAAAAAAATTAACCTAATTAAAAAAACAGTAATAAACATATATTGTAGCATAACATAGTTTTAAATTGTCAATTTCCTTTACCCTTTTTAACCAGCCTCAGAAACTAGGGGCTAAGAAAAAAACTAAAAAAAAAAATAGGTCGAACATTAACCGTCCATTAGATAATGTATAATTAATCTGCCTTAATTAAAATGTGTAATTAGTTAGTCACCTTAGTGTAACATCTACAAAATTGACGTTTTTAGTATGGTTTGTAACACTATTTTCCATGTTCAATTTTCAGGGTCACAAGATCTCTGCCTAATGTCTGTGTTTAAGTTTATCGTTTTCACTTAAAAACCCCTATCTCATTCAAATATCTGGTAGATAATAGAATAATTTTTATTAATATAATTTATTAATGAAAAGAACTATAAAAACGAGAGCTAAGATTGATGAGACAAGGCACCATGTCGCTCCAGGTAAGGTCTTTGATCTGCTAGTAGATTAAAAGTAATCGGATTTTCCATCCCTTCTTCTCATGAAGGAATATTGAATTAGAGAGGTCTAGGGGGTTTTTAAAAACAAGGGCTCGATTTTCCTTAATAACGCAAATTCGTGTAGAATCTAATGGAGTTCTTCCCTTGTTGAAAGATTTTTTGTTCAGCGATCCTCTTACACGATTCATATTAAAACATATTGGTTAAAAAGAAGGGTTATTGGTTTAAACCGATTATAATGGTTGTGAAAGAGAGTGGTGTAGTTCCCTCTAAGTATGTTTATAGGAGAAACATAGTTGGAGATGAGTTAAATGGAGGAATACACCAAAAGTAAACATAGTTTACTATGTACCCACATTTCGGCAGATTATGTCGTAGAACATTGACCGAAACACCCACAAATAATAAAATATTTATTCTGAATTGTTTGTTTATATCCAGAAAAGACCGCAAAAGGATACATCAAGTATGGGATAGAAAAGTCCTACGTAAAATCTTTGGACCTATTAGAATGGAAGACAAGTGGATAATCAGGCCCAACAAAGAATTTATGGACTACTATCTGTCGTTTCGGGCGTTATTATGAAAAATAAGAATGAATTTCAAAAATGAGCAAAAGACGGACACAAGAACTACGTCACTCAGGCAATTAGCAATACCCCCTAGTTGAGGGAGGTTCAAGAGATACGAAAGTACGCACAAAAAGACACAATAGTCCACCCTCTCTACCGCTCATGCAGTGTGAGCGCAAAGCTTTCTTTGAAACCTTCTTCCCAAGTATGTCGGAGTATTCCTCAGGGCCTAATTTCATCAACGTTAGCATCTTATGTTAATTTATCCGGGCTAATCTGTTTTCTTCAATAACTTTTTCTGCTGGTTCCATTCCTAGGTTTGGTCTAGTGGTTAAGTTACCAATGCGGTCTCGCCAGGAATCTCATCTAATTCTGGGATTCTATCTTCCTATGAAATCTCGTCCCTGAAGTTTGGATCTTACTTTTATGCCTAGTGGTTGGTGACCAAGATACCAAAGAGTAAGCCAATTTGGTGAAAAAAATAGACTAATAGGGTGTTCAACTTGCTGCCATTGGATAACTTCTCTTTTATTCAGGAACTTCCTATTTACAGCATACAAAAAGTATGCAAGAAATAAATTCTTTCACAAATTAAAATACAACATATAAGGAATCAAAATTGTGAAAGGGTGAGTTGTTATTATAGAAAGTGTGTAAGTTCGTATTCATCAATCGAGATATTTTTTTTATGAACATTTAGTACCTTGTGTAATACAATTAAATTATAGCTGCGTAATTCGTAAAATGGGAGTTCTTACCCCCAGTAATTATTATTATATTTTTTTAACATCGATCGTAGTATCCATATTTCCGCATCAGATATGATATTTATTATCTTACTGACTGGGACTATATCCTGTACCCTTGAGACCTTCCCTCGTAGAATAAGCCTGGTGGAAGTTAGTCAATTTTGGGACGATATATACGATTAGGAAGATCGATCCCTGGGGTCGGATTCGGCCATTATCGTTTCCCTCTCGGCTTTCAAAGGGTCTTTATCCCGGGCAAAAAGCTACAATTAGGAAGGGCAGTTGTTTGAAAAACACCCCCCCCCCCTTTCCGAAGGGAGGATGAATTAAGGGCCGCCTCGAATTTAATCCGATGAGCTGGAGGCGCAGGGCTAACTCGGTTTAGTCAT
Source organism: Troilus luridus (assembly GCA_964056705.1). Classification (NCBI taxonomy): domain Eukaryota; kingdom Metazoa; phylum Arthropoda; class Insecta; order Hemiptera; family Pentatomidae; genus Troilus; species Troilus luridus. Next base: position 102,103,884 of record OZ057414.1, read on the forward strand.
CACGCCCGTTCTCTTCCCTCAATACAGAGCGCGATCCTTTTACTCTTTTTGTTAAGTATACTTTGCAAGAAAATTCTGTAAAGAAAGAGCAGAAAACTAAGTTTGTAGTTATTTATTGTTTACGAATATAATTTATTTATCTAGTTTAACGCTAAATTATTCGGCTAAACGAATTTATAAATGAATTATACCTAGCAGTATTAAAAAATATATCTACACATAGATAGCCTTGGTGCTTATCCCAATATGATAGCCATAAATTAAAAGTATTTGAAAGGAATGTTATAAGACGAATATTGGGGTCACCTGTGGTCTAGTATTCGCATAACAAGCTACTATGCAAAACTCACGGATTCGCAGTCCGGTAGGTGGCCCTAGAATTTTTTAAAGGGAGTAAAAAATCCTTAGTTGTGCCGTCTTTAGGAAGGGGAGTAAAATGGAGTTGCCAAGTCTCTGCGATGTCAGGCATTCGTTAAATATCCCTACCCTTATTAAAATTGGATAGGCAAAATTTAGGACTCCTACTGCAGCATCGTCCAATTAGCCATATCAGGAAGTGATGGTAGTTAGTTGTTTATTTAACGTCACTTTATGCTGCTATGGCTAATCGGATGATGCTACAGTGGGAGCTCTAAATTTTGCCTATCCAGGTTTAATTAGGATAGGGATTTTTAACGAGTACCTGACATCGTACAGGCTCGGGACCCCCATTTAACGTCCCTTACGAAGGACGGCGTAACTGTGTGATGTTAAACGATACAAACAAAAAACCGTTTTTTTTTTATTCTTTTTTCCCGTTCATGTAAGATCTATTTCCTTTGATTTATCTTTATTTCGTTGATACTGCAATGATTAGCAAATTGAGTTCGTTATTTAAGAGAATTCTTTCTAAACGCCATTTGTTTGTTTTCAGAATCAGAATCTAAGCATCCTCTACGAAGAAGAACCGATTACGGTATAACTTTGGAACTAATATTTTCGAATGCAGTCCCTACAACCTGTAATGAATAATAAGAAATAGTCTGTAGGATATAAAATATCACTGAAGAACCAATTAAAAAACGAAAAATCCATCGTGGTGATATTTTCAATAATCGTTAAAAACCTCCAATTATTTTGTTACCATCCTTCATTATGAGACAAAGAAAGAAAGAGGATAAACAAACAGGAGAAACTTGTAAGACTAATTTAAAAAAAAAAATCAAATATCTGGAGGAATGGAATGTAGATCATATTTAAAAAAAAAAATCAATTTTTTTGTTTCACTAAAAGTTATAATCTTAAAGGTGTATGGTATAGAGAGTACAGTAGTTACAGTTTAAGAAAACTTGTTTTTTTTATTTTAATAAAAATATGGAATCAACGATTTCGGGGAGAAGAATCAAATTTTGAGCCTAATATTGGAGGAAATATGTCCTTTCAAAAATTTCTATTTTAATAGCGTTTTCGATGTTTCAAGTATTTTTACAAAACAAAACCGATATTTTGATATTTTTTCCATTATTATTCAGTTCGGTCACAGGGATATTTTGATAAGAAATCAAATTTGTTAACTCATCCGAATTAGGAATATGAAATCAAATCTGATTTTTAGGAATGAACCTGGCGATTTTTTTCCCAAAGACATTTATTGTTGTAAGGTCTCAATATATTTTTTTTAATTCCATCAAAATCTATTAGACACTTGTTTGTTACATAATTTAGATAACAATATCCTTGTTTGTTAGCCAGTTTTAAAAGTTATATATATGTGTAATTATTTTAAAAAATCTTACCTTGCGCGCCGATGAAGAAGAGGCAGAGGAGCCAAGATGGCGGCCATAGCCCGGAAATCATTTTGTCATCAGGGTCCCATTGTCAGGATTCACCTAAAAAGATACAGTCATTAGTTACAAAAGCAAGATCTATTCGTATAACCAAAACTAACTAGTTATTGAGCAAAGTATAATAAGAATTAATGGTATTTATTTATCTTATCTTTTAGGTTAATATCAGAGACTATTGCTGAAAACTTTGGCAACAGACTCGCAAGAATGAAACACTTATAGATAAGAGAAGTAAGCGTAGAGAGAACAAAATAAACTATTGTAGAGAAGGTTATTTCATATTTATACTTTAACTTTCTATAAATCTTTCCTCCACATTGTAACATAAACTTATTTTTCTTCTATTTCTTTAATACTAATTTTTCGTTGCATAAGAAAGTTAAATTTTTAAATAACCGTAGCCATCAATAATTATATTTATCTAATGGTAGATTTAGCATATACAGATTACAAACAATGGAATCAAAAGCACTGTTTTAAAAATTAACTAAGCATTGCTTTTTTAAAAAGTTCTTTCACTCAGTAATTATTTATTATTTCAATTAAATATGCATATTCTGAATTTGTGTACCTATTTGTACCTATTAGTGCACCTATATATTCTCATAATTGAAACATCATTTCTAAGCTCTATTTCTTTTTTCATATTTATACTTTGGTTTTCCTTAAGGCTTTCGTGATACTGTAAGATCAATTTATTTTTCTTTTATTTCTTAAACACTAAATTTCTATTGCATAAGATAGTTAGATTTTAAAATAACCGATAAAAAAGCGACTGACCGTTCCTAATAATTAGATTTATCTTACAGTAGATATAAATGGTGGTAATTATTCCGCAGGTTGTCGCTTTGAGTTGAGCCTCAAGAAGTTTTAACTGTTAATTCTTCCCCTTATATCATCCCGAGCTTTGGTATGGACAAGAAAATGTAATTATGGGAAATGTGCATACTGCGGTAATCATTTCATCTAGAAAATAACTTTTCACCAAACATATATCATCTATACTTCGACATGTTAGTTGAAACTTTTATTTCTTGATTAAATAACTACCGAAATCTACTCGTTATCCATAATTACATTATATTGTCCATACCTCACAATACCTTGTATTTTTGGAAAATATTAAAAATGAAACGAATAAACAGCTAAAACTTGGCTGTAACTCAATTCGAAACGACAACCTGCGGAACAGATGCCTAAGTGGTGGATCCCTGATATGTGGGGGATGTAGATGACATAAAAACAGTTTATAAAACTATTGAATCAAACTTTTGTCCTAAAGATTAGTTATAAATGGCTAGTTCTTTCTTTTTTTTTTTTTTTTTTTTTGCCATGATCTTTCAAAATCCCTTTCCCCTGTAGTTATTTATTATTTTAGTTATATATATATATGTACATAGTTTGAATTTGAGTACCTATCAATTTAATAACCTCTTCCTTGAAAGATAATCCGTATCTTACATTTATTTTTTCCATTGCGTATATTATAACAGCCAAAAAACAACTTATCGCCTTATAGCTCACTGACTCCGCAATGGATGGAGAAAATGTTAATAATAGTGTTACGGGCTATTGGGTGTAAAATGAATTAAACCATTACTCAAATTCAAGATAATTAAATTTATTAACAAATTAAAAAGACTACAATGAAATTATTTAAAACAACTAAATTATTAAACTAATATAAATTTACAATTACAATATTCTACAGATTATAACCTAGGCCTAACCGTTATCTAATTACTAAAATAATATACAAATAATACAAGATATTGCTAATACTAAACAACCTAACTATTTACCTAAATTTGTACATATGCAATAAAATTACACTATAGTTTATAACTACAAATTAACACTTACAGTTCGCTAATTAAAGTCCACCGACCGTAAGACTCTCCAAATATGACAAACTGACACACAGTTTATTACACTCACTTATCACTGCCTAGTCCACACTGTCACTGTCACTGAAGTCGACCAATTTACTACTAACTTACTACCGCCTTACTACTGACTGATACTAACTCCAGGCTGAAACAGCTGGCCTTTTATACAGGCAAGGTTGGTCGGGGTGGGGCACTTTTCGGAAGTTCCCAGAATTGTCTCGTTTCATCCAGGTTGGTCCAGACAGTTCGAATTGCCTCGATCTTTCTACACCGTTCTTTGATCCCTTCCGCTTAATTCCACAGCTTGTCTTAATCTCTCCAGCTCGTTTAATGCTCTCAGCTTTCTCCCCTCTCTGACCGTAACAATAGTTTGATATTTTAAATTTAATGATTTGGATTTATTCTCTATTTTCGAACTGGTTATTTTAAACTATTTAAAAACACAAGTATAAGTTTCGGGATTGACTGATGATAACCTAAGTTTATAAATAAATTAGATTGTTAATTTTGTTCCCCTTCGTATTGGCAAACTAGGGACCACGTGCCAATTTCAATTCCTTTTCATTTGTTGCTTTCTTCTTCTTCTATACTCTCTCATCCTTTCACCATGTGTTAAATTATTTTATTCATTATAAAATTGATTTTAAGTATTTTAATAAGAATAAAATATAGCATTTATTTTTATTGCTGTTTGTTTTCAATAAAAAAGGAACCAAATGGTCACCTGCCGGGCTACGAACCCGCGGTCTTGGGTGTAGTAGGTTGTTATGCTATTATGCCATACTATGCTCAGAAGTTTATGAATGTAATTGAAATATTAAACAAAGTAAAATAATTGTTTTTGATAGTATAATGATTTCAAAACACTTTCAACGACTTTATTAATAATTAAAAACCAATAATAATAAATCGTTTCGAATTGATTTGCTACGTTCCAAAATTAAAACAATACGGCTTATATTCCTATATTCATTAGGTCACCTATATCAATTCAACTGCGAGTAACTTTAATTAAATGGCGACATCAAAGCTATTATTAATAATAAAATCCTCCGACACAGGAACTACTAATATTGTCAAAAGGCTAGATAGTAAGTAAGGCTAAGTAGTCAGAGAGTGTGAGAGGCTGAGAGATAGAGTGAGAGAGTGAGAGAGAGAGAGAGAGAGAGAGAGAGAGAGAGAGAGAGAGAGAGAGAGAGAGAGAGAGAGAGAGAGAGAGAGAGAGAGAGAGAGAGAGAAGGAACGGTGTTTCAGGCTTTGAACTGTGAAGGTCGTTCATTACGGCATATTTCAGAGCTTACAGTTGGCGGTCTTTAAACTAAGTTAATTAATCTAATGATAAAACTCCCCCACCATCGAACCCAGCCGGCCTGGCTCCTCTTTCACGACTTGCGAATCCTTTTTCACTGAGAATTAATTAGAAGTCTAAGGGATTCGAGTGATTGCGTCCGGTTAACCGTTTCCAATCACTAGAGCCAATTAGAAAACTTTGCGTTACTGAGCAAGTAATTAGGTCACTAAGCTATATCTCCCCTCATATTTTTCTCAAAAATTATAAAAATAAAAAATGATTCAGAAATATAGATATCTGTAGCAGTGAGTTGCTGTGCTAAAGGTCTCAGCTTCAAACATGCCTGTGGCCATGTTATGGATGGGCCATGAGCGATCAGCAGATTCTCCCGAAAGTCTCTCAGCCTCTATAAAGTGGGTACACTTAATTTGGGAAATAACCTGGGGATTAAGCGTTATCTCTGAGGCTTCCTGCACAACCTTAGGCTTGAAAACAGTTTAATCTCAGTCATGTACTGAACCTAAGAACTTCGTGGGTTGCTGTGGTACAGATTTTGTTTTGTGATATGAGTTGTAGTGAGATGTAAAATTAAAAATATAATATACCCTAAATAATAAAATCTTGCTTTGAAAAAATTCTAATGCCTCATCGATAAATAAGATGTCGGTGAATATTTTAGTCCGAACGAAAGCACCCTAACGAATAAAATCTTAAAAGATGTACATTTTAAAAAAAAACTGGACCACTAAATCCCACTAAGGGTTTTAGCTTCAACACAGGGTAGGTTGTCTATAACGCTTGTGAAGGGAGGTGATTTGGCCAAAATAATGTTCATTTTCAGGTTTCTTCCCATAGAAGCTGGGTGAGGACAGATCTACAGGAGGAACTACAGATCCTACAACGAAGCGATCCAAGGCTCTCGACGGAATAAACAATTTATCTTCCATAAGCAATTTCGAACCCGGTAAATATAATCAATAACTCAGCGCTCTACACACTGGCCCACCTTGTTGAAAGTAATCTTGAACTAAATTTGGTGTACGAAGAATCCAGAAAAATAAAGTAATTATATAACATATAATAGAAAATAATAAAGAAAGTTGCCGGTAAAGTCCGTTCCTTTGGCTTTATATATCTTTACATATTCATTATCTATCGAAATATTCGTGTTCACTAAGTGTTCGTCCCACTCTGCGTCGCCGATACTCCAATCTCGAATAATCTAGCGTTATTAGCATCGCCAAATACATGAATTTGAAAAAAACGTGACGATTAGTGGCTTCGCGAAAGAAAGAAGAGGAGAAAAGTGGGTTGAATGTATTCCAAATTATTTTAAGAACATCAAATACTTTTAAACTAAAAAAACAAACAGAAAAAACGATGTTTAATATCTCAATTTAAGTGTATTTGGTTTAGGGGATTTAGGAGTTTTTAAATTCCCTTGACATAAATAGTAAAATGTGAATTTAATTGGGTCGACTTATGAAAAATCTGAAAACTTAGACTATTGTTTATTTTCAATAATGATACCGACATTTGTATAGAATTCGAAACATATCACTCGAAAAAGTATAGTATTTGAAATACTAAATTGGTCTTGGGGTAGATACCAGGTCAACTCTACAAAAAACATAATCTGAGTAATATTTAAAAATAATTCCACTAAGATACAACATCTTTCCACATCAATTTGTTATCTCCAGCAATAAATCCTCGCATTGCTAAAAAAAATTTCTTTCCGCCATCATCTCATCAACGTTATCTGGGTTCGCATTCCCTCCTACAAATTTTCTTGAATAATAACAGCGTTTCAGATGATTTTTTTTTCCGTTTGCGTGACCGTGTGAATCTTCCTCTTCGTGCCTGGGAAGCATATGCCTCCGCATCGTTTTATCTTCACTCTGACGTCCTCAATTACGAACCTGAAGAAAAATTCTGCAGTGGTCCAATTTCGACAGGACAACATTCGGAATTCCGTAATTATGAGAAACGTATGAGAAGATGAATGGTTTAATTTAATATCGGTATCAGCTTAATAACAACGGTTTCACTCAACAGATGTTCTGGAGATTTTTTTTTCTGACCTAGAGAAAATTACCGTCAGATGTTGAGTGGTATAAAACAACTTACAATCCTATGAGAACTAAGGTAGCTTATATAATCTTTTCTATATTTAAAAAAAAAATGCTTATAATATTTTATTTATTTAATCTTCTACCGCCAACGGTCTGAGGATCAAGCTTATAATAACGAAAAGAAAATACATCACTTTTTGATGACTTTTCTTTTTTATATTAAAACATAACACTTCCGAGTATAATAGTGTTGATATATATTATGATAGTATTTTGGAAAGTATTTTGAAGTACCGCATCCCAAAACGCCACGCTAATTACTGTAATACGTATAATGTGATTGCTAGATTTTGTGCGTGGAATATTTATTTGATGTAAACGCTTAAAATATGTTAAATAACATATTTGTAAAGGTAAAATAACATCTAAGAAAATACATTACTTGGTATCATGTACGGTTGGGTATGTTAAGGCCCTTAACATTAAAGATTAGTTATTTTTAAGTTTAAGTAAATTCCCTTGTTTTTTTTTTCATGAAGATTTAATTCACCATTGTTGGAGTAAAGTTTTTTTTTTTGTTTTGTGTTTATTTCGTATATTATTTATTGAAAGCAAAAAAAAAGAATTGTATTTATTACAAAAGATAATTATCAGTTAAGCCTAGCAAAAATATTATTTGTGTAAATAATATATGGTGTAAGTGAACAAACAAGTGCCTATTGTCTACTGTGAACAACCGAAGCACACGCTGTGATCATCTGGAGCAGTTAGTTAATGATAGTTTGTCGAGTTGAATGGTTCTACGCCTTTCGCTGTCACCATCGATCATCGCCCGCATCGATTACCTATCGATTATCGAACGCATCGATCACATCGTTGATATCGACTCGACCAGCTGGATTTCTTGACGCTTGAGGAATGAGACCTCGTTATATTAACATTACACCTGCAGGTGATTAATATTGAACATTAATATTTTTTTTTGGAATGTTAGATTCGCTAATAAATTTATTTCAAAGTTTAAATTTATAACAGATTTAATATTTTTTATTCCACCAAAAAATAATTGTTAATTATCAGGATTTTCTAAAATAGTAAAATATAGAAATATTCACACCTTTATGATATATTTTGTAAAGACATATTTATTTACCTGTAATTAAGGTCTTTATTTGGTCTTTGTTTCTTTGATTATTGAACCATTTGTTTATTGTGATTTGCTTTCAATAATTTCTTTAATATTTTTTATTATTCACATTTAACCTTTTTCAGTGATTTAACCTGGCCTGAGACTTGTAATTTTGTATCCAAAATTGCCGCTCTCCCCATCAGTATCTTTATAAATTACTTAGATATCCATAATAAATTTTAATAGCACAGGCATGCAAAAAAATTTTTTTTTTAAACATTGTTTTGATTTAGTTAACTGATCTTCATGCTGGTTTTTGTGCTGATTTAAAAAATGACATTGGTTTTTTTCAATCACGTAAGGCTTGCCTACAAAATAAAGTTGAAGTTTTTGAAAAAAGTACAAAAACGGAAAATTTTGGATTTGTTTTGTTATTTTAACATGAAGTAAAAGCAAAAAAAACCAACGATACCTTGATAAAATGAGCATAAAAGTGATGGACATGTGTTGTAAAGTTATTATAAGTCTTTGTAAAAAGGTTTTCTTTTTCCATCAAAGCTACTTTTGGTACTTTTTCGGCTGTGTTCTCGTGAATTTTACCTTTTTAACATCCAACAGTAGTCTGCCATCATGTTGACTTTCCATCGACCTTGGTATCTGCGCTCCATTTCTTTTATATCTTGATGGAAACGTTCTCCTTGTTCCTCACTTATAGCCCTAAGATTTTCTGGAAAGTAGTCAAGATTTGAGTGAAGGAAATGAACTTTGACACTCATGCTGCAGCCCAACATTTTGTAACAATTCACCAACCTAAGTTTTGTAGTTTGGGTCTTTTTCGTTTCCAAGAAAGCCTGTCACAACAAGTTTAAATGAATTCCAGGCATTTTTTTCTTCCATTTCCATTTCAGTAACAAAGCTTTCATCTTTTTAAAGTTTTCTGATGTCAGGCCCAACAAAGAATCCCTCTCTCAGCTTAGCATCGGATATACCAGGAAACTGTTCACAAAGATACTAGAAACACTCTCCTTCTTTGGGCAATGCTTTAGAAACTGTTTCATTAGCCCCAATTTGATATGGAGTGGTAGAAGCAAGATCTTTTTAGGATCCACTAAACTTTGTCTTTCAACATTTTTACTCCAGGAATAAGAGCCTTTCTGATTGGCCACTTCTGCTTGACAGTGTTGTTTCCTGTCACGGCTATCCCATACACAGAGGAAACATGAAAACTTTGTGTAACCAGTATGTTGACCTAGTAACATGGAAATAACTTTCAAATCTCCACAAATGGTCCATTTATGATCAGAGTAGCCGAGCTTATTAAGAACAAACTCAAGATTTTCTAAGCATTCTTTCAAATAGACTGAGTGTCCAACAGGCACAGAAGCATATCGGTTACCATTATGAAAAAGTACAACTTTCAAACACCTTTTTGATGAATCAAATAAGAAATTTTCAGGTGAAATTTGTTACTTATCTAGGGGTGATGGAATTTTTACACTATTTTTTCCGTAATTAGCACAAAAAATACTGTTAAACGCACTGGTTAAATATGCTACAATTTTTTCATCGCAGATCTGTGTAATCTAACTGTTATATTCTTCTGTAGTCTTATCGAGCTTAACTATCCCCACCCCTATTATTTAATTTCAGCCTACATGATTCCTCAAGTGCATTTTTTGGAGGGATGACGTAAACTTCCGGAATAATAAATAAACATTAAAAGCTCCCTGAATTTTTATCCCATCATTATAAACGGTAAATTTACTAGGCACTAAATAACCATATAAGTAATAACTTTTAAAAAGACTTACAAATATCTTTGCATATATTTAATACATCTTTTTTATTGTGTTTCCCCAAAGTGCGGGTTTTCTCCAATGAGACTTACGGTCTCGCTGTCAAGAGCAACTTCTTCATTGAGGCCATATCTTCATTCACCCGTGTCTTCCAGAACATCCATGAGATTCTTGGTCAGCTTATTCTTCCTTCAGAGCACCAGTGCATAATCATTTTGGGTACTCTTTTATCTTCCACCCTCAGTAGGTGTCCAAATCATTCCAAAAGCTTGATGATGATTTTTTTCGAGAATGATAATATATGTAGTCATTATCTCTCAAACTACTGTATTGGAGTATTCTGTAACATCTAGATATTCCGAAATTCTTTGGGATTTAAAATGCAAATTACTTCATTGATAACCATCTACGTTGGTCTATTGATACAAATCTATCCGTATTTATTCAGAAGAAACAACAGCGGTGATTGCGTCCTGAAATCAATTAAAGACAATGATTGGTGAATACGAGATGACTCGACGAGACGGGTGAGCTAATCAAGAAGCGACGAGAGGTAGGACGGAATACTGATAATATCTTATAATTGGACAATATGACAGCTGCAATAATTGCTATCTCCGGTGGGGCAGGTTAGCTCTGGGGTGTGTGGGTATTAGCGGGGGTGACAGCTGAACCACAGCCACAGCCAGGATACCCAGTCCTCTTTAGCAATAAGTTTAAATATTTAGGATGAATTATAACACCAAAAGGAATAGATAAGGAAGCAACTAAAAAGAAAAAGTAAAAATGAAAGAATCCTTTTAAAAAATAGGAAACATACATAAGAAACACATAACATGTAAGAGAAATGGTAGTCTAAAAAGATGAAAGTCAGAACCTAAACAGTAATTCTGCCTCAAGCCTTATACGGGTCGGATTTTTTTTTACATGAGCATTGTTTATAACCTGAACAATGATAATGCTGATACCGATAACACCTTCGGTATCGGTGTCCATTAATTTATATTAATGGAAATTGAAATATACAAAATGTATAATAAATTGCTAATTCTAGACCTCTCCAGCCACGTTCCTCTTCTTATATATGTTTCCCCACACATTCGACGAAATAATTTCCATTTCTATCCTTGTCAAAATACATTTAATGACCATTATTATATAATTACTCCGAACTAGTGGAAGTATTTCATAGTTTCCTCTTATAAAGACGGTTATTACCAAAGTATTATTGTGTTCATTTTAAATGGACAAAATCACAAAACTAAATTGAATAAACAACACAAAGGTTTAAATATACACTAAAAAAACAATTAAATATCCCACACACAAATAACTCAAATGAGACGAGTGATAAGAAGAGGTAAACCTACCTAATGAAACTCATCCATACTAGCCAATACACAAGTAATAAATTTATTTCAATAAGAGAAAAAAATCCTCAGGAAGATTTACGAACTAATAATCACAGATTTTCAGCATTATAGACTTATAGGGAGATTTCTCGGACATATTTATAGAAGGGATGGTAATAGACTGGCTGAATAAATATTCATCTATTTCGATAAAGGAAAAACCGAATCTACATAGTTCACAGAAGTATATAATGGTCTTGAAAGTTTAGGAATCTGTAATAAAGGATGGAGGCAAATATAAATTTACAGCAGAGGGTTCCCAGAAAAAGAAAAACAATCCAATCCGGATATAGTGGACGGAAGAAAGGAACGACAAAGAGTCTAAATGAAAATATTCTGGGAAAAGAAAAATCCAAATTATACAAACGTGATCCCTATTCGGACTGAAGGAAAAAAGTAAATAACTTTTTTTTTATAACCTTTAAAAAAAAAAATTTACACCTACAGCTTAAGAAGTATTATTGTGAAACAATAAAAACATATTAATCTATCCTGTTTAAATAAGGTTTCATTTTCAATCCTCATTATAAGCACAATAGCCAATTCAATCGCATCTAGATATCAAAAAGTAAAATTGGATATGTATTATGCCAATGGTGGAATATTTCTGTTATTTTATTTTTTCAAATTTCTTCTTAAATTTTAGTGGATTTTACATTTCGTTTTTTATCTTTTTTAATTTATTAAAAAATCTATCTGGCATAAAAAAAAAAAAAAATTAGGTCTCATATAATGAGCAATCAAGGTTTTTTTATTCTATTAGAACGGTTGTGAAAGTATCTGATTTGTCCGAGATCTCGTTTAACCGCCAGGTTTTTCCAACTTTATAGAGACTGGACGAGGCCCTGGAAAGTCTCCAGGTCTTACAGATTCCATAAGTGATAAACTAAATAAATTACCTACCACAGCTGGATATGAATAGCAACTCAGCGCTTTACAAACTGAGCTGCGCCGCTCTCTTAACGAATAGCGTATTCTAAATTAAAAGACATTAGAAGACTGTAGCAATAATTTTACGCGATGAAAGAATACAAGAAATAAAAAGAAGATAAGAGAAAGGTAGAGCTCTGTTGTGACTGAACAACTTAATCAAGAAGATATGGCTGCTATCTACCCCATCCTCAGGTCCTCGGATCACATTACCATCTACCGCTAGCGGCCTCAAGGGCCTCAAGGGGTGTCTTTGGGGTTGAAGCCATATCTGCTATCTTTTCACCCCCGCCCCCCCCAAAAAAAAACTCTTTGTTTGTGCTTTTATTCATGATCTGACAGTTTATTAAATAATTTTAAAATATCTAATATTTCCTTTTAAATTGTATGAAATACAATTACACTGTTAAGATTTGGAAAAAAGTAATTTTTTGACTTAAAAAAAAAATAAAATGATATTTTATTTCAGAGGAAGAAATTGGTTCTGGTATAGGTCAAAATACTCTCTTATATAGGGAGAACTGTTTATTTGGAAGCCGACGTTTCGACCCACATTGCAGGTCTTCTTCAGGGTTTATTGTAGGATAACACTTGAAACTGGGCTGAACTTCATGTGTTTTATTATGATACTTTTACAAGAGAATAGGAGAACATTTTTCTGTCCAGTAATCAATTATTACAAAAATGCTTCTCATGAATATAATTGTATATCTTACTTATTATACTTGGTATTTTGTGCATATATCGTGAACTACAAAAACATGCTGATAAAGGCGATACCGCTTACTATTCACTAGCTAGTACAGAGCGGCCATAGCTGAACGGAGTTGAGCGCAAGTTTCCTCGTTAGAGCTGAACCTTACTCCCTCGCCCTTTAATCAAGTTTCCGTTAGTGTTGTCTTCCATGCCCTCTCCAGCCAACGGCTAACATTTCACTCCCTAACTCCGCTCTTCAAGGCGGCTTCGGTTACCGTCCACAGTCTTGTAGTGCCGATGTCAGGCGTACATTAAGTATCAGTTGATATCCTATCCAACCTTTTATAGATCGTCAAAATCATTATTCATCTTAATTCTAACAGCTCATGAAGTATTCCCTTGTTAAAGTCTTGTACTGTTTCTAAACCAAACATTGGGCGAGGAGATGGTTTGGCCCAGATCATTTAATTATCAGGTTACCCCTATTTAAGGGTATCCACTTTTTAGAGGCTCTATGGGCTGTAGGAGGGTCCGCGGATCCCATAACGTCCATCCACCGGTGTCAACAGAATAAATAATTTACCATAGCCGTATTGAAACGGCCGGTCTAAACACAAGTCTTCTTTCTTGCTCCTCTTCCTTGGCCTGGCTTACACCAACTACCATATTCTAAACTATCACCTAAGTCTCTAAAACAAGAAAAAAAGAAACTTTGACTTTATTGACTTTTGTTATACTTTAAAAGTACAATTTCTCATTTGTAGAATCCATTCATTAAAGAAAAATTGAGAAAATTATAAAAGAAAAAATAATAAACAAAAACAAAAGTTTAAAAAATGTATTGAAATAAAGTCAACTTATATGTAAACATTTATGAAGCATTTTAAAGAACAAAATCACAGTGTATAATAATTTGTAAGTCTGAAAAATTTGACGATACACGGAATTCGGGAACCTACACTTCAGTAGGTTTTCTCACACCGAATTACCCCGCTCCAAACTCGATGTTAAAGTTCGATTATTAAAAACCTGTGTTTTTAAAAATTATAACATAAGAATTATTTGAGAGGTTTCACAAATAAATAATAAAACAAAACTTATTTGGTGTTTTTGAGTTACTATATATAATGGATTTGTTGAAGTCAGCCATCATAACAATGATCAATGGCTTATCGGAGAAGTGTTAGAAAAAGTATACCTATAATACAAATTTTTGTCTATATTATTTGTCCCTGTTGAAAAACACAACACAGTAGAATTAATTTTTTTAAAAATGTAATCCAAGTATGCTGGAAAAGCCAACATACTATAAAATTCCTTGTTGTTCTAGATTCCACAAAATTATTTATAAGCCATCGATTGTTTGGATAACATTCCTCGAACTTCAAACCATGTTGATTTGGAAAATAACTGAGGAGCCAAGAGCCGTTACGGAAGCGATGTGACGCGGCAACCCACGTCAAAACAAGGCCTACACAATTCTATTTACCCTCACTGCACTAATTGGTCTAAACTTGGCCTCTGCTAAGCTTTTGTTTGTTCCTCTTGTTCTTTAGGCGTTTAACTGCTCCCGACATCGGTCCGTACCAACTGCCTTATTTTACACCCTAACTTTTGTATTCAAGCAGGGAGGAAAAGGCATTTTTAGGTTTCCCAAGAATAATTATAACTTAGTAATAATTCTCATGTGTCAAAACATAATAAAAATAAATATGATAAATATATGTAAACAATAAAACATCACAATATTTTAAGTGACAGGGCAAATAATGGAAGTTGGGCAAAGAAGTGCTCGAGAAGAATCGAAAAAAAACAAGAATGAATTATTAAGAACTAAGTAGAATCTAAGTAAAAATATCCGTAATAAGTATTAAAAGTTTATAGGAACAACGTCAAGGTTTAGATAAACAATTATTAATAATTTTAAAGATCAAAATAACAGCAATTAACATATGGCATATTCATTAGAAAGTCTCTATAAAAATAATGACGATATACGTGAATGGAGAACGAGTTCTATAAATAAATTTTGATTTTTTTAATTTTATATTATATTATATTTTACATTATTAAACAGTAGCTATTGTAAGTCACATATGCCATAATTATTTTTATGGAGACTCAAATTAGCGTTCTAATAGTTTATTTCGGTCATTTCGTTCTTAATTTTGTTTGACAACTAATCATCCATAATATGACTTTGTTTCGATTTTGTTGACTGTTTTAAAACCTATTCTAAATATGCTAACTAATGGCATATTCATTTGAAAGTCTCCATAAAAATAATGACGATATACGTGAATGCAGAATACGTTCTAAATATTTACAAACATTAAAGGAAAATAAACTTTATTAAGTAG
Organism: Troilus luridus; assembly: GCA_964056705.1. Taxonomy (NCBI): domain Eukaryota; kingdom Metazoa; phylum Arthropoda; class Insecta; order Hemiptera; family Pentatomidae; genus Troilus; species Troilus luridus. Next base: position 102,119,288 of record OZ057414.1, read on the forward strand.
TTTAACGATTCGTGAGTAAGAATAAATTTCTTGTTAATTTTTTTTTACTCTAGTTTGCGAAATTGCGAATGACAAACAACAAGTCATTCCGTGATTCAAACTGTTCTCTTTAGGTTTCCTAAAAAACTTATCATGTTCATTATTTAAGAGATATTTTTTCAGGTTTTAAAACAACACAAACATGCTTATGATTAATATGTGAAAATAATAACACGAAACAATATTTTTAAATAATAGATATTGTTGTTTGGTCTTAAATGAAAAAAATATTGCCCTAAAAAACAGAAAAAAAAGTATTTATTAATAAAAAAGATACAAATATAAAAAATTAAAATTATTGAATAACAAAAGAAACTATGTATTAAAACAGTCAACAAAATTGAAACAAAGTTTTATTAGTTATAACAAAAAATTAAGAACGTAATGACAGAAATAAACTATTAGAACGCTAATTTCAGTCTCTATAAAAATAATTATGGTATATGTGACTTACAATAGCTACTGTTTAATAATGTAAAAAATAATATAATATAAAATTAAAGAAATCAAAATTTATTCCATATTATTTAAAATTCCAGGCCTAGTTAGGCCTTATATGTACGGTTGGTTAGTTTTCCTAAACTGCTATTTTGTTATATAAAGTTTGAAACAGACATTTAATTTCAAAATCAAATGGACAATTTTTAAGAATACCTGTATTTTAATATGTAAACATAAATAGAAAATGTTTTGTATTATCTAAAGATAGCGTAAAAAGATAAGGAAAATTACGAAATTTTATTACTAATATTTTGTTTAATTTTGCTGCCCGAGCAGTTTTCGTTCAAAAAATGAGTACTTCAAATTCACATTCGAAATCAATGACATTGAAAACTGTTCCAGTTTATCAGCTTCAGACACCCAATCCTCGTTTAGTGGTATCTGCTCATTTGAAACAGTTTCTTTCATTTAACAGATACAATTAACAGTTTTAACCATTACTAAAAAGATACATGTAAAAGATACACGTTAGTGGTTAAAGGATCTCCAGCAAACGAGGGAAACACTGACAGAAGCTATTTGTTAAACAGTAATGGGTTCTCTCCAACAAATATGCTACGTCACTACTAGTCCTGGGGTGTTTAGTAACAATATGTTAGCTTTTAAACATTTCTTACAAAAGAACATGTTCAGCTGAATAGAAAAACATTAACAAAACATCTACCGAACTTGGCACATGTGGTATATGGTATACTATAATACATATGGACCGATTTTGGCAGACCTGAGAAAAACCTACCATAAACCATCATTTGAAACAGTTAAATCTGTTTTATTTCATTTTTAAACACAAAGCCTAAAATGACAGTCCTGATCATTAAATGTCGCTTGCCTGAACGAACGGGTGTAGGATAGGTGTAGTAATTTTTTTAATTAAACATTTATTTATCGAAGGAAGATAACGATAGATTGACTACGTCTGAAGCATATTCGGACTGGAAATTGCTGGTTGTGGCGTCCTTCGCAAGGGACGTAAAATGGAGTTCCCTAACCTTTGTGGTGTAACGCACTCGTTTAAGATCCCTATCCTAATATGTATACTCGTATCTGGATTGTTAAAGTATAGGTATCCCACTGTCGCAATGCCCGATTAGCCGTAGCAGCATAAAATGAGGTGAAATAAATAAACAAGCATATATAGACATAGAGACGTTAGATATGAGTCGTTGATTTTGACGATGATGACCCAACTCCATTTAGTAAACAAAAATCATTAGAGCTGAATCATATAAAAAACAACAACATAATTTTATGTTTTTAATCAATTGTCGATCATTATTATTACAAAATCAGTACAAATTTGTTATTGTAAATTTATTTGGTCAAATTTGTTGTTCGATTGTCAATTCAAATGAGTTGATTTCGAAATTAAATATCTAGCATTAACATTATATAGAACTGCATCACATTCAAAATAAACGGTCCATATTATGACAATAGAAAGATTATCACTCACTGTAGGATACCCTAACAGAATATTAAAACCGGTAGATCACAAATCCAAGGTTTGTCACATTTGATATGGAAGTGCGCCAATAATTTAGTTATCCAGAAGTTGCTAGGTTCTAAAACATAACACGGGGGTTCTATTGAGACTATATCATGAGTTATGCGTCATCGGTGATCGGAATGTTTGCATTGATGAGTTCTGAGACAGCCTGGTGTATTTATGAATTGATGAGCACTTCGTTGCTTTGAAACTTGCTCAATCTACCACCGGTTAGAAATTTAATGTAAGCAAGTGGACGAGCAGGTAAGATAAGAGGGTGCTATGGGTACACTATTAATATTGGAGACTATTAATTAGTTTGTATATGCTAACGACCTTATTAATCCTATATAAACAAGTAAACCTCGACAACTGAAGACGGTCGAAGAGGTCGGGTGAGAACTGATGGGGTTTTCCGAGTGATGAGTCTCATCTCGACGGCTCTCCTATTAGATGAAGGCCCGGATCCTTTAGCGACCCAGTCAAGTGGTGAGTCAGGGTTGAATCCCCTATCATAACTAATTGGGTCGGCTGGCGAAATGTTTTCGAGGATATTCCCGAAATGTTTCTATGAAGCCAACAACAAAATTGCCTTTACAACGACGATGTCTGGCGCTGATTTCGATTAGTTTTACATGTATGTTCTGTGTTTCGAAATAATAATTGCATAACGTGCTGAATAATTTACTCGTTTCGTGTTAACAATGATCGGCTCATTGTAATGATTTTTTTTTATATTACCTTTTCCTGATAATTAATAACCATTTGTTTGTAAGCGAAAAACTATAAACAACTGCACACATTAACAACCTATTTTTTTTATAGTTAATTACGAGAACATAGTTTGAAGGATTGATGAACTTGCTGTACGCTCAAACACGGCTGTGGAAGATGAAAGTATTTAATCTGTTCAAAGGAATAGATGGATTCTGTGGAATCTGCGAACCATCCTGGATTCTCCCAACATCTAAAAAGCTAAGGGAAACCTGCCAATTGAATGTGATCTCGGTCAAATCACCTCCCTCTTGTCTCAGAAACAGTAGAGTCTTATTCATCAACTGAAACCAGAACTCTTTGTGGTTTGCAGTGGTACACGTTTCTCGCTTACCATTCCTACTTTTCTGTACATAATTACGACATCTTAGTTTGAAGGATTGAATAGGAACATTAGATTTGATATAATATCGATATTAAAGTGACATCAAGGAAAATCCGCATCAACAAAACGTCAGTAAAACTTATAAAACAGTCCGAAGTGGAAAAAGTTTGTGTGACTCTCGGGAAGAGAGGGAGGGTTTTGACGGGGATATGAACGGTCTCATTGGGGCTAAACAAACAAGACAAGACCCCGGAGCAAACACTCCTTCCAACAAAAGGATTCTTGTTTGTCCAGGAAGCCGTCTCCAGCCACTGCCGCGGTAAACACCGCCCTCGGCTTTTTCTCTCCAGTCGCTTCTTGGTCTCTTCCACTACACAATATGTTATGTCTCTCTGTCGGTAGCTTTTAATATTTGTTTTCTTAGTCGTTCAACACTCTTCGAGAGAAAATATAGCTTTTAGCAAGCGAGAGGTAGGCAGTCCTTAACTGTTACAGTAAAGGAAAGAACATTGGGGCGTATTTAGTTCTAAAATTTATTTTTTGAAATTTACAACAGTATTACAATACAACTGTTTATGATACTAGGAATATTTAAAATGTAAGTATATGCAGATGCAGATGCGCAAATTCATTATAAAAGTAAAGAGCATTGAGGATTTTACGAAGGATTTCGGAATGTGAGGATTGGATAAGAGACGAATTCGATAGCTCACTTGAGGACCAAATCTCTACTTCGCATAACTAAATGGGGCATAGAATAGTCATGTATATGAGTTTTTGTAACTACTAGAGAGCATAGAGCGTTTGTCTAGTAAATGTTGAAGTAGTCTAAAATGGCGTATTAAAAATGTTTTAGAAGTAGTGAATAATGTACTGAACCTAATATCCTTAATCGTAAGAAGTAGATGTTTTCTTATTCGTTTATGTATTATTTTCATTAAGGATGTTCCCCTCCCTTAAACGAAGAAACTTAAATAATTATTAATGCTTATTCTATTTGGTACGAATTACTCACGATTGAATGGAATTAATGACATTGCGTTTATTTTAGCGTTTCCCCAGCAAAATTAGGGCATTTAGTCACGTTAGGTTTAAGCGAGATGTAACTTAAAATTAAAAATTTAAATTTAATGAACTTTCCAGCCTCATCCTGATATCATGAATCCATCTCACCATGAATATATACAAAGAGAGATAAATATTCCCCTTCAAATGACCCCTCCTCCCAAAGCATTCCATCCTTCAGAAATATCGAACATTATTCACAGACAACCTCCTTGCAAAGCTCCTGGACACGACCTCATCACGATTCACATCCTAAAACATCTTCCTAGAAAAGCCATTCTATTCCTCACCTACATATATAATGCTATACTCCGCACTACATATTTTCCTAACCTCTGGAAATTATCCGTCGTGAAAATGATACCTAAACCTAAAAAGAAACCGGAATACCCATCCTCTTACCGCCCTATCTCACTTTTACCATCAATGGGTAAAATCCTGGAAAAGCTCATCCTGAAACGATTGTACCCCATCCTAAATGCAAATCACATTATCCCAGATCACCAGTTTGGATTCAGAGCATCCCACTCCACTATTCAGCAATGCCATCGTGTGGTGGATGTTGTTTCCTCAGCTTTGGAACGTGGATTGTATTGTCCAGCGGTCTTCCTTGATGTCGAACAGGCTTTCGACCGAGTCTGGCACCCCGGGTTGCTTTACAAACTCCGTAAATTCCTACCTCCTACTTACTTTCTCATTATCCAATCCTATCTCTCCTACAGATCATTTACAGTAAATCATAATAATGTCTACTCACCCCTCTTTCCTCAATCTGCCGGCGTTCCTCAAGGCAGTATCCTCGGCCCAATTCTCTACACAGTTTATACAGCTGACATCCCAACTCATCCTAATACTATCCTTACCACGTATGCGGATGACACATGTCTATTATCTGTCAACACTGATCCAGTTATAGCATCCCGTACTCTTCAATCCCACATCACTGACCTTGAAAATTGGTGTCAAAATTGGAGGATTAAAATAAATTCTCACAAATCTCATCAAATCACCTTTACCCTCCGTCGTAAACCTGCGACTTCCTGCCCCCCTGTATCGTTTAACAACATCCCTATAAGTCCTGTAGAACAGATCCGGTACTTAGGACTACACCTTGACAAACGCTTAACTTGGAATCCTCTTACTAGACTGAAACGACAAGAAACAGCTCGCCGTTTCAGGCTACTTCAGCATTTACTAGATAAACGTTCTAAGCTCCCAATTAACTACAAGAGACTCATTTACATGACAATCATTAGACCCATCTGGACTTACGGAATAGAGCTTTGGGGCTCCACTAAGCCATCGAATTCCTCTCGTATCCAATCCCTACAATCCAAAATCCTTCGTAAAATCCTCAACGCTCCTTATTTTGTTAAGAATAAAGTCATCCATAACGACCTTAATGTCCCATTTGTTGCTGATTTAGCCCGAACCCGGTATATATCCTTTCATAACAAACTTGATTCCCACTCAAACCCTCTAGTTTCAAACCTAGCTTCCTCTTCGATTCCCGATAATCCTCCGAGGCGTCTGAAAAGAAGATGGCCTCGTGACCTTCTAAACTGAACTTTTTAATTTGAGTACTACCACTGGGTAGTTTCTCTACTTGTCTTCTCATGTCAATGTATTCACTCATTATATTTACTAGATGTATTTTGTATACAGTTGTAAATTTCAATAAATAAATAAAAAATAAAAAAAAATTTAATGATGTGTTTGAACCATTATTTCAGCAAACTATAACTATTATGTAATTGTCGAAATTCAAGTTTTTGTATGCCATCTGAGGCGAGTGCTTATCCTAGAAGCATGCAGAACCTACACGAAGTTGGAGAGCAGATTCGTTATCGATTAACCTAAGCCCTTGACTTAAATTCAGTACGTGAGTGTCAGACTTCCTTCCAGTAAGCTGGAACTAGGGGGGTTCACAGAAGTTTCCTGGAAGATCTAGTTTTAAGGGCGAAGCTGGAGTCCCTCCCCAGCCCAGTCTTTGTTATATTTTCCCATTATTCCCTATTCAGTTTATTCCCAAACGTTTTTCTACCCCTTCACAATTTTCCTGGATGAAATTGAGTTTCGTGAAAAAAGGGATTTTATTAGAGTTCCAATTTCCTTCCATGGTGAACAATTCAAGAAACATGTGGTAGAGAAGATGTTACCACAAGTATTGTGTTCGTATACCTTAATGAATAGAATAAGGTAAAATGAGATAAAACCCGAAGTTTTTTTGCCTTATTAGCTCAAAAATTTCACTCTTACCGATTCCATATAAACCTATGCTTATGACATAGGCATTTTCAGTCAAGTAGCATATGAATATATGTATATATATATATATATATATATATATATATATACATACATACAATTCGGAATAATAATTACTCAATTATTTATTTTGAAAGGGTGAGAAAGAAGCCAAGGGGTAATAACTCTTTTTTTCGAAGATATATTTTCTTTTAAATAAGGTTATAGAAAGATAGGTAATATATTTAAAATGTTTAATCAAATGAATGAAACATTTTTCTAAGTCAATTACTAATAGTAAAGTAGAATTAGATTAAAAACTAGAAGAAAAAAAAAGATTGCATGTATTTCAAGCACAATTTTAAAGTAGAAATATACAGCTTCAAGATACTTTTTTACTTTACTTTTCACAGAGCCGTTTAGTCAATTTTGTTCAGAGAGAGTTAACTTTATTGAGGGAAGCAGAATCGTGCCATTCTTGCAGTTTTGGGTTTGAAATAGAGTTGTAATATGAGTACTAACTGTATTTCAAGCCAATGAGTTACTTAGCCACTCATTCCCCCGAAAAGATAGAACGATTCTGCTTCACCAAGTACAATAAACTAATTTTGGGAAAAAAATCGACTTTACTTATCCCCCGAAACAGTAGATATACCCAGGTGAAATTCCTTGGTTCATAAAATATTCATTGTTTAACTGTCATTGATATTAATTTATAAAAAAATATTCAGGTTTATCTTTACAATTACTAATTGAACACTAAAAGTTAAAGCTCTTCCTTTACATCTTCATATTTTTTATATTAAGGTCCACCTTCCGAGAACAGAAAAAAAAATTGTACCGTTTATTTATTATTTGTTATTTTATATACATTATAGTAAGCATAGTAGTAAATCAGTTTTCAATAAAAAAAAAAATGATTACTCGTCTAACTAACACGAAGAATCGTGCTAACATCAGCGAATTCCGCTCACTTCATATCTTATCTTCCAGAAATGATATACGATAGCATTGGAAAAGGTTAGGAATTGAAACAACTCTTAGGGGATTCAGAAAAGAAACGGCTAAAAACAAAGGGCTTACAAAGTATATTAAAAGATGAATAATTATTTTAATAATTTAAATCATTGATCTTATTTGGTTGGTTTTACAAATCATGGCATTGTCATGCATTTCGTATTATTTATTTTTGTTCAATACCGCTTTAAAAAATTTCTTTATTTGAGAGTGGGAGGTTGCAAAAAGTCATTATAAAAAAATAAAAAATAATAAATGGTTATGGGTGGTTATATACATTTTTTGCCACGTTATTTTCCTCATACCAAACGGTTTGCCAGATTACTAGGCTGAATGTTGTGTAATCATCCGACTGGCCGACAGATGAGAGCTCTAACCCACATTAAACTGCCATTGTTTTTAAACAATCCTCCGGAGCTATGGAACCATTGCCATGTGCTCCACAGCTGGTCCTTCCCTCTATGTCCTGAAGAAAGAACCATTTACTTGGCCTAAGTGTTTACCTCCCACTTCCTCTATTGTTCCATAGCACACCCACAGCAATGTTCAAGTGCGGACCTCTCATCAAGAGAAGAATAATGTATGTTCTCTGAAATCCGTAAGGTATCGTACTCGAAATAAGAAAGTATCACAAAACATACTTATACTTATTTTGTTGTACTTACAAAGAGTATAATTATCGAAGTCAAGGCTTCGTTTTCGTGCCTTATGACTGTGAATGTCTATAAAATGATTCTTTCTTCAAATCAATGTTATTATTAAACCACCATTATCAATATCAAACTGCTCATTAAACTAGAAAATATGGAAATTATTAATACTCATACCAAAAAAAAAATTAAAGTGGACAATAATTGTTGGGATATTTCTAATAATGTTATGAAACAGTCAGATGGTGCAATAAGAATGCCTTATTTTTTGAAATCATTGACTGAACTATCTGAACATTTCATACCTTTATTAAAAACAAATTTAATGTGAAAATCAGTCGCTGATTCTTAAAACTTGAGGGAATTGGATAGTAAAAAACTGTTTGGGATTGCGTTCCATATTAAACGTGATATTGGAATATGTCCAAGAAGAGCGTGTAATATGTAGAATTCAAGGTTGATTCCAAATGGGAAACGAACCACCATAACCGCAGAAAAAAACTGAGGTCTGGGAAAGAACGTGAGTTACACGGATTCGAAAAAGGATATTGTGTCGAGGCAAAAGGACTTGAGAGTGTTTCAGTTGCTAATCCTATCTTGAATAAAATGACTGGAAACAGACAGTTTCTGGAAGCCAACTGCGGATTCAAGTTTCTCTTGCATTAATAATTAAAAAAAGAATCAAATACGGAAGGAACATAAGGTAAAATGATTCGGATAAGGAACTTGTTTACTTGAATATGCTTATATTCTTGAATATGCTTCATTCAAGAATGTTTTAAGATCTCGTTAAATAATCTGGATATACAAATTTAAGAACATAATCAATATTTAAATTTAGTACTTCAGGAATTTTCCTAGAAGTCATCCTTCAATCAACCTCATTACTGATTTGGCACCATTTAAGGTTAATGATAAAATTAATTTAGATCAGAGGAGTAAATACTCAAATTAATTGATCTACTTATTTCGTGAACACTACAAAAAAAAATGGAAATATAGAAAAAATCTGTATCGACTTTACCAGAAGGAACTTAACATCGATCTAATTTAACTTCCAATATCGAATTCCCATTCTCCACTGAATCTTACCATCATCAGATTAAAAAATAACATGTTGCAGTATTACTCATATCAAGAGTCCTCAGTTCATTATCCAGGAAGAAAGTTTCATTAAACAGGAACTATTGTTTCTAGGCGAGGTTCTATCCTAACAGATGATTCCAAGACCATGCTTCACCATTACGTTTTTACAGGATCAATACTACACATTATATAGAGGCTTGGTGCACCCAACGATGGTTTTCGACCTCAAGATAATCAATCAATATAACTGTAATCATCATTAAATAACTGTAAGAGAGTAGAATAAATATAAAATACTGTTTATGGATTATAAGAGATTATTATTGGTATTAACATAACTCAACAGTGTGCAAAGTAAAATTTATCACATGACAAATTGAAAATATGAGATCACAAAGAACTGTAAAACAAAACAATATAGAGTTTTTAAAAAATGACAAAACGAATATAAATAAAGTACAAATAAAACAAAACAAAAAAAAAAAATTAAATCTGGCAAGTATACTCATGGAAAAACAAAGCGATGTTAGTTATACGACCTATTTCACAAATATAGTTTTAATAGTGCTCTATATTTTGAAATTTAATGGCGGGCTGGTGAGCTATGGTTAAAATAAAAATACAATACACAAAGTAAACAATACAATAACACTCAAATGAAACATACTTTTGTAAACTAAAATACACCTTTGGAACTACCGTCATTGTATATTGTATATTCCTATACGACAGGTTTCTATTTTTGTTTTTTTAAATTATCACGTATTTTAGAGAACAAAGACTGAAAGTGTGTATAACAACACATGGTTTTAATTTAGCGGTCTAATAAAAGCTTTTTATTTCTATTGTAATAAATAATAGATAAGTAAAGAGCTCTGGTGACAGAGGAAGTCGGATGTGCCTCCACGGACCATTACTTCCAGGGACCAAAATAGTCACATCCAGTCTCACGGCACCAGTATACAGCCTCATCTATATTATACTACCAGCGTGTCTATCTGTCATCTAAGTTAATACTAATAGCAAGTAGTAGTAGGAACTTATTAATATACTAATGCCAAATAATAATTATTTTAAATAAACTATTAAACCAAAATTAATCATGTAAATAATCAAAATAACGCAATCGTGTTTACGCTGACAGCATCATCTTTTACTACGCTAGTTAGGATTTTTTACAATAAGTTTACTCCTATTCCATCGGAGTATCTTTATTAATATTGAAAAAAGTCAAAAGTCATAAATGCTATAAAAAAAAACCATGCAAATATATTTTTAAAAACATTACAACACTTAAAATCCATGAAGACGCTTGGGTGTAGTAAATAGTAGACAGAACTTAACCTAAAGCAGACAGTTGTGCAGGGAAGTGATTTGTCAGAGATCACATTTAACCGCCAAATAAAGAATACCCACTTTATAGAGACTAGAAGAAACCAAGCTTGAGGGTATCCTTAATAATTTAGTCAAGTAATTTTGTCTAACACGAGACTTAGTCTCTCCTTATTTCTCATGGTATTACTCTGATTCTGACCATGAAGTTTCGGGTCATAAAAATTATTGACTAAACAAGCGAAAATGAGTCAATTTTCGAAATTTCGGAGTAATCCTCTATTGATCCTGTACGCCTCACATGTTCCAGCATACTTTTCTAGCTGATGATTACATCTATATGGAAAAACCTGAGTTTTCAAAATAAAAAAATCTATCTAAAGAATTTTCAAATTAGGAATATAAAAGCATCTTTGGTTGAGCATATAGTAAAACAATCTTCATCTTAGAGTAGTAATTTATTCATTTAATTATGGTACTATGGCTAATCAGACGAGGCTACAGTGAGAATCTTTAATTTTTCCTATTCAGGTATAATTAGAATAGTAATCTTTAACAAGTACCTGATACCGTACAAGCTCGGGGTTCCGATTTTACATTCCTTACGAAGGCCGGCATAACCACATATTTTGACTCCTTTTTAACGAAATCTAGGGCCCCCTACCGGGTTGCAAAACCGCGAACATGGAACATAGAATATTATTATGCTAACTATTGTGCTACACCACATATGACCCTAATATCTTGGTTTTATACCTTTTATCTTCATTCTCAACGATTAATAATATTAAAATCCCCTCAAATCACATTTACCCTCAGTCGTAAACCAATGGCCTCATGTCCTCCTGTATCGTTTAATAACACCCCACTGATTCCTGACAAAAGATTAACTTGGAATCCTCATATTAGACTGAAACGACAAGAAACAGCACGCCGTTTCAGGCTACTTCAACATTTACTATACCAACGCTCGAAGCTCTCAATTAATTACAAAAGACTCATATACATGACAATCATTAGACCCATCTGGACTTACGGAATAGAGCTTTGGAGCTCCACTAAAATAGCGAATTCCTCTCGTATTCAATCCTTACAATACAAAATCCTTCGTTAAATCTTTAATGCTCCTTACTTTGTTGCGAACAAAGTAATCCATAATGACCTTAATGTCCCATTTGTTGCTGACTTGGCCCGAATCCGATATCAACTTTTTTCATGACAAAATACATTCCCATTCAAACCCACTAGTTTCAAACCTAGCAACCTCTTCAATTACTAATAATGCTCCGAGGCGTTTGAAAAGAAAATGGCCTCGTGATCTCTCAAGTTGAGCTTGGTATTTAACAACTACCACTGGGTAGTTTCTTTACATGTATTTTCATGTCAATGTATACATTCATTATATTTACTTGATGTATTATTTAATACAGTTGTAAATTTCATTAAATAACTTTTTTAAAAAATAATATTATATGATTTAAAAACAAATTAAATAAAAAGTTTCAGTGCATGAAAATCAAATTTATTATTGCAAAACGAATATAAAATAGGGAAAATAATTCCCGCCTCCTTTTGATTTATTTCCCGTCAAAAGGCTTTAATAAAGAAGGCCATTAGGTTGTAGCGCCACCAATCCCCCCCCCCCGCAATCCTTCGCCACTTTGCCACATCATGTTTACTCATAAATTAAATACCTCGCCTGCTATAAGGTTTTTTAAAATTTATTTCCACTCAGTTTACATAAATTCAAAACCGAGCTTAGCATATCATCAAAACCATTTGTTATGTCTAATAATATTTTAATGGCGCTAAATTAGTACGTAATATTTAAAAAAATATAATCAGAATTTTGTCAAGCAATATTTATAATTAAATATTGTATAACAATGTAAGGAGCAGTAACAAAAGTAAAGAAAATAAAATAAAAAATAAATGGATGGTTAAATAAAAATACATCTATTAAGCTTGTACAAATAAATTAGTACATAATATTCAAAAGCCAACTTGATAGAAGTTGATAACTATAGGTTGAAAGCAAAATTGTAGGTAGGAATATTATACTAATAAATAATAGTTAAAATAAAATAATAAACCTAATAATAAAAACTTGCATCCACAAACAACTACCGCAACAAAAATCCGTAAGATCGTCACCCTTTGAATGATCCTTATTTAATGTCCAATAAATATCTGGTATTTTATGATGGGATAAAAAATCAGGTTACAGTCAATGTAAATTTATTATTCAGGAAGTTGACGGTTCAGCCCAAACTTGAGAGCCGTCGTCATTAATATTTATTAGAAATTTATTAGGTTTTTGATGACCATGTCTATACAAACCTGTTATTTTTCAAAATCACATAATTAAATTTCCCTCCGGTAAAAACATAATAATTTCTAATAAATATTAATGCAGTTTATAAAAAAATAATTTAAAAATGCCAAGCAAAGTAAATACCACAAAATAAAATACATCACTATTCATATTATATCAGTTTATATTTTTTAACATAAAATAATTAGAATAATTAATGAAATAATATAATAAGAACAGATATAAATGACAATAATGATGAATAATTGAGGATGCAATTGAAAAAATCCCAAAAATATAAGTCAGCGATTATAATGGGAATGGGATGAAATAATTAAGAAAAAATTAAAAATGAATTGAGTATGAAGAAAGGGGTGGAAAAATGGTAATTAAAATGTAATTATAATTAAATTGAGAAGGCAAATGTTAAGGGTTATCAACATAAATGAAAGCTAAAATAAATATTTATTACCATTATTTCATTTTATATATATTATTTATCCCTTGTTCATTCAGGCTTGATGAAGACTTGAAATGTGGGTAGAAATGTTTCTGATAAAAAGTAGCCCTGTGTTAAAGAATGTTTATTTAGCTTCAAACAGGCCGTTTTCTCCTCCATGATATTTATATGGTCAACTAATAACTACTCAAGAAAAAACCTATTTTTATATTTATATTATCAAAACAGCCTGGACCAAATGATAGCAAAGCAGTAAAAGAGAAATCAGAGAAATAAAAGAAGGGCTGAGTAATGGAGGAGACGACCGGACGAGAGAGTGAAGAGCAATGAATGAAGAAGGCAGTGGGAAAGTTATCAAGGAAGCCTAGGTGTCACTCAGCTAATTCTTACCCCCTTCCGCTTTTCCCATCTCCAATTTCCTCTTCATTACTGTCCGGAAATAAATAAAATTAAGCATGTGCAACAATAAAAAGAAAACTAGTCTACTTGAATTTTTATTTTTATAGTTAATATTTATTGAAAATTCATGTATAAAAAAAAGGAATTATAAAAATGTGTATGTGCCTGTACTGTGCCGCCTTATCAATTCACTGGTATCTGTATCTAGCGAATTTCATGACAATTCATTATTTTGAATCCAACGGTAAAATTAATAATTAAATATTTTCAAAATTAAAATTGCTTTGGTTAAATATTATTAATACTTTGGAAATGGTTATAAATCAAGTTAGTTTCAGCAATTTATAATAGCTGAACAGCTCTTCAGATGGCTCCTTATGTTTTTGTTCATACGATCTACAGACTCTAGGGGGTTCACTCGCCCTCTGTAAAATTTTTAGTCAAATAAAAAAAAATGTGGTAATACTTTAGTAACATTAATTAATATTTGTAGCCTAAATCTCCTCCCCCATTAGATGAGTATCCAGTTTAGTACGTAAGAAACAAACTAACATATATCTCTTCACTGACAACTCAAATTATTCAAAAATGGAATACTCTTTCTACATCCATGGGTGGTATCAATATAATTGTTGGTGTCAATATACAAGTGTGAGGAACATTTCAAAAAATTATTAATAATTAAAATAAGCTTTTTAAAAATGTTCACACTAACTGAGTTAAGAACATGATCTGTATTTATTTCCTTAAACATCGGGTAGCATTGCAGTAGTTAGGTTATTAAGTCCTCTATCATACCATAACTAGATGATATAATAATATTTAAAAATATATAGTTAATTTATAGATTATATTCACATAATTAATTTAAGTCGAGAAAAAATAATTAAAAACTCGAATCTCTAAAACCATTAAATGAATTCATTCATAGAAAAATTAGATATAAAGTTGGCTGCTCTTGAAATCCTTAAAGTAATTAACGATAATAAAAAAACAAAAAATAAAAACGAAATGAAGAGAATAAGAATAAACGAAGAATAAAGTTGGCCTTTAGAAGACGAGGGCATTTGATTCTTTGCCTCATTAACAGGGAACTGGGGGCTCGATGGAAACCAACAAACTCAACCCGCTCTTCATTATCCTCCTTCAAAATCATCTCTTCATCTGTTATTCGCCCAAAATCCTTCACTCTTTTTTTCTCTATAAAATGAATAACTTCGTTATCCTATTGAGGAGTTTCGAGACAAGTAATCTCGTGACATTCAAGGGAAAAGTCGCAAGAATCTTATTTCAGATTATATAATAAATCAATAAATAAATATTTTAAATATATATATATTGACTGTTATGGAAATTATATGCTCAAATATATATTAGTTGCCTGTGAACCATAAGAAAGCACTGCATGTGACCTTAGAATTTATTTAAGGGAGTAAAAAATACTTAGCTACACAGTCTTGGCGATCAGGTACCCGTTGAAGACCCATCGCATAGCCATAGCAGTATACAGTCAGGTTAAATAAACAAACAATCCTGGTCTTTTAGAAGTTTAATCAAACATAACAAAACTAACCAAAAATAGTACAGTATCCTCCTCTTTCGTAACCTCACCTAAAAATATAGGTTTCATTTCTACTCTTATAACATCTCTTTCCTTCTATTATTATTTATTTATTTAAAAAATAATGTTAAACCAATAATAAGAGCATTATTATTATTAGAGTATTGTCTGTACACAAAAAATAAAAAGGAAACTTCGAATTTAAAAAATAAACACAAATAATAATCCTCTAATATGCGCGTTATAGAAGAAAAAAGTCAAACGGATAAATAAAATACATGTTTTCATTTTAGTATATTTCAGTAACAACTATAGTAAAACTATGGAAAACTTTATAAATTCTATATAATATGTATAGGAAAATAAAGCTCTTATTGTAATGTTTAAATGGTTAGTAATAAAAAAATTTTGCTTTTGAGAACATAATTCATCATTTTATGATCATTAACCTGTTAAAATAGATTCCCTTTTGAGGCAATTCATGTGCCATTTTCTTATTTCGTATCTTTAAAATGATCCAGTTGTACATTTCTCGAATATAATACCCATATAATTTACCTTGTTGGTATATCTCAAAACAGACCAGATTTAATAAATAACTCATCCCACAACATTTGAGTAACAAATTAAAAACATGTATGTTGTGTAGAAGTAATTAGTACATTAAATATATTACAAAAACGAGTAATTAATTTCAAATAAATTAAATTATGATAGCAATATAAAGAAAATCAAATAAAGACGAAAATCTTATGACCATTTTATTAAAAATTTTATTGAACAAACTCCCCACTGCTTATTTAATATAATTGTAAAAAAGAACTTCACACATTCAATTCTAATAAACAAAAAACCTTACATTAGGAGAAGAGCACCATTTAAAGGAAAATTTTAGAAGCTTTGTTCATAAATGACAAATTAGAGAATACAGTAAATGATAGAAAAGAGGCAGGAGAAAAAAAACATTAGAACATAAGATGCCTCATGCTCTATAAACAAATCAGGTAGAGTAAAATAACCTGACCCTATTACCTACCAATAGATCTTATAAAATAAATTTTCCATTTTCATATTTTAATTAAAGGATATAATGAAATTTTTAAAATAAAAAATTTAAAAAAAGAGTTATTGTGTTGTTTTTGTAGATGTTTAATTTTTAAGCATTATTTGATATATTTAATTTTAAAAATTATTCAAAAGTACTTAAAAGAGATATAGCCTTTCAAGGATCAAAGTTTGGTTTTAATGTAATCTTATCTTGACCATGGAGGATAAATGATCCCCTAGAGTTTTTATTTAAATAAATTTTAAAATGAATGTGACTTGGAGGTATCTATACTTAAGTTATTACTAAATAATTTGGACACTCTATTATATTTATTAAATTATTATAGTTATTATTATTTTTATAAAGAATTTTTAGACTTGTAACTGTAATAAAGTTATACAAATGATTGGTACTGATGAAGAGATTGAGAACTAAATGTAATAGATTGAAAATGACACGTTGTCGAAACGTCTCAAGTGATCAATAAGGATCAAGAAAATATATTGACTGGAAAATGGTTTTTCTCTTTCCCAATATAAATTCCTAAAGAAATGAGTCCAGTTTATAAGAAAAAAATATAATGAAACTTTATTATATTAATCGTACATATTAGTTTTCATAAAAAAAAAAAAGGTAATATAAATGTAAGGGGGGCAGCACATTTTTTTCAGTCTAAAAAATAAAGACTAAATATATCCCTAATAAACTTCGTTGAGTTTAAACAGTTTTAATTATACTAATACATATTTAAAAACGTTTTATCTAATTAAAAACCAGTATGCAAACATAACCCTGAGCCCTCACTCCCTGCAAACCTTAATCCTCCATGCGGGATTCTCTTCAAAGGAAGCTTTTTAACAAAGCCCGCATTTTCTTGCATGGAGGGCTACCATGAATAGAACCCAAGGCACCCATTGGCATAAAGGAAGGCATAACCGGCTAACACATAACTACATGCGCACATAAATATGAATGTTCACATAAATATATATCGCTCCTTGAATAGAACAATGTCATAACTAAAAAAAAACTAATTTTTCAATAGAGGTATTTGAAAGTTCCAAGTGAGATAAAAAGATAAAAATTTGGTAAGGTTAAGCAAAGTATTCCTATTGTAATGATGCTATTGAAATTCTTTTATCAACTGTTAGAAAATTATTAAAAGTTTGAAACTTTTTTTTAATTTTAACTATGGTCATTATTCCCATAAGCTTGAAGTTCTAGCTCAAACATGATACAACGCAAAATATGACTTTATTAAAAAAAAAAAACATTAAAAACTTCATCCAACGCAATTGCTAATAAAGGCTTAATTCAAATATGCCAATGCTTGATTTATGTCAGATATTTTAAAAATGGTCTGCCAAAATTTTTCTTTTTTTTTCTTTTATTTTTATAGTAGCATTTAAATCACGGTTAAGAAAAATCGGTATCAGTTTCGCATAATGAGTTTTAACTTTTCATTCCTATCATTTTTAATATACTCGAAAATTAAAATAATCTTGAATTTCAGAATAACAAAAAATAGGGTAATTGTGCGAAATGTGTATAATTCGGTAATCATTTCAACAAGAAATGAACGTTTCAACAAACTTTTCGAAGTATATCTATAAAGTATATTTCATTTATTTTTATTTGATGGTGTTTTGTTTAGATATTTTTATTTTGAAGGGAAAAAATTTGTCCTGGTCGGGATCCGAACCCGGGTCTTTCACATCTCTAGCGCGGCACTCTCCCAACCAGGATCGTAACCATGCCAGACAGATCCTTTCTCTTCACCGATCCTATATACCCAGTATATATACAGGGGAATGTTTATTGAACATTACTTTTTTTTTATTGTTATTATTTTTTATTTGGATCTCGTTGACATACGTCAAATTTTTATATTTACAATTTTTTTTTTATATTTGATGGTTATTAATCAAAATTTTTAATTTTGAAGAGAAAAAATTTGTCAACAAGATCCTAAAAAAAAATGTTGTCTGGCCTAGTTACGATCCTGGTATCTCTCAGTGTTGGGAGAGTGCCGTGCCAAAGAGATGCGGAAGACCCGGGTTCGAATCCCGGTCAGGACAAATCTTTTCTTTTCAAAATAAAAATATTTAAATTTCGAAGTATAGATGATGACATAACATAAACAGTATGTGTAAGTAGGTCCTTTAATCAATAAACAGTCAGTAATACTTACTATGTACAGTTAGTAATAAAATATTTTTATTTCCAAATTTTTCGATTAATTGCATCTAGCCTCTGTATGTAGTAAAAACCATTTCGAAGGAAATCACGACGAAGTAACTACAATCATAAGATGCTTTATTGCCGCATGAACCATACGGATATTTACAACTAACAGACAAATACTTTTCGTTTTTCCGTAGTGTATATGCTAATAGAAATTAAAAACTAAAAATTTCCTACAAGGTATTTAATACTTTTTCAGAGTCAAATCTGCAAAAACATTCTTACATATAATAGATTCTCCTAAATGTTTTAAACTGAAGTAAGGGATATAAAAAAATCAGGAGTGATACAGGTATTATATTATTAAAACCACCATGAAAAAAAAAGTAAAACAAAATTTTTCCTGAAATAATAAAGCTAATTTTTATTTTAGCGGAAAAGAGCATAAGAAAACTTTTCTACAGCTACTTGATAAGAAATTATATTATTAACTTTTATTTCAGCAGGTACCATCCCTGAGAAAATAGTACACACACACGATATATATAAATATATACACACACAAGCATAATTAAGGGAAAGGTTTAAAAAAGGAAGGGGTTTATTTCTGGAAGTGGTCCCAATAGAGGGTTCGACCATTCCAGGTAGCTCAGCCTCCCTTTCTTCAACAAAAGCCTGTTCGTTCCATTGAAAGAAAATGGGTTGAGCAGTAAATTCCAAAAACTAGGGCACAGTAGCTGTTCAAGAACCAACCTATGCTTCTCAAAATAATAAGTTATAGAAAATGTAATGCTTTCCTTTTTTCAAGAATTATTCTAGGTTATGCATCTTATGTTAAAAACCGCTTGAATTCAATATAATAAAGAGAGAAAACTAATAATTTAAAATAATATTGGTTAAAATATTTTTTAGATAAATATAATTATTCTTATATTAATGGAATTCTAACCTTTAAACTAAAGTTGGTTAAAAGGGATGGTATGACTCAAAAATTATGACAATAAAAAACAAACAGAATAATTAATACCTTCTTCAAGTACTTTCTTTTCCTATATCTAAATATTTTTCGTACGATATAAAACAGGATTTTCTATTCGCGACGCCATCAGATTTGACTGATCCTTGTGTACGGTTGGAACAAAACAATGTTGTCAACTCTGGTCTACATTTAAAAGATGGAGGATGACCGTAACAAATTACTAAGGAAAGGGGGAAGTTCAAACTATGAAGAGGACACAATGCTCTTCTCTCCCACAAGTTTAAAATTTATAGCCTAGTGTCCTTGTGCCATAGATCAAAAGTTCACAACATATTTCCCAGTTCTTTGAACAACAAAAAGAACAAAAGGAAAACTGCTATTATTTTCAAAACAAGACCAAAGTAGGGCGAAAAACAAAAAAATAATTAGGCGCCTAATTACATTATTTCATTGAATACCTTGGATCATCATAATACATAATACTTCGGACATTAAAGCAAGGATTAACATGAGATAGTAGGGCTTGTCAAAGCTCTTCGTGGTCAAATAAGTAATTATCAAATATAAGTATTTCTTCCGCATTTTTTAAATGTGTTTTTCGGCAGGGGAATAACTAATCGGTTCAAGTCACTGACATGCTCGTGACACTGGCGACGTCTAGTGGCTTGTGTTCGAGTTATTAATTTTGTTTAATCAACTTTAGTTTAAATGTTAAAATTTTATTGATATGAGAATAAAAATAAGTAATTTAACGGTCGTTTAATAGTTCTGCAATTCGTATTAATAACTTATAACATAAATAGCTAGTTAAACTTTTCGTTTTTCCTAAAAGATTTTATTTGTAAGAGTTGAATGTCTTGTTTTAAGTTTTTAATGGATTCTAACACACAAGAATTTGGATTATATAAATAATACAAATGTATTCTAATTTTCATTTCAATAAAGTTGTATTGATATTTTGTATTAAGCTAGTGCAGCCCATCATTTATTTGAATTTTCGGGCGGTTCGGAATACAGGGCTAATTTACGTTCCGGAGCTTTGTTCAACGCTGTTTTGTACGTCATCGCGGGAAGTATGGTCACTGTAAGCAGGAAACATCAATCCGTAAGGCTGTAGTGAAAAAGGCTAAGCTAAGTGAATCAGTGCATAAACCGAGATGAATCTAAATAAGAAACAATTTGGAGTGGATTTCCTATTAATTGAGATGAAGGATGGTATAAAACCCTGACCGGGGAAAAGTTTTGGCTAAAAGCAATTTGTGGATAAGGAAAGGAGGGAGCGAGAGGACTTGCATCTTAATGAAGGAGTAATTAGGAAAGCCTGGGACGGCGGCTCCTATAAATCAAAACCAAACTCGACCGCAGCCTCCGCGATCAAAACTCGACAATCACTTAACTCCCTCATTCTTAGTTTTCACTTCCCTCCGAGTCACTGTCTTCTCCTGTATTAGCGCCAATTAGTCTTCTCTCCAAGATTAATTCACGATAGCTCTCTTTCCGCTTTTTTTTTTAAAGTGAAAAACTTCTTTAACAGCGATTTTTGGAAGGGGAAAAAATTAGGAGATCGCGTCAGCAACAAGAGGTTGTGACATTGAGCGAGACTGGCGACGCGTAGTGGCCTGTGTATGAGTCATACAATTTGTTTTAATCAACTTTAGTTTATTAGACTCAGTTAGAGTTTGACTGTTCACATCACTGCCCTGAAGATGACCTACATCTTAGGCCGAAACGTAGCCACAATAAAATAAATAAATAAATATTTTGTGTAATCATTGACTGCACCTTCTGACCATTTCATACCACTCTTAGAATTACCCAGTCAACTATTTTTCACATAAACTTTAGTTTACAGGTTAGAACGCGATTGATTTAAGAACAATAATAGTTAACTAAAAGGTCGTTTTAATAGTTGTGCAATACGAACTAATAATAACTTTTAACATCAATAACTAGTTAAAAATTTTCTTTTCCCTAGGCAGCAACGAAGAATGAAACCTCTTGTGTGTAACAGAGATCTTAGACTGAAATTTAAGCATAAATTGCTCAACATTTCTACAATTATCTACGTCGTTAATGGAATTCCTTGGACGGATCAAGTTATAAATACAGTAGACCACAGAATGAACTGCGAACACACAACATGATCTTCAACCAAACACCTCTGAACACAGTCTTGTGATAAGCTTACTAAAAAAATTAGAACGATCATTTGTGAACTAAGGCTTCTAAAATTTATTAATTAAAATCAGATAGGTCAAGGGCCACTCAGATGATAAGACAGCTAAAAAGGTAACATAAAATTTCTTTGTTATTTCGTTCATTTGTCACTTTATGCTGCTATTACTACTAATCGGACGATGCTACATTAGGAGCTCTAAACTTTGTCTATCTAGATTTAATTAGGATAGAGATTTTTAACGAGTGTGTGACATCGTACAGGCTCGGGACCCCCGTTTAACGTCCCTTCCGAAGGACGCCATAACCAAGGATTTGTTACTCCATTAAAAAAAATCCTAGAGCCTGGCTAAGAACCCTCGATCTTGGGCTTTTTAGTTTGTTTTGCTAACCAATCGGCCACAAATCGCCCCAAAAAACCCCTTTGTCGTTTATAAAAACGGTATTTGGGATAATTTTGTAATGGAACGAACGCTGGAATCAACTATTTGACAGAGGTTTATTCCAAGGCAGCCAGCTATCAAACATAAAGGATTGATATCCACAAATTCCAGACTAATTGAGATTTTTTCACTCAACATGGACAGAAAAATCATACACAGTTATTAATGACAGTACTTATTCACTATATACAGAAGAACCTATTTTCCTGGAGATAAATCTGGAAACAGTTTGATGTGAACGGCATGCTTTGATTCACTGCAAATGTCAATATAGTAGATAGTTACAAAAAAAACTTTAAATAACAATGATCAAAATTTTTGAAAAATGGTTCCTTTATTTCGCAAGGTAGATCTCTTAGCGAACTAAAGTCAGCTAAAGGTTATAAATATTAAAATGGAGATGAATAAATAAAATAGGTCGAATCGGAAGACGGAAGGAGGCCATTACAGGCTGTCAGGGAGGGGGAGGGGGAATGTTTGATACACTTTATTTGTCGCTTCCGATCTCCAGTCGACGTAAATTGAAACAAGAGTTCTCCTATCTCCTCCCTAAACAGATAATGGAGACTCCCTTCCAATATTCCTTGTCAACCTTTTTCTTTTCTCACTTTTCATTGTTTTCCCTCAGTTTCCCGTTGCATCGCTGTTTTTCTTCCCTCCCCTGAGCGACCATGATCCTTAGTTGACACCACAACAGCAAAAAAATTAAAACAAAAAGAAAAAAGTAATAATAAAACTAAAAAAATTATTGGTTCATTGGAGGGACTCATCGAACGCCCTTATCAGGAGAAAAGTTTTTAAAAGTTGCCGGGGAAGAAAGGCAGCCATCAGCAGTTTTTTCTTTTCTCTTTTCTCCCTCCACTTTTTTTTTTTTTTTTTGCAGCTCTCTTCTTAAAATGATTGAAATAGGAAGGAATCTTTTTCTCGCTGTTAAACTCAATGAAGATCAAGATTTTCATCAATTTTAGATTCCCATCGACCGTGAAGCTCACCCGGTGGGGGGAGTGTACTTATAGAGAGGGACCGAAATTACCGCATTATTATTTTAAAGATGAAAGGAGACCCTTCCACAGATTTATCTCTCTTAATACTTTTTACGAGTGCGAGAGAGCTCGGGGGGAACTCAATTCTTCGCGGTTTTAGATGGGGACAAATTATCTTTGTTTGTTGGAATCATAAATTCCACAAAGTTTTATTTATTTGTATAACAAATTTTACTCTGAAACAACAGTATCTTTTATGAAACTAAATAAAACAAAAGATATTGATATTTTATAGTATCGGTTCCCATTTCTCCAAAAGAAATATTATTGAAAGGTATAAGAACACCAATCATACTGTATAGGAAAACGAACTATTCCTGCAACCATTGAGTAATGCTATACATTACTCAACTAAAACTGGTGTGGAAAGTCCCACTTTCCCTCACTAGTGAGGGAAAACCACAAATTTGGAGATCTAAAGTTTCACCTTTAATTTCTTAATTTTTCAATGGTTGCAGGAAAAATGTAATATTTAACACGTGAGAAAAGTGCTTATAACACCCTCGTTTAATTACCATACTCGGGTGTAATAAAGTGGCACTTTCCTCACTTGTCAAATAAATAACTATTATTTATCTGAATAATCCTACCATTTTACTTGCTAGAATGAAAAAAAAACTAGACTCTCAGCAACTTTTTTTTACCAAACGCACTGATTTCCCAATCTTTGGTAGGCAATCCCTTAGTATGAAAAAAAACTATGTATGTCTAAGATAACTGATATTCAAGGAAGCAATACGATGAGGAACTTTAGCTATGAAAATCAGAAAACAGCGCAAAGTTAAACATTCATGAACTATTTAGGATGAGTGACAACTTTTTGGAAAATTTTGTATCTGTATTAATGAAATAAAAAATATAAAAATCACTAATAAAAAAAGAAAAAATATGAATAAGGAAAATCGCGGTAACATCTAGTCTCATTTATTGAAAAATCAAATAAAAATCATTTTAGACTACTCCCAGACTCTCTTTCCAGACATATCTTATCTTTTCAAATAAAAATAGTTAAAATTTAAGTTTCAAGCGAAGTTTTAAAGAAAATAAAAAGTAGTGAAGACTCAGTGATATCTTATCAAATTAACAGCACAGAACTCTTTAACTAACGAAAGGATGTCGCTGTATTTTAGGTAAAGTGAATGAATATATGTTATAGTAAAAAATGTTTAAAAACCCTAAAGGTGATGAAAGATATGATTTAAGAAAAGAAAATAGGAATCAAATAATTGTTTTGGGAAACTCTAAACAAGAAGCCTGACGTCTCCAAAATAACAGAAAATAAAAATAGCCTAGGTTTTTCGGTAATGTTTGGATTATGAGGATAATATTAAAATTTAAGAAAATAAAAATCAAGACCATCTAAACTTCAAATTTCTTTAAAAACATCATCAGGGAACTGAAGATTGTTTTTACTTAGTAAATGCTTTATTGCAAGTAAGGCAGTTAACCTAAATTTAAATATGATAAAAATGTTTAGCTAAATGTAGGGATTTTTTTATTTAAAAAAAATAAATATAAAGCGAGAAACAAAAGCCATGCCTCCCTAGGGCGAATCGATTAATTAAACTCTCGTTTATAACTGAGCGACCATCCGGGGACGGTAGCTTTCATCGGCTAATGGGATGATGTATTCATGGAGGTTCAATGGCGTCCATATCATAACCCACCGCTGCTGGGGGGAAAAAAGTACGGGCCCTCAGGAAAAAGGAGAAAAAAAAACAGAGGCTATTCGTTTGGTGGAAACCTTTCATCCTTTGAGCTGAATCCCAGAAGAGCCGTAGGTAGGAGCTTGTGGTTGTAAAACAGGTTCAATGATAAATCACTATTATCAAAGCACCCTTTCCTCTTGTCCGGATTGAAAATTGAACCCAAGTGTACCCAGAGGTCGGTGTACTATTATTGTATTCGAACAAACCTGATACATGATTACAATAAATAGCAGTTCCTATACATAACCAAAATCTGATTGTAACAGGTTAACGGACGTAATAGATATGTGCTTTACCTAATACGTCAGGATAATATGGAAGTCTAAAGCATAGAGGATATACAGGATAATTTGCCTATAGCTTAATTATTAGCTGTATTTGACTTTAGTTGTATGATACACTTTGATAATAATGAAGAAAACCTTAATCGATCTTAAAACATTAATCCGCATGCGGCTCTTAAACCCCAGATCTAAATTAAAATAATACCGATTTTATAAAGTATAATAATTAAATGGATATTATGTCCAATCTGGCAAAGCTTATATATTTTTTACAACCAGGCAACATTGTTCTAGGACCACTTTCTTGTTGATTTTGCGACTACTATAACAAAGATACTAACTAATATCATCATCATTACATGGCGCTATGGTCCATGAAGGACCTTGGCCTCCTCAACAATTTTCCTCCACCTTGACCGATCTCTCGCTGCTCTTCTCCATGTTCTTACCCCCAGGCACTTAAGGTCTGCTTCCACATCGTCCAGCCATCGCATTCTAGGCCTTCCTCTTCGTCTTTCTCCGTCTGGACGTCCCTCCAGAATCAGCTTTGGGGGCCTTTTTTTGTCCATTCTGTGAACGTGCCCCAACCATCTCAATCTTGCTTTTTTAATACAAGAAACTATGTCAGGTTCTCCATATAGGTCCTTAAGTTCTTGATTCCTTTTAATGCGGAAACAATTTCCTTCCTTGGTTGGGCCATACACTCTTCTAAGAATCTTTCTCTCCCATGCATTCAATAATCTCTCATGCTGTTTGGTTAGAGTCCACGCCTCCCCACCATAGGCAACGACAGGACGAAGTATCGTCTTATATACCCTTATTTTGAGACTACGGGGTACAGCTCTATTTTGGAACACGTTTCTGAGAAACCAATAGCATCTGTTACCGTTTTCAATCCTTGCCTTTATTTCATGTTCCAGTCTGTTGTCTTCTGTAATAATGGTGCCAAGATATTTGAATGTCTTAACATTTTCAAATCTGCACCCTCTTCCTTGGAGATATCCACTGGACGGCCGTTTCCTGGATGAGAGCATGTATTTTGTTTTATCCATATTTATAATGAGCCCTGCCTTCCTAGCTGCCTCTTCCCATTCCCATAATGCTTCCAAGAGCACATTTTCATTTCTTCCTGTGATAACCACATCATCAGCATATGCGAGGTGTTGGGTCATGCTCTTATAAATACAACCCTCTCTTCTTGCTTTCGTTGTTATTATTATTTTATGCAGCACCAAATTAAACAACACTAGAGATATAGGGTCTCCTTGTTTAACTCCTTTTTTAATAGGGAAGTCTCTGGACATTTCTCCCTGGACCTTAACCACACCACTACTATTCTGCAGTGTCATTCTTATCAATCTGATAAGTTTTTTAGGGCACCCAAGAAACATCAAGTTTTCGTAGAGCTCATTTCTTTCTATGCTATCATAGGCCTGTTTGTAATCAATGAAGAGGTGGTGAAGTTCTACGTTCCATTCGTTACATTTCTCAAGCATATTCTAACTAACTAACTAATATACTGTAACAAATAACTAACAGCCAACATGAAAACTCTTAAAAGTTCTTCTCAAAATGTTATTTCTGCCTGTATAATTGAACACTAATAATACAAACATAGCCAAAAAATAGAATTTTATCTATTGCTCTAATTTAAATGAGAACATTTCAGTCATTATAGCTTCCAAAATTTTACATTTGTTTTTTGCAGAATCTATCATGGAGCACTTGTCATAAATATAATCTTACGGGCATCTCCTAAAAAACAAAGATATCCATGAAGGGTTCCATTTAAGACCATCATGTTTCTAACAGTTGTGCAAGGAGGTTATATGGTTATACTTATTCTTTTTCTTTTTAATTTATTGAAATCCATATAGGGTGGGTGAGTCCCAAGGATGTCTCCTCTTCCTACAGAATCTCACCCACGCCTGATAAGAGACTAATTAATTTAACAGCAACAGCCAGTCGAGACCTGGAGGCGTAGTTCACTTAGCAAGTAGCATACTGAACAACTACTCTTCCCTTCGTAGAACGTCTCAGTTACATAATGAATGACATTAATTTATATGTATATATATACCTTGTTTATATATTAAGTTGTTATCTATCGTATGTCAACCGAATTTTTAGAATCAACTTAAAAACCAATACCGGATGATGAAACCATATTTACTTATTTCTATAATATAATCTTTCACTCCTAGTGGGTTTTTTTTATTGGATCATTCGTTTGTCCGTGAAAAGTGATATAAATCGGATACCTTGTATACCCATGTAAAAAACTAAAACAAGATTCAAAACATTTTCATACTGTCATTTTTAGATTATTTTTTTTCAAAACAAAAAATGTTTACAGAAATGAAGTGCTTTGTGTTGTAATATTATTCTGTTACAAAGGTAAACAGAGTAAATGTGAGTACAAAGCTCGTTAATTTTTCACTTGATCGTACGTATCACTTAACAAAAAAAGAGCCCATAGATGATAAACATTTTCAGTTTTAAAAAAAACTTTAAAAAACATGTACATAGTCCTACATTAAAACACAAGAGTAAAAAACAAGCATATTTAAATATATAAATTCGCAATATTATAAAACCCTGACAGGCCACCCTGTCTACTGACCGATTCTCAATATTTCGATTACGTTCTTACGCCCCAACAACAGGTAATATTTTTAATTATTAGAGAAAAGAAAATTAAAACGAGGGGTCACCTGTAGTACAGTGGATAGCACAACAACCCACTATACCTAACATCGCAGGTTCACAACTCGGGAGGAGGACTTGGGATTTTTAAAAGAGTTAAAAAATCCTTAAAGAGAAAGTGATGTGATTACATCTTGGACGGACCTATCCGCCAATCCCCCGGCACCCCCCCCCCCCGCGACAGCCCTGAAGAAGACCTGCAAAGTGGGTCGAAACGTTGGCTAATTAATAAACATTTCTCCACATCTAAGAGAAATTTATTGATCTCTACCCGGACCATTTTCTTCCACATATATTATCAAGGTCAACTATTATCATTCAAGATAAAAAATCCTTAGTTAGTTAGTAGACTCTACTGAGATACTCGTTAAAGATCCCTCCATTTTTATTATACCTAGACAAGCAAAATTTAGGACTCCCACTATATCATCGTCCGATTATCCGTTGCAGCGTAAAGTGATGCAAAACAAACAAAAAAACAGGACATTATACTGTAAAAGGAGACAAAAATAAAATATACATATATAATAATCTAGACAAATATTGGAATCCAAAAAACACGGAAAGCGCAGAAAATAAATTGTGTAACAACAGGGATGTGTGTGTAACTCGAAGAATTAATTTTATCTTATTTATTGTCATTGCACCCTACGCCAGTGGGGTGTAATACTATGAAGGATAGGAGCCAGAAAGTGTCCGCTGAGGATTAATTGAACTAGCGAGATAAGAGGATGAGAGTATTAATAAAGATAAGACGGATTGGAAGTAATTAAATAGAGTGGGAGGAGGAGAAGTGATGACGTCCGAGGGGAAAGAGAACCCGGATGCCCGAGGCAGGACGTAAACAGGACGACAGATGTCGAGTGTGTAGGGCTTCCTTCGGCCAGCTGTCGGCCCTCCCGAGCATCAGTGTACTTAGTATTGGAGGAGGATTTAGATAGTTATGTAGCTAGTTTTAGCAACTTAAAGGAAAATTATGTAGGTATTATTAGATTACCTGTACCTTAGTGCAGTCTAAAAAAAATCAATCAGAAATTAATATTATACTTAATTCTTTATTTATAGAATAGGTACCTCGGACATTCCTTGAACAGAAAACATCAGGCCTATATTCAAGCAAGAGTGATGAAAATGCAAATTTTTAACAGAACAAGGAAAATTAATGAAACAAAACACTGAGATGATAAAATCGAGTAATCTCCGAACGAAGATTTCATTTAAGTACAAAGTTACAAAAATTTAAGTACAAAGAGGGCTTACAAATAAACAGTTCTCCCTATATAAGAAAATTGTCTTGACCTCCAGCCGGACCATTTTCTTACTCATATAACTACTATAAACTATAATGTATCAATTCTAGTGATTTAAACGTCGGCACACATATAATATAATAGGTTTCAACTTATTTGCTTTGTTTTTTGACTGCATCCCCAACTATTTCCATCCTATATTAGTACCTACCAGTCAACGAACTTATTTCCTACAATTCTAATGATTGAATGATTATGATATACTAAGGAAGAAAATAGTTGGGGGTGCAGTCAAATAAAACACTAAATAAGTGGGTACTTATTTAATTAACAAATATCGTCACATCAAGCACGTAAACGCAAAAAGAACTTAAAAAAAAAATTTATTGCTAAAACAAACAGTAACACTTTCTTAACAGGCTGAATTAAATAAGTACCCACTTATTTAGTGTTTTATTTGACTGCACCCCCAACTATTTTCTTCCTTACTCTATCATCCAGTCAACCATCCCCTCGCTTCTCATGGATTATGATATACATTTAACAGAGAAACATATATATAAAATACTGATGGAGGGGGGAAATGCTGGATCAGTATGCAGGGAGATACTTATGGCTGCATAATTTAAGGCAATGGTTTGGTCTCACAACTGCTCAATTATTTAGGACTGCCACCAACAAAATTAGGATCGCCATGTTAACACCCAGCCCGAAACGGATAAGGAACAGGAGGAAGAAGAGGAAAAAAGTTAACAAAGACGTTATTCAGTAAAAATATTTTTAAAAACCAACAAATTAATAGAGGGAGACATTGTAATCTACAAAACAGGATGTTCTTAAAAATCAGTAATGGGTCATTTTCAAGTTAAAAAATTTCGAAGTTAGTTGTAAAGAAAGACTAATAACTAGAAAGAACTATTTTTCCTAACTAGGGTTTTTTTCTAAATGATAGGCACAAAGGTGAAGTTCGAAACAAGTGAATTTTACAACTTCGTCAAAATTTGGGAAACAATACCTTGGAGATTCCTAAAACCATAACCAGTCCATATACTCAAACAAGTTGAATGCCAATGGAGTTTTTTAACAAAACAAGACAACAAAACGAGAAAAAAAAAAGACTGACATGAATGCAAAATCTGTTAAACGAAAGGAAAAACTGTCATACAATAAAAAGGAGGAAAAAAATAATCAAGAGAAATACTGGAATATGTAAAAACAGAACGAAAAAAAAATTAGTAATTTTTCTTGATTAATTATTTTTAGGAAAGTTGCGAAGATCAATGAATAACAAGAAAGAGCAATTTTTCTGAACCAGTGGTTTTCCTAGAAACAGAAAAGGCACACAGGTGGAGTTCGACTCACATGTCACATGTTAATAATTTGGAGCACGATATAAAATATCCGGCTCGATACAATACCTTTTAATTTAATGGTGCGAAGATTTATAATTGCTGCCTACTGAATCTATTGGAGGGAAAATTGCTTTATGTTAATCTAATTACGTTTACTTTTAAAGGCTTCGAAATCATTCACGGACGATCTAATACCAAAGAGATCCGGATGATATGAAGACCCCGACAGCTGAGGATTGCGAGGACCCTCCCTGCGTCCTAATCCTCTTCAGAGACCCCTCGACCCCCCCCCCTTGCAAACTGTTCCAGATCTGAGGGTGCCTATGGAAGTGTGAAGCGAGCACGTGGGATCCGGATTATTGTGGCAATAAAGAAAGGGTAGCTTCTGTTTGTTTACTCCAGTTTAGTCTTCTCTTATTGCCACTTTTTTCAGCTTCCCTTATCTAGTAATACATTCGCAATGTATTAAATTTCTTAGTGAGCTATGTTATAATAATTATGAACAGTACAACATTTTGATCGCCATGTAAAAAAAGGAGACATTTAAATCAATTGAATATTTCGAGATACTAGTATCTTAATACAAAAAAAATTAATTAATCACATGAAAAATATTCGAAAGATAAGATAAAATACCAACATACAATAATAATAAATATAATATAAATATAAACACAGTAGTGATTGTACTGATTATAAGTCAACGGTTGGGCAAAAAGATAATTTGGCCGAGATGACGGCTATCCGCAAGGATTATCCCACAAATATGGGTGCCCACATTATACAGGTTAGGTGAACCCCAGAGAGTCAAGGTCCCACAGTTATTTCTTTGATTTTATTCGAGTTATTTCTCCCGCACCATTTTCTTCAGCGAGTATTATGAATATAAACAAATTCTTGAAAATTTTGATCTTTTATTTTTTTCTGGAGATTGATTTTCATTTGTAGATTTAAAATTTTTGTTGAATTTACCAAGAATCAGAAGCAGGATAGCTAATTATGTGTTAAGCCCTAAGTTTGGCTAAGCACTGAGTTACTGTGCGACTTAAGTCGACGGGAGCCAATAGGGGAAATAAATTATTTAGTCAATTCACTGCTTTAGATATAGTCATTATGGTATCCAGATCCTCCTGGGGGTCCCCAACCTCTATAAAGTAGGTATCCTTAAATGGTGAGAAAACTCAGGCGGTTGAGTGTGATCTCTGGCAAATCGACTGCGTTCGCATGTTATTAATGCAATATTATTATATAATATAAATTTTTAAATCATATATTTGCGAGTCCTTAACATCCCATAATATTGGCTCTCCATAAATAATTTGTATATAAAAGCTGGTGGATCCTAGAGAAGGGATCATATGTGATGCAAGCAATTTACCGACGACACAATTACTCTCTTCAACTTTCCGCTCAAGGCTAGCTAATGCTGCTAATTAGCCGGAGGGAGTTGGGCCGGCGGAACTTGGGGCGAACTGAGATAGTGCCCCTTCCGCAGTTCTGTCACGCATCGCCTCCATTTGCATATGTTGAGCCGTCACAATGGAACTATGCTAACAACATATATTTATCACTTAAGGCTTAGTTTGTGCAGATTAGCCTTGCTAAATTAAGCCATTGTTGTTGTGTTATTTCTGCTAGTTTGGAAGGAGGAAGGATTGGAGTTGAATGAGCCTAAAGAGGGTTTTCAGATCCCACATAATTAATTCACTGCCTAAAAATGGTGGATAAAACCTTGCGCTTGAGTGTGATCTCGGACAAATCACATCCCTCCACAACCGTTGCTTAGTACAGTATGGTACTAATTTAGAGCAGTATGTAAATTCTGGATGAGCTCAAGAAGGGTTTCCATGCCCGGCAAGATTCATATAGGAATAAAAAATAGAAAAAAATGAAGCTTTAATCTCGCACAAATCATCTCGTTGATTGGCCATTAGCTTAGAAACATTCAGTTCTTACTTAAAATAGTATACAGAGGTTTGAGTGTTTCCAAGGAGTGTTTCTAGATCCCACAGGATCGACCCTCTGCTGATAATGAAATAAAAGGGTAAAACCTGGGGGTTTTCCTGGAAGATCTTATACTGCCTACATTCTTCATACATACTTCCCATCACAAGCGTTGACTTAGAAGTACTACAGTCCTTACTCAGTTTATAAGATGTAGAAGGAACCCAAAAGGCCTACATATCCCACAGGGTTAATAATACGATATAGTTATGGGGAAACGATTGAGGATCGATCGGACAAATCACATCCCCCACAAACGTATATTTATATCTAAAAAACTACCGATGAATAAATGAATAAGTCGAATCTCATTCAAAATGAGTTTCTTGTACTCAAGGGAGCGGAATCGTTTTATTTTCGTGGTGAATAAAGGGCTAAGCCAGGCGTTGACTTGAATTCGAATTATCGTTTATTTTATAATTCCATTTCAAGATAAAAACTAAGAGAATGACAGGATCCCGCTTCCCTCAATATAGTTAACTCTCTCTTGACAAAATTCAACCTTACCACTTATTCACCGGGGCTGTAGATATACGGTACTGTACTCAATAGCTTCATGGGGTGTAATTGTGCAGGTTTTTTTATTTACTTTTAATGGTATTCACTCGTTTATTTTAATACCAGATAATAAAAAATATTGTATAAACATTAATTATAATTTCATCCTAAAAATGTTTGAATATTTTCTGAATAAATTGATACCTATACAACTCTTCAGTTCTCCCGTAAGGACTGAATCGCCTATCCACCTCAAAAATAACTATAAAAAACAACTCCTATACATTTACACGTAAGCGCGAGCAGAGGATGTTCCACGAGGCTGAGACGTTTTAATCTCAAGGGACTATCAGATATCAGGTGAGCAAATGTGCTACGGAGAAGTGGCAATTTAGAGAGAGATAGCGCGGGCGCGGGTAGACTTGATATGCCTCTGTCGTTTGGTTGCGCCTCCTTCTTAACGAGACAGCACTGATCCCATCTAGTCATCGACTCCGTTTCCATGGCCTCCAGAATAGGGAGGATCCCAATCCATAATACCGCAAAATGGGAGAGGGAGTGTGGGAAGCTTCTGTGATCCCAATGGCTGAAGACTGGCATGTCAGCACCATTAAAAAGGCAGTGAAAACTGTTCTGAAGGAAGAAGATAAAACTCAACGGTGATTGTTTTATTTAATCCCCTATTTAAAATTATTCAGTATTGCAACAAATATTATTAAACAAACGAATATAAATAACATACGCATTTATACTAACAAAAACCTTAATACGTCGGCACCTTGAAACGTCGGCACTTAATTAAATAAGTATCCACTTATTTAGTGTTTTAATTGACTGCACCCCCAACTATTTTCTTCCTTACATCATCCAGTCAACGATCCCTCGCTTCTCAAAAACCTTAATATATTAATAAATTGATATTTAACCTAGCACCTCAGCTAGTGATAGAGACTGTGCTGATTCTTTGACAATGGTATGCAGGAAGGTGATTTTGTTCTAGATCACACTCAACCGCCAGATCTCCTCCCCTTATTTTGGATACACACTTTATAGAATGGGTCTACAATCTCCGACCGGTACCAGATTTAATAAAAGTCGGCCAGCGACAACAAACAATGGACCTTCGGCACGGCTACTCAATGCTCTACCACCGAACAACTCTGCCCCTTTATATATAATAAAGGTTATGCCTTCTCATTCAACAGAAAATTATGCCAGTTGAAATTTCTCATCTTGAATTACCCATTACTGGCTTGATATGTCAGTGATTCTTAAATTAGCTGCCCCTTTATTTACTGAGGAATCTTTTCAAGCTATTTTCCTAACCATTCCAATTTCATAGATAACAAAATGTATAAGATCTTGGAGTAGAAAAACGTAACAGACATGCCTTGATGGGACTTTAACTACCCCTACATCATACCTGAGGATAAGAACCAGATTTTGGATTCAATGCACTATATAGAGACTACACTGTTTCCAAGCCAACTGTTGAACAGGTGATTTGGGCCGTGATCAGGTTTAATCATCAGATTTCAATTTCACAGGTAGACAATTCATACGATTCCCTATACGAGTATGGCCAAATTCTTAAAATTGATTAATCCATTAAGGTATCACTATTTAAACCATTAATAAACTTTTCAATACAAAGTTCCATAATCTCGTTTTCAAATGTTTTTGAGGAGATGGTTCGCAACGACAATAAATTCGTCTAAATCGCGATAAAGTTAACCACAAATAATTCCTTTTTTTTCACTATTCAATTTTAATCGGGAAGCGCCCAAGCGGGGGAAAGGTTCAAGACCGCCTGTAGCAGACAATTGTTTATTCCGTTATCGGCGATGGATTGACCTGTTTATTTATAAATAAACCGAAGAGACGCACGATCGAACCCTGAATAATTTAAGGAGATCGTTCTTTTTTATTCACTCGCTGAGTGAAGAGTAAATAATAGAATTTGGGGTTAAATATTGATCCGATAATGCTATGATCCCTAAATAGAAAAGTAATTCCGACCTTTAAAGATAGTTACGAGTATGCTTCGTTTTAAATTCCAATACTGTTTAATATTTAAAACTAAAATTGAAATCGTTAAATGGTATGGTTGATATAATTGCGACCTTTTGCATAATTTTTTAACAGTAATTATTAATTATTTATAGTAGCCTAATGATTATACTGCATTACTCATGAAAGAAAAACCCTGGACCATTCTTAAGGCTTAGGAATACAGATGACTCCTAAGATGAGAATAACTTTGCCAGATAACGGTTACAAGAGGACAATACTCGCGTAAGGAACAGGTACTAATTAAACAGGTAGCGCCAATTTAAGAGCATGAAGCAGCCCCACCTGACCCAGATCCCAAGGGGCGGCTCAGTGGCTCGAGAACTTCTCGAGAGTGCGTTGATTCCAACGTGGTTCGCGACTTGAGACGACAGTTATTCTACTTGCAAAGGGAAAGAAAGAAAAAACTTTGATCTTTAGTAATTAGGTGAGCGTGAGTAAGCCTTGTATGTCCTATCCTAAGTCGTGTAAGGACCACTTCCTCTCTTCGGATGCTACGACAGGAGCTGCTCCATGGTTTGACATCAGTTTTTATAGGCTTCGATTGATTTGGAGGGTTATTGTGCCATAGGGCCTGCCACTGTTGGAGTACGTTCTGTCTTAGTGTTCGCGCTAGCTCGGATAGGGTCAAGACAAACTTATTTGTTTTAAGTGCCGACGTTTCGACATACGTTGTAGGCCATTTTCAGGGCTGATAGAAGGCTGGAGCTACTATGGTATTTTCTTTCTTAGCCCTTAAGATGGCCTACAACGTAGGTCGAAACGTCGGCACTTATAATAAATAAGTATTTCTTATTTAGTGGATTTTTGACATCACCCCCAGACTATCTATATCCCACATTAGATCTTCCAGTCAACAATTTTCCTCTCAATCACGTAACAAATTAAAGTTTATTACATGACAAAAAGGGAAAATCATCAGAGAATATCGATCCAACACAACCTCGATTATAAAAATTCACTAAGAATGTCTAGATATAGTTGTATTGCAGTATGAATACCTTATATATAACAATAATAATATGCTCAAAAAAATAATGTGCCTATACAACTACATGGCTGGAGTGAATGTCATGGGCATATAGTGAATAATGAAATAAGTGAGTTGGCCTATAGAAGAGCTCTCTCGGCAACCTTCCATCTTTCACCCCAACAATAAATAATAAATGTAATAAATTTAAAATATATAATGCACATACGAACTCTACTCCAATAGTCTACTTTACAAGTCCTGCTAAAATCTCGAATCTCTAAATTACCATGTCTTCCAAGTCGAAAGGATTGAGTTAAATTATAGTGATACCATCAGAAATCGTCACTTGCAAACCCAATGGTTATAATAATAACATGGCGGGTTTCCATCTCCTGTCAATCGGCTATAACAATACTAATACAGTAGTCGATTTATGTTAGAGGGAGTGTTGATAAGAAAATTGCATGCTATCACCTGTGATCACAATTGTCCTTATCAACATATACATGTTTATGCTCTGTTGTTTATTTGTTTATCAGCTTATTTTATTGGAAAATAATTAGTTAAAACGAAAGTCTTAGTTATGTTTAATTTGAACAATCTTAATTTACTTATTAATTTAACGTCACTTTATGCTGTTATAGTTTATGACGATGTTATAGTTGTAGTACTAAATTTTGACTATCCAGGAGGAGGTCTATAATGTTTACCTGACACCGGACGGGCTCGGGACTGCCATTTCAACGATGTGCAGCGTAACCAAGGATTATTTACTCTCTTTAAAAATTCTAATTCTAGCTGTAGAATATTTTGTTTCATGGTCAAATAAAATTTCTGGGTGAATTTAGGCTACAACCTGGTATTCATAAAATATTCACTTTTTTTTTTTTTAGAAAGGGGCTTGCATTTAAATTATTTTATGTTTATGTTATTGTAGAGAAAACTTTATGCCCTTGAAAAAAAAAATAATCTAACCATGGTATGGATTGAATTCCTCTACTCCTAATATTCAGTTATTTCTATTCATTGTTCAATGATCCATTAGGAGTGATTGTGAGTGAAATTGAGTGAAAAACAGACCACATGAGTAATTTACAAGCTAATAGGAAACAGCTAACAAAGGAAATATTAATTTTTCTATTCTCCCTACTTGTACCCGAGATCATTTCAAGCCTGATTAGCAAAGGGATAATAATTACTGAATTCCGGGACAGGAATATATTACTTATTCGTAGCGTTTGTATTACAAGCTAAATAAACAAAGTGTAACACAAAAAAATCGTTTTTATACTGCCTGATACTTTACTATTCATAGTCGATCAGTTGTGCTGACCAGTTCCTGTACCTGCCTAATGCAGAGCAATTTTCACAGTAATGACATGATATATTTTGATACCATCTTACCACATTATTTGCGAAGTATTATCCCAACAATAATAATGATAACAATATGTAGGCAATGTTACAACTGGAATTCCTATTACTGTTAGGACGAGGGTCGATAAGAAAATAAGTTTCTTACCGTTCTTCCCGGCCCCCCATTGTAGTTTCTTCTTTATCTTTATTTTTATCTTCCGATATAATATTTTCGAACATGTCTTGTTCTTAAGATTACGAACTTACCTGATGTTTCCTTACTACTTAACGTCGACCAAGAGGAAAGCCCCTCGAGATGGAAGAGGGTTGATCCTGTGGCTGACTGATATACGATTAGGAGATAGGATAGGAGCCCTCATCAGCCCGAGCGATGAGGAATTCCAAAGAGCTCGGGAGTGGAATTGATATTGGCCGGAATAAACGACACGGTCAGCCAGCGGGGACTAATTACCTACATCAATTGCCCATTTGGATCCAACCGTTCCTCACCCTCTCTCTCTCTCTCTCTCTCTCTCTCTCTCTCTCTCTCTCTCTCCATCTCTCTCTCTATCTCCTCTCTCTCTCTCTCTCTCTCTCTCTCTCTCTCTCTCTCGCTCTCTCGTTCTCCCGCTCTCTCCCTCCCTCCGTTGAAATGGCAGTCCCGAGTCCGTGCTGTGTCAGGTAAACATTATAGGCCTCCTCATGGGTAGTCAAAATTTAGTACTACAACTATAACATCGTCATAAACTATAAACAATGACATAGCTTAATAGCATAAAGTGACGTTAAATTAATGAGTAAATTAAGATTGTTCAAATTAAACATAACTAAGACTTTCGTTTTAACTAATTATTTTCCAATAAAATAAGCTGATAAACAAATCAACTGAACTTTTTTTTTTTTTTTTTTTTTTTTTTTTTTTTTTTTTTTTGTCGCCCTACCTGCCATTGCTGGCATACGGGTTTCGGCAGTGACGGGTTGATGCGTTGGGTTTACGCACGCCCGCCACTGCCAGAAAAACTCTAAATCAAAACTAATTATTTTCCAATAAAATAAGCTGATAAACAAATAAACAACAGAGCATAAACATGTATTTGTTGATAAGGACAATTGTGATCACAGGTGATAGCATGTAATTTTCTTATCAAAACCCCCTCTAACATAAATCGACTACTGCATTAGTATTGTTATAGCCGATTGACAGGAGATACAAGCCCACCATGTTATTTTTATAATCATTGGGTTTGCAAGTGACGATTTCTGATGGTATCACTATTACTTTAACTCAATCCTTTCGACTTGGAGGACATAGTAATTTAGATATTCGAGATTTTAGCAGGACTTGTAAAGTAGACTATTGCATATAATTATATTTAATTTTTAACGTAATCTGAAATAGAATGGAGTTACGTCTTTTATTTAGGTTTATTATCCTTCATGCAGAACGAGAAAGCGGCCAACTACAGGGATATTAATTGATATTTATTTTGTGAATGCTTATAGCTTGCGTTGGATAACTTTACGATCGAGTTTCCTCATCTGTGCTGATACCAACTATAACTGAATCCTTAATGGTGATGTTCGGTGAATTCTATACCGAAAAAACAAGTACAATTGGTAGCATGAAGAGACTAAAAAAGCAAAGTTCTAAAAAAAACTATTGCGTTTTCGGATTACATTTATATAACAGATTTATGTGGTTGATAAATATTTTATGTATAAAAAATGCTACTTAACATTTCACAAAGAGAAGGTTAAGTAATGTCACTTTAGATCTAATAGATATGTTCTTCCACGTAAAGATCTCGAGTCATCAAGAAGATGGAGCCACCCAACTGACTTTTTATTGCTAGTTCATTTTACTTCCAGGTTCAATTCCACGTGGATCAGTATCGAAAATAAAAGAACTAATTGAGGCTCTCTCTCTTGACGATGATACTATTGGTTACCCGTGGCGACAATAAGGATGAAGTTATAAGATAAAGTACATAGCTGGTGACGAATCAGTTGACTGTTGTTGGAACAAAAGTATATTAGAACTACCCATAGGTTCTTCTTTCTTTAGCATTTTCGAGACATTTCTTTGTCTTTATCATTTGCATATGACAAATTTAGAAAATAAAAACGTAACAAGGCAGAGGAGTACAGCTTAACAGTACATTTTTAGCAACTGTCACACTAGCTTAAGCCACCGATGCTCTACATTTTAAAAGTAAAAGCTTAGTGAAATGAACAGAAAGTTAACCAAGTTAAAATCACATTGATTTTATTTGTTTTTTTGCTCAATTGACTTCACTTTATACTGCTATGGCTAATCGGACGATGCTACAGCGGGTGTCCTAAATTTTGCCTATCCAGGTATAATCAGGAATCAGTTTAAGGAATCTTAAACGAGTACCTGACACCGCATAGGTAGGGAAGTGCATTAATTCTGAAAAATGTAATAATGAGAATTTTTAAATTATTATTATATTATATTAAAATTATATTAACCCCTTTACAAAATTTTAGCGCCAACTGCCGAGCTGCGAACCTGCGATCATAGGCATATAAGATTGTTGTTGGAACCACTACACGATAGGATTTGTTTTTAGTGAATTTATTTATTTTTTTTAATTTTTATTATTTTATTGAATTGTACAACTGTAATATATACATCTAGTACAATGGCTAAATAAATAAATAAATACATGAAAGGACATGTTGAGGCACTACCCAATGGCAGCACTCTAATAACATATCTATAATAGAAGTTCCCGAGGCCCTCTTCTCTTCAGACGCCTAGGAGGATTGTCCGGGATGGAATTGGATGCAAGGATGGAAACTAGTGGGTTTGGATGGGCCTGGAGTTTATTAGGAATGATAGGTATCTGGAATGGGCTAAGTTGGTAACATATGGAACGTTAAGGCCATTATTGATGGTTTTATTTGTGACAAAATAAGGAGCGTTTAGGATTTTGCGAAGGATTTTGGATTGCAAGGGTTGAATACGAGAGGAATTCGATGGTTTGGTGGAGCCCCATTTTTAAATTGATAGACAAAAAGGGGGCACCTCAATCCCTAGAGACTAAACTATGAATAACCACAGCACTAATATTAATATTAATGATCTACAGTATTTATTATTGATATAAGCTGCTATTGAATAGTAAAACGAATAAATAAGCTTTATACAATAATATTAATGTTCCTTAAGGTCAGTCGCCGGAAATCGTTTCCTAAGAAAGGACATTCGGTAAGGTAGAACAGAATCGATTTCATTATTTATTTGTGGCTTTTGAACTAGCAACCGAAGAACAAATACAGTTCGGTTGATCCAAGATAATAGTCATCTGTAGTTAGCAAGTCAAAGGGAATGGAGTGGGGGTAAAGGGAATGGTAGTGGGGATAAGAGAGGGGTATGATGGCGGGTTTAGTGGTCACTGACTCACAGGCTAAAGGTTAACTAACACTAATAAAGCACTTCACATAAATAGCAGCAATGCATTGTCTGTAGTTACTTTTAATTAATTATTATTCACTGCACAAATTAAGAAAATGTTCACATTTGCTTATTTACCTAATAATACTGGTCAAAATGGCTGCCCATTATTATTATTAAGTAAATCACCTATTGCTGCAAATTTCCAAAGTTAATAAAGGGAGTAGCAGAGAAAGAGGAATGGACAAAGATGTTTGAGATCAAACGAAGATCCATGGAGAAAGATAGAACCAATATCAACATTGATTAAACAGAAAATGTTGTACTTTAGACACATCTTCTGTATGATCGCCTGGCAAAGGAAATATGGAGTTTTATAAAACCTGAGGCGATAAGGTTTGTATGGTTCCAGGAATGTGATAAAGATCTTAAAGAAATTTTTTTCCCGGATGACAAAATTGTGGATAGGGATGAATTTCTACAAATGCTGAAAAGGTACAAGGGCCTTAAGTTGAGAGAGGAACTCAAAAGACGCAGAGGTCCTCTGTTGGAAAAGGAAGGAAGAAGGCACTGAGAGATGGCTTGAAGAGATACTGGGGGGGGGGGGTCATCAAATCTGTTAGAAGAAACAGATTCAGTCACAGAACATTATATCGATTGTTGAAAAAAAGGGGTGCAGCCCAGAGCTACAGATCGACCCTCTGCACATACTTCTAGGGTTCACCCAACCTTATACAGTACCCTTTATTGGGGAAAATCTGTTGGTTGAGTGTGATATAAACCAAATCACTTCTGCTCAACCACTGACTACGATACCTTATATTATCTAAGATTTATTGAACCCAAGATCCGTGGAATAAGTTGGTGAAGATTATTAATTAATTTTTTAAATAGCTATTGTAATAAGAATGAATGCCGTTTCAGAGGACAGAGAGATACCTTTACATAGTGGAGACCAGTGGAGATTTTTTTTAAAATGGCTAAAATGATAAAAGATTTTATGATGGAAGCAGTTTTATTACAAGAGTCGCATAAACCGGTAAGTAGAGATCTTGTATTCAAGAGGTGAATGGTAGAACGCAGAGTGAAGGATTTGAGTGTATTCGAAGGTTTTTTGGTATTAAGTAATTCCTCACACGATCGGTTTTCTCCTCCAACCAAATCGACGCGTCGATGGGGGAGATTCAGGGAGGATACGAGGAGTAAATCAAGGAATCTAAGGAACTGGTTGAGAATTGAGATGGATTTCCGGGTGATGTGGGAGATAAGGTTTCTTCTTGCTCGGTATTGATCGAAGGTGACACCAAGGATTGCAACAATGTATTGTACTAATAAAGGATAGAATTGGTCAGGCGGTCCAGTCAATAATAATAAAAAATAAAAAAAACCTTATCGAGCTGTGTAAGCCATCATCAGAGCTAAGAAAGAAAAATGCAGATGATATTACACCGTGGGCCGAAACGTTGGCACTATTAAAAAATAAGTTTTTCTTATTTTTGTGTTACTATTGACTACACCCCCTGACCAATTACACCCTTCATTAGAATCTTCCAGTCAACTATTTCCCTCTCTAATATTGTACTAATAATTTACTAACGATGCATTCTAATAATGCAATTGGAAAACTAGAAAAATAAATCCATCATTTCCTATTAATCAAGGCTAAATCAAGCTCTTAAAGACTAGTAATGAAGGAAGGATTGGTTGAAAAGTATATCTTTTTAAAAAAAACATTAAATTTGAAAACAACATATTAATAAAATATGATAAATTGTTTAATTTTATTTAAATATTAGCATTCCTATAAGGCTGGATTGCTCGGCTAAAGTTGAGAATGGTGCAGAAATTCGGCATATCTTATCAAGTTTATTCCCTTGGATATAAGGTTTCATAACTCATATAAATTGCTTTTATTTATTTCATTGAAATAAATAAAAAATAGCAAAAACTCAGGAAGCATCATAAAATAATTGTTATATTACAATTAGAAAACATCAGAAAGCAAAGCCTTGTGGTTCCATAATAGTCAACGTCTTCCTAACTCAGGGTTAATCAGGACATACACAAAAACAAAATCATATTAATGAACATCAAAGTTAATTTCAGATTCCAAAGAGACTCACTGTTGATGTGAGTTATGCAGCATCTGATTTTTATTTTCCATTTCTTCATACACCCTAAATTGGCAAAACGTTGAATGTTGGGTTATTTTCCACTCTTTTAGCTACATAAAATAGTTTTTATGTCTATGCTTTTTGGAATCTCGCAATTACATTCTACAAATTATATTCATTCCCTTTTTGAGGTTTTTCTCATTTATATTCTAATAAATAAAAGTAATGACGTGAGAAATCAAACAAAATCTCCAAGCGTATAAACTCAATAAATAAACAGTTGTAATAAATAAATAAACAGTTGCCTAATTATTAGATT
Source organism: Troilus luridus (assembly GCA_964056705.1). Taxonomy (NCBI): domain Eukaryota; kingdom Metazoa; phylum Arthropoda; class Insecta; order Hemiptera; family Pentatomidae; genus Troilus; species Troilus luridus. The sequence goes on from OZ057414.1 coordinate 102,162,475, forward strand.
CTCAATTTTAGATAAATGATCCATACTATAAGGAAAAGCTTTTTAACAATAATCGTTAACATAATTTCACCAGTTTTTATAATTTATTTATATTTTTTTTTCTATTTTTTTTCTTTAATTGAAAAACTCTCTACTAATCTTTCCTTCATTACTGGCGATTACTAAACCTTTAGAACTGAATTTTAGGGATTTTAAGAGTTTGTTTTTCTAGTCGTCCAATTACATTCTAGTAGCCATTAGTAAACCTCAACGATTTCCTATTCGAAATAGTTAAAAATAATGATATGAGTTATGAAACTTAATATCCAGGGGAATAAATTTGATAGTTTACAGCTGCTAAATTATAATTCCCAATTTAAGTCATATAATCCAGCCTATAAGGAAATGCTTTTAAACAATATTTTTAATATAAATTCACCATTTTGTACATTTTATTTATATATTGTTTTCTAATTTCAAATTATTTTTTTTATAGGTATACCACCTTACTATTGCTAAACTTTTAGAGACTAAATACTTTGTTTCCTCTAGTCGTCCAATTGCATTCTAATAGTCAAAAGTAAACCTCAACGATATTCCTATTCAGTTCGAAAACTCCATAGAAATTTTGGTGTTGCCTTTGATCAGCGCCATGTATGGAGAATCCACATCTCACATATCACCCGAAAATCCATCTCAATTTTCAAAGAGAAATTACTAAATGGAAAAAATTCAATTACTAAACCTTCAGAAATTAATATTAGAGACCTTAAAGGTGTATTTTTCTAGTTTTTCAATTTCCTATTAATGTTAATTTATATGTTTTTAAAAACAAACAACATTCGAATAATAAAAAATTAATAATTTGGCAATCTAATTCAAGGTATAATAATCATGAATTACCGCTCCGTAAACTGAACCATCTAAATCCCTATCACAAGGAATCAATTTATAGCAGAAGTTAATAAATCGTGATCATTACCTCTATTATAGGCCATAAATTATAAATATTTATAAAGGCGGGCAGCGATGCAGAAGAGGATTGCGCTGAGCGGAGCATGGCTGCTGCCGAGCAAGGATATTAGCCCTTTAATCAATTCTAGCCTGTCCGGTTCAAATTTACGGCCAAGCTGTCCCCTCTCCCCTCTCCCTTATCTAGTTCTCTCTAGCTACACTATCGATTAGATCTGTCAGCAATCGATTCTAACCTAACTTCGATTATATGCAAATGCCCGAGTACAAAAGTTTTACATGTTTTCAGTACGGCGACAAAGAAGCAAACACGACATGAATTATGAATGTCTGAGGGGTCGTTATCATTTAGATTGGATCTTCGACAAGTCCGAATCTTCCAAGTTTTTTTTTTCTTATTAAGGATTATCACACCCATAACTTTTCTTTTTAATTTGAATTGCAAATCAATAGAATATTGTGTGAGTTTTATGTAAGAATTACTTTTTTTTTTTTTATTATTTATTATTGATATTTACAACTATATTACAGTAATATAACAAGTAAATTGTCTGAGTGATACATAATGACATGATATAATGACAAGTAGAGAAACTACCCACTGGTAGTACTCAAATCGCATGTTAAACTAAGAAGGTCACGTGGCCATCTTCTTCTCAGACGCCTCGGAGGATTATCGGGAATTGAAGAAGAAGCTAGGTTTGAAACTAGAGGGTTTGAGTGGAAATGAAGTTTGTTATGAAAGGATAGATACCGGGATCGGGTCAGATCAACAACAAATGGGACATTAAGGTCGTTATGGATGACTATATTCTTAACAAAATAAGGAGCGTTGAGGATTTTACGAAGGATTTTGGATTGTAGGGATTGGATACGAGAAGAATTCGATGGCTTAGTGGAGCCCCAAAGCTCTACTCCGTAAGTCCAAATAGGTCGTATGATGGTCATGTAGATGAGTCTTTTGTAATGAATTGGGAGCTTAGAGCGTTTGTCTAGTAAGTCTTGAAGTAGCCTGAAACGTCGAGCGGTTTCTTGTCTTTTCAGTCTTGTATGAGGATTCCAGGTTAATCGTTTGTCGAGATGCAACCCTAAGTATCGGATCTGTTCTACAGGCACAAGTGGGATACTATTGAAGGATACTGAAGGGCAGGAAGTCATTGGTTTACGACGTAAGGTAAAAGTGATTTGATGGGATTTTTGAGAATTTATTTTAATTCTCCAGTTCTGGCACCATTCTTCAAGACCAGTGATATGGGATTGGAGGCTTTGGGATACAATAGCTGGATTGGTATTGACTGATAATACACATGTATCATCAGCATATGTGGTAAGGATAGTATTAGAATGAGTTGGGATGTCAGCTGTATAAACTGTATAAAGGATTGGGTCAAGGATACTACCTTGAGGAACACCAGCAGATTGGGAAAAGAGGGATGAATAGACATTATTGTGGTTTACTTGGAAAGTTCTGTTTGTGAGATAGGATTGAAGGACGAGAAAGTAGATAGGCGGTAGACATTTACGGAGTTTATAGAGCAATCCCGGATACCAGACTCGGTCGAAAGCCTGTTCCACGTCAAGAAAGACGCCCGAACAATATGATCCACGTTCTAATGCAGAGGAAAATTACTTTTTAATTTAATAATACAAGAAAGCTGAATAATTTTTTGTATTTATCTATTTTATATTGTAGATATTTATATTAATTCAGACTCTGGTAAATTGAAGAGATGTTTCAGGAACCAGACGTGGTGCAGCATAGCTAGCCTCAGATGGGGTGGAAGTCAGAATGGAAAACGAAGCTACTCAAATACAGAAATACTGTTTGGCAACTTGGACGTCCATGACCGAAGAGATCGAGAAGGAGGCAGGTAGCATTGTTGGATCCAGAACTTGGAGGAGAAGAAGAGAGAGAAGAGTGGAGACAACTCCTTGATTAGGCCAGGATCCGAACTGGGTTGTAGAGCCTATGTTGATTTTTGAGTGACATAAAATGAATTATGTATAATACATATTTAAAAAACAAAAGCTGTATAATATAATAATAATATAATATAATAATAAATATATATAATATGTAATATAATTACAACGATGATAACGAAACGTCAGGTTTTAAAATTCAGTTAGACAATATATGTTGATGTAAACATTTATTGGTGGAGCAAATAAGAGTTATGGTCGTAAATTGAATGTGACATTTGAAACACCCAGGGAAAAAAAAGAGTGACATTTAATCAAGGGAATGTAATGAATACAGGGACCCCTCCATCTTCCCCTCTGCCTCGCTATACAATTCAGTAACGTTACTATCGATACTTAGTAACGATAGAATCGATATTTAGCTAAGTGATGACATTTACTAAACTCAATACAGAAGCAACCTTTCTCTTGAAAGAGCCGAATGAACGGGTTCCAGTAGATCTCATAAATTTTAAATGAGATAGGGACTGGGGTAGATTTTGAATAAGCCATAGAAAAGAATATCTTAATTTATTGAAATTTATAAATCAATTTTTTTGAGGGGCAGTCAATAATTATAAATTAGGCAGAAACAACTACAACTGGAAATCATGAGGGGTATAGTACACGAGTCAGTACAGTGTAGAGTTTACACTATTTCTAAACAAATGGTTGTTCAGGGAGATGATGTGGCCGAGATCATGCTCAACCTTCAGGTTTTCACTTAATCCAGGGTATCCACTTTATTTATGGGCCCGAAAAGGGTCTGCAGATCTCGTAGAGACAATCTATGGTAGTTAACAGATTAAATAAGTTATCTGCCACAGCCAGATTAGAACCCAAAACTTTCAGCTCAACATTCAGCGCTCTAAACACTTACCTATTTACCCCTCTTAAATAAAATAAATACCTTTCTTTAAGAAATGACAAGATTGGACAAACTAATATTAAAAATAATTTTCATTAAAATATCAATAACTAAAAAATATAAAATATACTAATGATGTTGAATATCGGTTTAAATCCTCTATTTAGGTATTTTCATTCCTTTAAAAATAAAACCAGAACTCGTCAATAAATTATGTAGACACTTATCTTCAAAATTATTTTTGAAAATTGATTTCATCAAATGTTTGAGTGGAGTTGCATGGGTGATTTAATTTTTGTTTCGTATTGTCAAAAATGTCCATGGATTATAAAATAAATGTCTCCAACACACGTTTCTAGTTTTAAAAAATTGTTTTGTTCTTTATATTGTAAACACACCTTTCAAGTACAAAAGATTGACAATCATCAGATTGACGGTCATTAAAATATATATAAAACGAAATGATTGATGAAGAACACTATTCAGTGGTATTTGAACCCAAGGGTCAAATACCACTCACTTATTTTTATTTATTTATTTTCGCAAGTCAGCGTCCTACACACAGAGCTGCCTCAAAGTTTTATAAAGAACTCTTGAATGACATTTGATGTATTACTGATTGTATGCGAAAAAATATTCTCCAAATCAACTGAAAAGCCAGCCACGTCAATCCTCAGATTCTATCCTCTTCCAACTGCTTCTAAGATCCCGCGATTCATTTTCCCGAAGTGCCCGTCATCTTCTAAGATCCCTTCTCATTCCCGACCACTTGTGGTACTTAGTGAGCCCCATTTATGTGCTTACTCCCCACTACGGATACCACGGAGGGCTATCTGAGGTAGCAAAGATTAATGAATTGCTTCTAAGACGCTCTAACATCTCTCACAAGTATTCAGGGCAAGAATAGCTTCATCTTAATTTGCGACGACAATGACTTGGTGTCTCATAACTCGAATCTTCAAGGACCCAAAAATCTTCTTGAACGCCCTAATTTTTTCGTATTTGTCCTTACAAAACTCAATTCGCAAAACATCTTCCTTGACCATAGTTGTAGATAAGTATAAAAATCCTAAAATATTTTAAATACAAATAAAATTCGATGGATTCTAACAATTCGAATAATTATAATACTGTATTAACTTAGGTAGGAGCATATCTTCCATATCTCTATACTTTTCTTTCTGTAATATACGCTATACTATACTCCATTCTGTTCTATCTTACAGTATTATATTAGACGCGGTTTGTAAACATATATTTATTTTATATTACATATAAAAGAGGAAGTCTAGGTTACAATGCGGATTTCAAGGAAGCTATGTCATAATTCCCAGTGTTATAAAGCCGGAACATAAATATGAGCACATTAGTTGGCTCCTCCCACCATTAAGTACGAAGTCCCTGGAGCTTTTATAAAGTTAGAATTTAGGTAGGACTGAGTTAATGTTGTCATTTTTTCATAATTCTATGCTTACTTATTCTACAAAATATAGGAGAATTAGTGGTATACGGAGTAAGTTTTGAGTTTTAGTAAAATCGTTAAAGCATTATTTATCCTTCAGGCGACTAAATTAACAAAAGGCTAAAATAAAAGTTATAATAAATTAACAGTGAGATGAGGAAGAAAATGGTCCGGGTAGAGCCAAAACAAATTCTCTTATGTAGGGAGAACTGTTTATTTCGACCCATGACTTTAGTATAATTTTACGATGATTCAACCCATTTTTTTTTATCTCCACCCGGACCATTTTCTTCCTCATATATATACATATATAAGGTCAACTAATATTATTCTAAAATAAATATGAGTATAAAATTATTAGCATGGCGTTCTAACGTTAAAATAGTACCCTATTAACAATAAATCTATTTATAAACCACTTACACCAATGTAAATAAAATGGTTACTGGTTCAACAAAATATATAAGAGTAAATGGCAAACTACAATAAAACAAAAAAAAAGAAATATTTTTATGGATCAAGGCTCATATGGGAATACCTGAAAATGACGAGGTAGATATTCCGTCTCGCAAAATATTCCGTTAACTTACCGCGCTTTTCTCACATCAAACTGCCATCACAGATTATTTCCCGGAGATTAAAAAATGCATGGTTAATAATTGGTCCCAGCACTGTCTTCCACAGGCAGAACTTATAAAACTATTGTTCCGCAAGTTTTAAATAAGCCGTGGTTCTCTGATTTGAACCTCACATAGGATATAATACAATTTTTTGTCAGACTTAGAGCTAATCATGGTTATCAGCTATACAATGTTTAACTGCAGCGCATAGGGATCAAAAATTCTTCAGAATGTGATAGATGTGGGCAAAGAGAACCCTCCAGCATATTATTATGGAATGGCCGGCATACAGGGGCAAACGAGAAAAAAAATTAAGTTTCTTAAAACCATTATACAACAACAAAACCCATTATAAGAAATTGCTATCATCAAACAAGCCAGAGGAAATGATCAGTATCACAGAATACTTATGTTAAATAAATAAATATATACACTGTATAGTATACAATAGTGATCATACTTAATAGATTCATAATTAGCTGTATGGGAAATTCCAATGTAAAAAAAATAAATAAATAAAAATGGCGAACTACCATATTCAATAGAAGTAAGTTTTAAGTTTTAGTAAAACCGTACCCAATTTACAGATGCTTAGTGAACCCCATGAGGATCTGGACATTTTTTTTTTGTAATACAATTTTATTAATCTTGCGGAACATAATAAATAAATGAATTTGTTTTCTATTTTATCATATAAATAATAGAATAAAATAATGTGAAAATTCATAGGGTAAGTGTGATTTATTTTTCAGAAACAGTCAAGGACAACGAAACTTTTCAAAATAAATTGAGAATTTGAAACAAAACTGGATGTGGAATGCAATCAGCCAAGAACAATAACACTAAAAACTACTAAGATGACTGACTTTAACACAACTACAGAGTTTTTACGAATGTTCTTTGTCTGCCACAAAAACACAAGACTTCATTTTTATGGTGTTATTTCTTTTTTTAAATGAAAAAAAAAATGTTGATACTCAAATTTTCTAGTGATATGATTTATCAAAAAAAACCTTTTGGATGATAATATTGATAAATTAATTAAATATTTGTTTTCCAATATTTTATTTAATATCTCTAATAATGATCTAAATTGTATGAATAGTCATTTGGACATGATTAAATAGTTCAATAGAGCAGGGAAAGTTATTATCTTGATGAAAACGTTCCATTGTAAATGAGGATTATGGAGGCGCTCCCCTGGTAAATACTAAAGTAGTTGGATTCAACGGACAATTTCATTTTCTCCTGAGCGTTCTACATTCAATGAGAGGATCTGATGGAGAGTAATTAGTGGTGCATTAATAAAGGATACCGAAGGACACGGGAAAGGGAAGGTTAAAGGGTTTTAGCGAAGGGTAAAGGTGATTTGATGGGCTTTATCTTAATCCTCATAATCTGGCGCTAGTCTTCAAGGCCCGTGCTCTGTGATTAAAGGGGTGAAGAATAGTTCATTACACGAAGTACTAGAGCAGAGGTTCCCAGATTTTTTTCCCATAGACCACATTCAAAATTTAGCTGGTTCCGGTGGACCCCCTGCAGCTACATTTCTACCATATTCCCCAAACTCGACAAAAAATGTGAAGATTTAGTAATCATACGGCGGTCTTAATCATTATGGCAATTATGGTGTTAAGGCTATTTTAACAGAATAGGATTACCTAATTAATTATTTCAATGAAATAAACAAAGTACCGACGGAAAACTGATTCTAATTATTAAAACCATTTTTTTGTAACGACAATGTAGACCCTCGTCGAGCCTCCCGTTGGACCAAACAAATGAAGATAAAATATCAAATTTATTGTACGAGTTAAAAGATTATTTTCTGAAAGATTAGCGAAGAGTATTATGAAATTTGGAGCTGAAGAGAATTACTGTCCAGGGCGCGTGAGATGAGGCTGAAGAGACTAATGAATCGTTTCATTGGATTCATCTTCAGGCTCCCAAAGAGCTTTCCCGTTTCCAAGCGAATTTAGGTTGAGTTTACCGACGGAAATACTGCTCAAGTATTAACCTTTTCCGATCCTTTGGTACAAATAAACTTCCTTACATCATCCATTCTTTAAACGTTTACCTTCCTTTCACGAAACATAATCACTAACTTCATTGAAAAACCAATTTCTAGAAAAACAAATATTTAAAAAGAAATAATGAAGAACAAGTTCTGTGCTTTAATGTGAATTAGCAGGACAAAATAGGGGTCTGCAACCGACAACCTCCAACATTTGATATTTCCAAGTGACCCATAATAGCTATGGATATAAAGTATAATATATAAAAATAAATTATAAAACATAGCCATTGGTATCGAAGATGACGGTTATAAATAAAGTTCATTCAACTATGTTTATAATTACTTTTTTTTTAACATTTCTTCATTCTTCGTCCTGAGGAATGCTGACAGAAGTGAAAACTCGAACCTTTGGAATTACTGTGTTCTTTTTTTTAATTATTCAATCAAATTATTAAATTAACTAAATTTCAAATTTGTAAATTTAAATTATTAACATTAGGCTAGTTTTCACATATTCTGGCACTCCGGATAATAAAAACATACATTTTCAAGTAGTTTATTTATTGATCAAAGCATATGATGGGGCGCTCACGGTCAATACATAATATCAATGATTTAATTGGAATAATAATTAGTATACAGTCATATTATTTAACCTTATATTTGTATTTACATGGATAGTAATGAACTTTATTTTTAGTTTTGTATTATTATCATCGTTAAGTTCAACAATACTTAGATAATTTGTACTTTCAATCATTTCATGAATCAAGACATTAACAATGACACATAAAGTCTTGTATATTTTAAATATATATTAAACTATGTTAGGGGAAACTAAAAGTTATTGATACAGCTAGTTATTGATGTTTTAAACTATTAAACGGCTTCTTAGTTAAGTATAACCAGTCTTACATCAATGGAATTCAAGACTTTAAACAAAAGTTGATTAATAGGATGTAAACAAACAGTCAACAATGGATGTAAACAGTCAACGAATTTCTTTCCTACATAAAGTTGATTAATATGAGGAACTTCCTGAGAAACAAATGAGATAAAATATTATTGAAAGCATATTTGATACTTCATAATACATACATTACTCGAGGAGAAACGAGACAATAATTGCAATGAAAACAAGAAACCAACAGTAGTTACAAGGTAAACTGATTCGAAGTGACAAGCATAAATAGATAGAAACTCAAACAACGTTGCCTGGACAAATGTTTGTAGAGGTATGTTTAACAAGGTTTTAAAGTTTATAATGGTTGAGTAGGGTATCGCTAAGCTGGCTGCATAACTTATGGATCCCAACTTCGGGGGCTGATACCTCAAGAGAAGGGTTATTATAGGGAATACAGCGTAATTTACATATAATAAATAATCATATTCATTATTGAAAGTTAATAATAAGTTAAAAAATGATGGAATGATAACTGCTAATTAATATATTTAAGATATACAAAAAGTTGTATTCAGGTAACATTAGAATGTCTAAACATAGCCACTTAAGCATATTTGTTATATATAAGTTAACTGTAGATTGAGGTGTTTTTGTACTTAAATGTTCATGTATTACTTAATAATTGTACGAAATCCATCAATACCAAGCTAGTAAAACATATTTAATGCGACAAATAACTTACTCTCATGTAATTTTTATAATTTTGTAATAGGAAGTAATTTATAATATTTTGCTTAAATTATCGATTATTACATACTTCGTGATTTTATATTGTAAATAATTAATTGTAAGATACCCATATAGTTCACACTTGCATGGAATGAACTGACATATACACGGACCTTTCAATGGTGTTTTCAAAGAAAACGAAAAAAATCACACAAATATCTACATTTAATTAAATAAAAATTTTATCAAAGTTTAAATTTTTTTGTAACCCCTGAAAGTTTTGAATTAAGCATTAAACAGAAAAACTAAACATGTTTATGATGCATATTTACGGTATCAGTCATCTGCCTGCCATTATTTGAAAATGTTTATATTTAAAATACACTAATAATGTAATAAATATATTTATTATAGTAAAATATTTTCATTGTAAAACTTAATTTGAAAGAGGTCATTCATTGCCTTCCAACGATGAATAACATAGAACGGGCTCAAAACTTATCTAAGGCACTTAATGATGTCGAAACTTATTAGCATTGTATACTGACATAGTATAATGCCATGGACAACAAACAACTAACCGTGCTAATCCTACTAGACTTTTCCAAAGCTTTCGATTCCTTGGACCATTCTATCCTTTTTTCCAAACTAAAGTCATCGTCCTTTTCCAACAGCTCTGTACTATGGTTCCAGTCCTTCCTCTCTGGCGGTTTCTATGCCCAGCCAACCCCTTTCCTCTTTCCTTGCCCTATCCTCAGGTGTGGCACAGGGCTCAAGCATCTCTCCTCTCCTTTTTAACTGTTAAATCAACGATCTTCCTAAATCTGTTCACCACTGTTCCTACCATCTATATGCTGACGACTTCCAAATCTATTAATCCTTTTCTCCTTCTGAGCTATCATTTGCGTTCGCCAGTATTCAGCAAGACCTAGATAGCATCAGTGCCTGGGCATAGTTTAAACAATTAATCTACACACTTAGATCAAACTTAACAATCAAATTACACACATAGTTCGGTGTAAGAATGTTTTAGGATAAAAATATTATATATAATCTGCGATAGATCTTTTAAGATAACTAGTTTAAGTTTCATATTTGTTAAGATTTTTTTTTTAAATAAACCTTAAAAATAATGAATCTTGAGTTTAAAAAAAAACTGTGTTCTTGCGTGATTGATTGCTCGGATAAGCATATCGTGAGTACATAATTAAGAACATGTAGCGTATATGACAGAACCTTCTACTAATTTGGGGAGACTCGTCCATTAAAAGAGCCGACTGGCCGGCAGTAACCTGATACAGCATAAGAATTATAAATACAGGGACGGAATATATGAGAATACATAAAAATACATAAGAGGGGTGAATATATCCGAGCCCCTGCGGTCGACGGTTGACAGGGGCAATTAAAAAGGAAGGGGGTGATGAGGCAGTACGAGGCACGAAGGCGGGACGCACGCCACTCCACTTAGCTCTAACCTGACCCGGTTATTTTATTTTTTTCAATTTATTCCTCAGCAGATTCAGTCGTTATGGCAGATTTATGGAGCGATTCATTCGGATAAACCTGAGAGCAAGGAATGAATGAGACCTCAAGAAATGGAAAATATTACTTTAACGTTCCCTATCATTTTGGAATGATAAATAAATTCTTTTCCTTCTAACTTCTCACTGATTTATTAATAGTGTTAAGTCTTAAACCTAATAACTAACATAGACCAAAATTTAATCATACGATCCTAAAAAAATCCAAGAAATATTAGACGTACGTAAATACAAGTGTTGATTATACAACCATTTCTTCATAATCACAAGAAAGTACCCTACTTGGATTTAATTTTTTATGTTTAGTTCTATTAATACAGCTGAGAAGTATTTAGTTATTTTTATCATTAAATAACTAGCCAAGAAAATAAACAATATTCAGTTCCACCAACAATCAAATCAGTTTTAGTAATGAAGGAGAATTTTTTTTTTAATTTTGAATAATAAATTTTAAAAAACCTTAAACACTACACCCCATGCAGAAGGATATTGAGTAGAGCACGTATTTCTCACATCAGGTGATGACCGTACTGTTTCTAACCTGGCGGTTATGCAAGGAAGTGATTAGGCTGAGTTCACAGTCAACCTGGGAGGATCTCTAGATTGTGCAGTCGATGCAAGACTGTTAACAGAATGAACGATTTATCTGTCAAAGAATATCTCTAACTAGGATCCTAAAGATCAGCTAGTAACCCCACTACGTACCCAGTAACGTACTTGCTACCCTGCTTCCTCGTGAAAAATAAATTACCAATGTTAATAACCAGTTTTATCAAAAAAGCTTGTTGTTTTTTTACAACTATCAGACGGGCTCTCGAGACCTTCTGGATTGTATGACAGACATGAACGTAACGCCATTTTGCAGATCTTAAGCTCACGAATATAACTGATAGTATGAATCTGAGGTAACATGCTCATATCCGGAGCTAAAACGGTCAACTCTAGTTCTGAATGCCAGGTAATAAGACTGTTCTAACGCCTGGATTAATAATTCTATTCCAACAAGAAAAATATATCATTCCAATCCTAGCCTTGAACCCCTGCGGCGATCTTAATTGCTTTTATTTGTTATTTTATATCGCACATTGGGGACCATAGTGGCTCCAAGGTAGAGCACTGAGTTACCATGCAGGATCTCCTGGCTCAAATCCCGCTGCAGGCAGTTACTTTTATTTAGTCTGTTTCTGACGGGAGATGGATCATATGGGATCTGGGACCCTCCTGGGGCTCACCCAGCCTCTATAAAATATAATAAAAATAGGGTACCCAAAATAAGGGAGAACAATCTGGCGGGTGAGCGTGACCTCCTTGCAGAACCGTTGTCCATGAAAAAGTACAGCCTCTACCATGTACTGAACCCCAGGGGTTGTTGTTCACGGGTTGCTGTGGTACAGGTTTATATCGCACATTATAAAAATCTAATTCGGTAGGAAGCAGGACTGTATTTACTAGGCAACAACTTTTAGGGTGGTAAAAAGAAATGGCTGGAATAAGAAAGAAAATGTTAGATGTGCAAAGGAAAGCATTTCTTAATATTTATTTAAAGAGTTTATTTTTGCAAAAAATATTAATGGAAGTTGTCAGAAGTTGTTGCGTAAACTACAGTAGTCTTGGAAACGTAGATAGTAACATAGAACGTGTGATTCCCAGCTGTATAGAAGGCCACATCTAGATAATTTTGCAAATTTCTAATAATTTATTTATTAATTTATTATAATAAGAGATGAAATAAAATTAATCAAAGATGAATAACATTAGGCGAAATGACTCCGATCGATCTCAAGTAAGGAGCAACAAAAACTGTTAAGACTTTATGGCACCCAAACTTCGAATCAAGTCTTCAGAATGGAATAAACATTTGACCTACTTTATATTCTTGGTGCGACAATGTTTTTTAAATCTGACAACGTTAGAAGTAATTAAGTCTTCTAAAATTGTAAATTGAATACAGGTCTTCGAGATTTTTCTATTTCTAAAAGAACGAGGAAGCACGTTACGTTCTTATAGTGAAAACCGATCATCCCTGATGCATTACCGCCATACCTAATCATTTTTATTTCCATTACCATTTCGTTCTGGATGCGACGGAGAAGCGGTCATCTCCGAAGACGAAGGAAACAAGATGGTAACGAGACAGGACAAAGGGAACCGGAGCGAGTTAAAACAATGAAAACAGACATTAGCCAGCTGGTAGTGAGGCTGTCACCGCCAGGCACCGCTCCGAGGCTATACCATTTCAAACTTACTCCTCTGTCAACTCTGACAGTCTTCTAATCTTAGCCCTACTTCATATGCCCGGGCCCTATATATTACATACAACATGTATGTACATATATATTTAAATATACATACATGTATGTACATATATATTTAAATATACATACATGTTGTTTGCAATACATAGATATAAAATACATTATATCTATAACATTAGTTCGAGCGTCCTTGGCGAGGTGGGCATGCTTTTAAATGTCCCTTATATTCGTAATTTTTATTGTTTTTACATTTACAGACCAGGTGTATAATATAATATAATTTCCTCCAAAATGAGTTTCTTGTACTTAAGGAAGGGGAATCCTGTTATTTTCGTAGTGAAGAAGGCACCAAGTCAGCCATTGTCTTGAAATGGAGTTGTTGCCAATATTACATCTCTATTTCAAGCCAAAAAATACAAGAATGACAGGATTCAGCTTAACTCAATACAATTAACTCTGGACAAAATTCGACAAAACCACTAATTCACCGGGGCTGCAGATATATTTTCTGTATTCTGGAACAGGTGCTAATTTAATAAAATCTTGTCACGTTACACGTAGAGCCTAATTTTAGTGAATTTACTGTAATTTTTAGTTATGAATATAAAGATCACATACTAACTTCAATACAAAATTAACACTAATTTAAATATCATGGTTAGACAAATGTGATTTGTTTTTAGAGGAAAGTGATTTGTCCGAGATCAAGCTCAACCGCCAGATTTCCCTCAATTAAGGGTGCCCATTATAGAGGCTGAGTGATCCCAGAAGGGTCAGCGGATCATACAGCGCCCATTCATGTGTTAGTATTCTTTTCTATTCTTCTCTTAGGATTGTACATGTTATTCCAGTACGTTTAAATATTTTAAAATATGGGCACTCAACAGACAGACAAAACAAAAATTATTGTATAATAAGAATATGACATTATTTTTATATTGACTTAAGTTCTAACATTCCGGAATGCATTCCTCATAAATAATTCATACGTGACAGCGATTACCCAAATGACAATATCTATAATCCTAGGGCATAAATAACTTGGAAGTAGGCCCAATCGGCACCTAACTGGAGGAGGGTGAGATACGATTGTTGAATGCAGCTGTTGGACACGTACCACTGCTTTTTTGTACCAACCGGCCTTTTATTTGGTCAGCATATGTCGACCACGGTCCAATGCGTACGTGATGAATTCTAAATAATAATTAAACTTTGTCGATTTAAAAAAACATTTGTAAAAGTCAATGTAGAGAAGCGTAAGAACTTGGGATCAGTGATAAATAGAAGAAAAAAAAATTCATTAGAATGGCAGGAAATGCTTTTATGTTAAGATTTCAACATTACTAAGCTCATGTTTTCACTAAATTTAAAAATTAGAATTTATAAAACTATCATACTACCAATTATCTTTATGGATTTGAAACGTAGCAGTTAAAGTTGAAGGATGACTGTCTAAAGGTATTCGAAAATAAGGTAGAATATTATGTTCCAAAAAGGATAAAATAACAGGGAAATTTAGGCGATTGGCCAACCAGGAATTATAGAGTATCCACCGGGTTACTATTTTGAAATAATAGCGTCGTGAAGGTTGAGATGGGCTTGTAAAATTGTTGGGCTTAGTAAAAAAGGAATTACTTAAGATGGTCGTAATGGAGGTCGACAAATAATTTACTTACTAGAAACCATCGTTTTGACCTATGTTGTAAGTCTTCCTCAGGGTTCAATAAAAAAGACACAAGTATATAAAACTAAAATAATTGGAATAAACATCAAGATCTATACATAATATAAAACAAAGTCCTCGGTCGCGTTTGTTCGCGATAAACTCAAAAACTACTGCACGGATCTTCATGCGGTTTTCACCAATAGATAGAGTGATTCACCAGGAAGGTTTACGTAAATAATTTGCTGAGGTTTTGTGTAAATGGGTTGGAATATCGATGGGTTTCACCGAAGACGCGGCCTAACCCCGTGCAATTATCTAACGTGCAAGGTAATAAATTCGTATATAAAGAAATATTTGGTTTTGTTTCTATTTTCATAATTTCTATTTAATAAAGTACGTTAGCTGAGATAGGAAGAAAGAAAATCAACACTCCCAAAGAAGCCTAACCAATGATATTCGCGTGGTCCTTATCCGCCGGTATGTGATAAAAATAAAAATAAATACATTACACAGACAAATTATGAAGGCATAATATGCCTTATTACCCGACCAAAGCTGGGGTGGGTCGCTAGTAATATATACAAATAAAATAACTGGAAAAAACATAATACGAAAAGAAATATAATTTTAATTTTTTTTTTAAACTAAAACGATAGGATATAAGTTAAAAACTAGAATGATAAAATAATATGTAGATAAAAGAACTAGAACAATCTAATAATCAATTTCTGATTATTAGCTTGTTTATTTTAATTCTTATAGTTTTATGTATTTTTGTATCTTGTTTTTCAGGCCTGAAGAATTTATTATTATTTATAAAAATCAATAAACATCCTTCATACTAAAGCAACTTTTAACCTGCTTAGAAAAGTTACAGGGTTTAACTTTATCCTTACGTTTGGAATGGCGAGACAGAAATAATGGACTTTGCAGGCCTTCATGCTTAAAGCAACGAAACCTCTGTTGAAAAGTAACTGAAGCATGGCTTATGCCTGTGAGCAACATGTTCACACGCGTTGTTGAACATTTTCTAGATCCATTCAGCGCATTTCGAGCGTGATTTAGAAATTGCTAATAAGCTATAAAATATGGAGCTAGGAACACATAACTGGATTATGTTGTGTAGGAAAAAAAATTAAAAAACAAAACTAATCGTCAACCATCAGTTAGAGATACTTTATTACACTTCGTTATCTAAATTACTAAAGCTGATTTTACACAGAGGGAAAATAATTCTGTAGAAATTAATTACAATACTAACGATAATTTAAGTACGCATTTATCAGTAGCACTAGTGATTTTAAAAAGTAAATATTTTTTAACAATAGTAGTACCGTAAATTTGTAGAACCTGACAACCTCATTAAGGTCACTCCTAAACTATTACATAACTACCAATATGGATTAACATAAGATATAGAGTCAGATTTATTCAGGATCATTATTAAATATTTTTTAAATTTAAAAAATCAATAATTATTTTCGTTGAAATAATTTTGTTTCATAACTGTGTCGTATAAATGGAAATTTGCTTATAAAATTGAAGTTAAGTTTTAAGAATAATTTTTTATTTGGATTTTGAATCTGAATCTGAATTAATAATTTAAATTCAGGAATACAATTTAAACTTTACCATAATTCTAATAACCATATTAGAACTATAATTCGAAATAAAATTTACAGCATTAAGATTGTTCAAGCTACTGAAAAAAAATACGTTAATATTAAAAAAAACTAAAAATAACTCGATTAATACGAAAAATAAGTTGTATATAATGAAGAGGAGGGAGAGAGAAAGAGATATAGATGGATAGGGAGGGGGAGAGTAAGAGTATAACTCCAAAATAATTAATGTATTAATTATTGCATTAATTAATGTATTAATTAATGCAAATATTATTCCAATATTGAATTTTTTTTTTAAATATGGGAGATATTTTAGATCACCTAAGACTAATTAATAATTAATACACTTAACACCACGTACGGGGGGGGTATTCACATTTTTGGAAGTAAACTAAATCCCTCCCTTCAAGATCACATCATAATTCTCGAAATATCAAGGAAGCAGATTCAAATGAAAATGGCAGTTTTCCAAATGCCATGAGAAAAACCGATAAAATAAAATATTCATAACGGAATCTCTTTGAAAAGAAGTGAAAACTTAACAAAGGAGACGGTATAAAATGCAGAGAAACGACCGTCCCAAGAAAATTAGAGAACACTGTAGATGTGGCCAACAGAACATTTGTGGTGAAATACTGAAATTTTTATGAGTCAGTTAGTCAAGCCTGTCCTGTTTTTCTGCCAAGATTCCTTTAACTTGAAAAACTCATTCGGCTTTAATATCTCCTTCAATCCTAAATCCAAAGGAGATGGTCTCATTTTGAATTATATACTCTGCTTATGTTGAATGCAGTAAAATGCGTGTGAATTTCCCTATTCAGATATTCTTTTAAGCAGAAAACCCAATGAAATATCATGCTCAGCATAATTGGCTCAACACTCGATCTTCTTGCATGGGGATATGCACCAGATATAAATTATTCATCAAATTATAAATTATTATTGGCATAGTGGATAGTGATCTGAGTATATCATGGTGTGGCCAATAAATAACTTTCTTTCATATCTAACAAACCAAAAATTACTGACTCGAACAGCGATACTAAAACAAATTAAACTACATTTGTAATCATCGGGTGAACTAAATTCATTATGATTACAGAATACTCCTAAATCTATATATTAAAAAAAACATACGGTAACTAAAGAAAGTAGTCTAAAGCAGTTTCAGATTAATTGGAATCTGAAAATCGATAATTTTCTCACTTAAATACGATTTGATAAAAATTTAAATAGGTGATGTTATTCGTTGCCTTAGCTAGAATCGTTTGCATTGAGATATGGAGCGGAGTAGCAGAGTGCTTTCTTTCGACGACTTCCCTTTTAATTTTAAGTTCAGACAATCTTGTTAACGATAATCATAAAACTATCAAAATATAAATTAATAAATCTAGGGAGCAGGATAGAGCAAAGTGTAGAGCGCTGAGTTGTTGAGCTGCAGATCCAGGGTTAAAGTCGAGCTGTAACACACAAATACAACTTAGAAGGTCACGAGACCATCTTCTTTCACAGGCGTTGAAGGATTATCATGAATTGTATAGGTTGCAATCATGAATTCAGAACTAGTGGATTTGAGTGATTGAAGTTTTTTAAGAAAGGATTGTTATCGGGTTTGGTCCACATCAGCAAATGGGCATCAAGGCCATTATGGATATACTCATATATCTATATATATATACATATATATATAATATAGTCATTCGTAACAAAGTAAGGATCATTGAGGATTTTACGAAGGATTTTGGATTGTAAGGATTGTATATGAGAGAGATTCGATGGCTTAGTTGAGCCCAAAATCTCTACTCCGTCCAATTTTTAAAAACATTTATAAAAATTAAATTAAATGATCGAGCACGATAAAAAGCAAAGCAAGCAGTATATCCTTTATCCGTTGCTAGGCTAGGCCGATTAAAGATAACATCACCAAAAACGTGTTTACGTAATAGAGACATATTCTGAAATACATAGACACGTTTTTACTATTGTGATTTTGTATACACGCATGAAGGAATATTGAAAACAGATAAAATCCAGCAAAATGAAAATAAAGTTACAATATCATACGAAGTGGTCAATTCAGGAGTTCTTGAAATTATTTTAAATAGTATCCCAAACCAAAAAAAAAAAAATGCATTAGTCAAAGATATCTAAATTTCTTGACTGATCGATGGTAATCGTAATTATCAGCATATATTTATCTATTACATACCCATTACATACACATTCGATAATTGTACCTACATTCCTCTTAGTGCTCTTAACAATCCCCTTCTTTGTAGACGCGGCTATTCAAAACTATACAGAAGGTCCTCATACCTTTTCAATAGAACAGGTCACACCCCAGGACCTACCCTTAGGTCAAATAACATATTTTCTTTTGTTACAATAACACTTGCTCCTTAAATATATTATATTACTCAGCTCCCATCGACACAAGGATGCTTGGATCCATTAAACTGTAATTCCTCTGGCACAGAAGTCCACTTTTGACCGTAGAAGTTGCCCGTAGTAGCCGAAACTTGGCTGTTAAGGGTACAGTTCTGTTCACTCTGAGGGTCCGTCATTACCTGCTCCTAAACTCACAGCTGTAGTAAGTAGTCATGCCAACTTACTCTCCAACTTGTACTGTTTATACACTTCAAGGAATTATAATAAATATAAATCAAAGACTAACCTCACTAAGTAATTAAAGAACCATTGCAAAGTGCAAAAGAATTAAACGGAAAATGGCCTATAATTCAAAGAAATTGTATTTTTAAATATCTAAAATAAGACCCATATATCATAATATGGGAACATTAACCACATGTAAAGCTATACCTCACGCATACAAGAGTAATACAATTGTGAGATGAAACACTCTCAGTACAAACAAGTTGGCCCACAAAGGTCAAAGTGGTATCCTTTCTCGTTCTTTTTTGAAGTGAAAATGTATTTTACCACTATGAGCCATTTTCGGTGGGGGAGAAACTTGGGTGTTTGCGTCACCAACACCCGTGATCTCGTGCCGTGTATCGCGAGACTGGCGCCTGTGTATGAGTTGTACGATTTGTTTTAATAAACTTTAGTTTAAAGGTTAGTATTCGATTGATATAATATTTAACTAAACAATAATATTTAACTAAAATCTCGTCAATAGTTGCGAAATAATGAATTAAAAATATCAGTAACTAGTTGAATTTTTCGTATCCTCTATAAGATTGTATTTTTCATATTTAAATGAATGGTTTTAAGTTGCTAATGGATGCAAATACACAATAACAATCCAAATACACGATTGTTTTTTTTGTTGTTTTTTTGTCATTCACCCTTCATTACTAAAAACAAATTTCAAATCAGTTTAAGTTTCAATGGCTTAGCGGGTATACGCCTAACTGAAGTGATAATAATTATTTCACGAAACAGCCAACTAAAGTTCTACGCTTAATTATCTGTTTGTTGTTTAGACAACCATTTGTAGATATTTGGGTGAAGCGTTTGAAATAAAGATGACCTCAAAATCTTATTAGAATCAATTTCAGTGTTTCCAACGCGTAATTTCTTCTCCAATTATTCAATGTTATAGGATAACGGCATATTTGCAAATAGTTTTTTAATAAACTCGTTCGTAAATAAGTAAAAATGGCTTAGCAGCAGAGCTTGGTAAATAAAGATGTATTTCAAAAGTATTAACGTAAAATTTTTGCATTATAAATTTCCTTTTTTTTTTTAATTTATTATAATTTCTGCAAATAAATTATCGTAATAAAGCCAGAAATATCTTAACTATACTAAAGAACTAAATTATGTAAACACTAGTACAATTAACACACAAATTTTCAAAGCATTAACTCAATAAAAGCTTTTAGTATGAGTTAAAATACCACTGAATTTTTAAACCAGTTGAAAAACACGAGACAAAATTTTTAAAATCCACTAAAAAATATCACGTCGGATTTTTTACTGAAATTTATCCCTACTCTTAAGGAATTCTTCGTCCCAAATATATATACATACATATGTATAATATATATATATATACACATACTATACTATGTATGCAGTATGTGTTATCATATTTGCACATTATTTCAATACCATTTTTTTTTTTATTGTTACTCCCTTCTTACCTTTTTTACTATTTTTGATACATAAATACATCAACAAATTAAAGGGAACGACTAAATATATGTGTGAGGAGAGTATTACATTGTAACACCTTGAGTTCAGGGTGGTGGGTTTAGCACAAGAACGGAATGCACACATTGTGTCGCGTGCTTCTCATCATTATCGCCTACATAATGGAATTATTTAAATAAATATCGGCCTCCAGAGTAATTATTAACAGAAAGTTCATATCATGATATCGTTCTATATAATTACTAATATAAATCAATAAGCTAAAGAAAAAAAAAATATGTATTAGATAAAACATTATTCAATAATATGAAACTAACAGTAAATATTATTAATTTTGTTAGTATTTTAAATTAATAAATAATAATAGTTGAATAAATTATAATATTTATAAATTAAATTAGTTAAATTTAAGTCATAATGAATAAAAAAATTTAACCATGAAATAAGGTTCTGCTATAATCATAATATATTAATCATTCCATAAATAAAAAATAAAACTATGGAAACATATAGTATGTACTTTGTAATTCAAGAGTTTCATTTATTAAATCAACCAAACCTAAATAATTATTATATTAATTTTATGGTAAAATAACAATTAATAATAGTTTCATACTAATAGTGGGATCCTGAGAAAAAAAAGTTCTCAAAAAGAATCATAATGCTAATATTACCAATAATACTAATTACATTGATACGTTGTCAGGTAGATATCATTAACTGTTTGTGTCTTTTTTTTAGTTTTAAGACCTTTCTTAACTAGTTCATAATCAATAAAGTTTTAAAAATATAATTGAATTATTGAAATAATATAACATACAAATTATATTATTTAAAAGCTAAAATGTCTAAGGCGTTATCAAAATTTACTATCTATTATATTATCGTATAAATATTTCATTACAGCTGTTGCTATATTTAGCACATAATTACTAATAGTGAGATTGGAAACTTATCATGAATGAAAACTCACTATCCGACAGTTAAATATTAAGAAAAAACATGTTTGTTTGTTAACAATTTAAATGATTATAAAGAAGAGTTTATAAGGTAAATCTATTATGATATTTCAAAATGGAAATCGTTTTAGGTTCCATCATCAAGTTGTAAATGTTTTTTGGTTATTAATTCATTCCAGTTAAAAAACGTTTTCTAGGTTTAAAAAACTATTTTTAGTGTAGATTCGTTTAAATATTAAATTAAATATTTTGGGGTCAGATCTATGATAACTTCAGAATTTTCGAAATTTTACTATATTCAGCTATAATCCATAAACTTTAAAACCGATCTGCCTTTATACTTACTCTAACAGTAAGTGAAAAAAAAGACTAATAATAAATAATAGTAATTAAAACACAATAACAATTTTTTAGTTTCAAAAAAATATAAAAATATAAAATGTAGTGTAGATTCGTTTAAATACTGAAAAGTCGTGGTCTTGAAAGTCCATAAATAACAGTATCAGATCGCCGATAACTTTATTATTAACTTTATTATATTAATCCATAATACAAAGCAATTTTGCCTTTAGAATAGTAAATGAAATTTTAAAAATGTAATAAGTAGTAATAAATAAAAAAATCAAAAGCATATAATAGATATAGTACTTTAGTATTAAGAAGATTAGAATAATTGAAAATAATTCTATTTATAATAGAATATTCTAATATAATATTTATAATAGAATATTCTATTTATTATTCTACATATAGGGGTAGAATAATTGAAATATTCTATTTCACTCACATATAGGTGAGTGACATAGGTCAATATACGAATATTTTGAAAATTTAGTAGGGAAGAAAATGGTGTGGGTGGAGGTCAAAGAATAAATTCCTTAAATAGTAATAAACTATTTATTAGAAAACGACATTTTCCCCCATTTATATAAGGTAAAGTAAAATGAATAAAGATGAAAATATAGCGGATCTGTATACTTTAAATAAATAAATAATTTTAATAATCTTGTTGTTTTAACAGTTTAGTCTAGATCTTAAATGAATTAAATAAACACAACAAAAAATAAATTTAAAAAAAAAGTAAAAACTTACAGAGAAAAATAGACGATATCCAGGTCATTCAAACTAATAGTCAATACTATCCTATTCCATTGTCACAAGGCAACAGTAGTGATACAAATTAATCAAAACCTGCTAAAACTAATCACAAGAACTAAGAAATATATTGCTAGAACTCACAGAGGATGACGGCGAGATGGGACAGAGCTATAGAGAGGACCGAACGAGAACTACACGCGAGGGAGGTTCGCCTTCAACTGAGGGTGAGGCGCCCCGGAACTGCCCGAACCGCTTCGGCAATCTCCGCTCCCTTCATAATCCTACCCCCCGCCATCCCCCTATATAATTTATTAAAACCGTATATCACTGGTTTTATAACTTATTTTCTCCTTCTTTTCTTCATAAGACTTTTCTTTTCAGTTTTTTTTTTAACAAGTTTCCATTCTTTTGCCTGGAACCGAGCTTGAAACGGGAAGGAATGGTAGAGAGCTGTCAGAAGTAAAAGCCATAAGATGTTGATTAAATTACACATATAAAAAAAACGCACCACTACAACACGTGAAGGGTCTTGGGTTCAATACATGGTAGAGACTGCACTCTTTCTTGGACAACGGTTCTACTGGGGGTTGATTTGTCCTAGATCACGCTCTACTGTCAGGTTTATCACCTAATTATAGACGCCGGGTGAGCCTCAGGAAACAACCCCTAAATACTACCAGAGGGTAGTTTCTCTATTTGCCTTTATTTACTAGTGATTTTATATCATTCAGAATATTTACTTGAAATATTCAATCAATCAAGTTAAAAAAAACTGAGGGTCTCTCATCTCCCAATAAGCCCCCATAAAGGAACCATTTCTTCCTCTCTCTAATGCATGTTTTAAACAAGATTTTTGATCATTTATCTGCCACAGCCGGTCCCGAACTCGGGACCTACAGCTCAGTAATCCAGCAAGTATACACTAAATAAAAAACTCTCTAATTTAAATTGAAAATTCTTTATTTTAATTAAAGTAAGGCTCAATAACCTATTACAATTAAATATACTAAATAAACTTATATTAAAAGTATATATAGGACATGTAGAGCGTTTATTTAGATTTCTTCATGGTGGCAAAAGTAACTACGATGTATCTATCAAACTGTTTATTGCAGATAAGGAGGAAAAGTAGCGACGTTTAAAACTCCCAACAATAGTTAATAATTCTCGCTTATATTACGAATACATACGAAATTGTAATAAATATCATCTGAAAAGTATCGGTATGAACTTATCAGGGAATCTTAAATATCCTTGAAATGACAAGAAATTCTTGAAAATTGGTATATACCAAAAGACTTGAAACAATAGCCCAACCCCAGTGGCACTCGGCAATAAAATAGGTAAAGCAAATTAAAAAAATATTAAGAAGTTCAAGGTAACTAAAAGGTATCTATCTCAATAGTTAGGAAACAAAGCTACACGTGTTATAGTCAAAATAAAATTATATATGTAGGTCTTACAGAATCAGAGCACATTAAAATCCTGTACAAATTATTTATTTTTTACAATAATACGGAAGTTTATTGTTTCATTTGGGACCGGAACTGGGATTTTTCCCATGGGGCAAGCTTCATTTTGCCGTTTATTTTTACGACCTCGTTGTTTATGGAAGCAGTTGGCTCCACAGAGATTAAACTCAAATCCGTAGCCTTTTATAAGAAATCGCCCTGAAATAATTTGTAATCAGTCTCAACTTGTACAAATAAATAAATGTTTAATTCAGTTTTTAAAGAGTAATTAACATTTCTATTGAATTGTATCGTATTAGATTGAATTTTTTTTTGTTTCGCATATATTTAGATATTTAACAACTATTACCATTAAAAAAATAGAAAAATACATTTATCAATTATAAAAGTACTACCGTTTCCCTAATGCAAAACCTTAGCCTCTAGTTTTGGACTTTATTGTTATTTTTTAATAATCACAATTAGTTCAAAAATATATTTTATAAAAACGTTAATTCTCTCCCCCAATAACCATTTTGCACCACTTCTTTGAGCCAGCCCTGATTTCATTGATGGATAACAAATAACAAATTAAATCACTCAATAATTAATTTATTTGTAATTATTAAAAATGAAATAAGCAGTCATAAGGACTGTTGACAAAAGTGAAAACTCAAAACTTTGGAATGTTTCTTTTTCAATTTCTAAACAATTCATAGTCTGAAATATTTAAATTTCATAATGGTTTCATCAGGTTTTTATATCTAATGGCACATCGAGCCATTATAATAATGGCTAATAATAATTATATTACATAGTTTATATCATATTACATTCAAGTAGTTTATTTACTAATCAAAACAGATGACGGGCTGCGCAAACTCAATCTAAAATACCAGAACAGCTTAATTGAATTAATAGGAGGAAATGAAAAGTTTAATTAGTTAATGATGTTTTAAGATATTATTAGTATTCCACAACTATTAAACGACCTTGGGTAAATATTATTATTTTTATCAATCTAATTCTAACCTTTAAACTAAATTGATCAAATCAAATTGTACAACTCAAACATAGGGCGCTACGCGTTGCCACTCTCGCGGCACACGTCACGAGCATGTCGGTGACGCGAACCCATTAGTTTTCCCCTACCACAAATCGCTCCACGCGACTAAGCTTTCACTTCAAAAATTTCAAATTCCGATTTCCATTCAAGTTGCATTTAAAAAAACAATACTTTTTTTTAAACATTCTTACTAGTTTGTTAAGTGTTATAAATGAATATCTAACCACATTCATATAATATTAGTTCTGTAATATTATAAATATTTGGACAAACGATATCAGTTTTCCGTTGATATCAGCTCCCTGCTATTTCTACCCCCGACCTTTAGACGGCAGTATATGTATCCCCTAACGATATTGCAGACAAACTAAAGCCCCTTCCTTGCAATAACAATAAATTCAAAATAAACGCGGTCAGACACCCCTCGGGGGGCAAAAATCTCTATTACTGGCGTCGTTCTTAATTGCAGTTTTATGGGGCTTTAAGGACAATATAATGCTGAGAGATTTAACCATAGTTAATTTCCATGATGGTGAGTTTCAGTCCTTTCTTAAACTTAAAGAAGTTTAAGGAAGGGCTGAAACTCAAGAACCAAAACATATAATTTCCATAACAGTCAAGATAAGTAGAAACCAATATATATAGATTTTTTTTTCGGTTGGTTCACCAGACCTTGTAGATCTTTGACCGCCTTTACCACCCTTCTCCACCTCTGTCTATCCTGGGCCGCGTATTTCCAGTCTGCTACATAGAGCTCCTCAGCATCTTTGTTGACCCTGTCTATCCATCAGGTCTTTGGCCTCCCAAGTGGTCTGTTGCCAACTACTGTGGCATTGATAGTTGTGTAGATGCGTCCTGACGGATCACTTCGAGCTACATGCCCCGCCCATCATAACCTTCTTGCTTTCATATCCTGAGATATTGCCTGACCAGTTTCCGTGTGCAATTCTTTATTGGTCCTTCTCCTCCAAGAATGTAGACTTTCAACCCATACCGATCCGGTTACTGCGCCAAGGATTTTCCTTTCAAATATCTCTATTCTGCTTTCCAATGTGCCGGTTAGAGCCCACATCTCACAGCCGTCTGTCAGAATCGGCTTTATACAGAATTATAAACCCTTAGTTTTCAGTTTCGAGAGATGGTTCGGGATTTCAATACTCTTGAAAGAGCGAAGAATGCTCTTTTTGCGCTTGTTATACACTGGTCTATCTCATTTAATTGGTCATTCGTTGAGATTATTGTGGAGCCAAGATATTTGAAGTTAACTACTTTCGGAAAATATTTGCGATCCACACATATGCTGTTTCTAGGGTGGACTTTACGGCTTACTATCATGTATTTGGTTTTTTCCTCATTTACCTGTAAGCCAAGCAGTCCATGCTTCTATCATCAGCGTCTTGGCGAGCCTCTCGATATCCTTTTCATTACTTCCGAGGATTCCTATATCATCGGCGTAAGCAAAAATTTTATGCTCCACCCCGACGTGCACCCCACCATTCACTCTTGATGTTGATCTTATTACCTTTTCAAGGCCTATGTTGAACAGTAAAGGCGAGAGTCCGTCTCCCTGCTTTAGGCTGGTTCCAACTTCAAAAACCTCAGACACACCTCCCTGTATCAGGACTCTGCATCGGGGGTCGTCTGCACACGCCTTAGTCAATCTCACCAATTTTCCGGGAATACCCAGCTCGGCCATGTTCTTCCATAGACAGTTTGTATCGATGGAATCACATGCAGCTTTGAAATCGACAAATAAGGCGTGTACATCCTGGTCCAATTCCCATCGTTTTTCAAGTTCCTGTTTCAGTATGAATATCTGGTGTAGCGTACTCCTCACCTTCTGAATCCTGCTTGCTGGTCACCTTCATAATACGGATATATCCGATTATGTAATATGTTAGTCATTATCTTGTAGGCGACGGGAAGGGGCGCTATGCCTCTGTAATTCCCACACTCTTACATGGACCCCTTCCTTCTTTAGGATAGGACATATTAGACCTGTTTTCCAAGACCTCTTTGGTTCAGAACATGATATAGACTATTCTGTTTCTTGGACAACGGATGTGCAGGGAGTTGATTTGTTCAAGATCACGCTCAACCACCAGATTTTTCCTCTATTTTAGGGTCCCACTTTATAGAGGCTGAGTGAGCCCCAGGAGAGTCCTAGCTAGATCCATTCCCTTACAGATTAAATAAAAGTCAACCAGCAACGGGATTTGAACCCAAGACCTTCGACACTGCAACTCAGCGCTTTACCACTAAGCCAATCCCCATCAATTTATGTATTGGCATTGGCTTTTATTCATACAAGTATCAACACTATATTTAAACTAGCGCGTGATTTAGAAGTATAAAGCACTAAAATCTTGTTTTTTTTCACTCTTAGGGCATTAATATGATAATAAATAAATCTCGAAAGGTCGACAAAAGATAGTTTAACACGCTATGATTGAATCTCAAGAACAGAAAGAAAGAAATTTTTCAGCTTTAAGAAGATGAAACAATCATAATTTCGAAAGAGGTTTCATTTAGATATGTATAGATATAGTTGGAAAGAGTCTATTAGTAGATCGAAAAAATCGATTTAAAAGCTACAGACACAATAGAATAGAGCTCAAAAGAAGGGCACAGTACCGAATGGTACGATAAATTGCCTTTTCGTGAAAACAAAGGTTGATTAAGAGTGCATAGCTCCGCTTCTATCATCCCCCATCATGGGAGGACATATATCCTCTTTCCCCCCTCCTACTTCCCTAATACATATTTATATGGTGTAATTAAACTGGGAGGGGATAAAAGTTTATTATCGAAGTTAACAGTACTTTTCTCCAGAGACGGAATTACTTTCTGGACGAGAACTTTTGAATCGAGTAAGGGAAGCGATTAGCGAAGGCAGTGAACCGGAAGGAGGAGAGATAAGAGAGCCTTGGAAATCACATGTTCCAACCTGATTAATTCTGTTCGGGGAGGAAATTGAGGGACTGTAGTCGGGGGGACAAATGAATTAGTGCGCCCCCAGTCGAGTCAAGATGCTCCGCCCCCCTCAACTACTCAATTTCCTCCCCCCCTGGCCTAACGATAGCAAGAAAAAAGATAATATCCGTACTAATGAACTTTATTCAATGATAGATCACAATTACGTACCAAATCCACAAACGAACTATAGAACAATAGGACCTTCATCAAAAATAGATAAGATGTTTCTCTAAATCAAACAACAACTGGCAAGATCTACTGTACAATACATTCTTATCTCTTATATTATCCAGGAATGATATAAAAAACTAGAAACTTATTTAAATCCAGTAGAATCCCTCTTAACAAGATCCCCCCGCACACCCCTCTGCGGTATTGTAAAAGGATAGAAATACTGAAGAAAAATTCTAATTACATATTTTAAATAAATTAAAATTTGTAAGAGCTCCTTCATTATGGATTCATGTATAGCTCGATTTTCTTAAAATTAAACGTTGAACTTATTCCAGTCCAATAGAATCCCTCGTAACAAGATTGAAATAAATAAAAGGAACGCCAAATAAAAATTCTTATTTATAATTTATTGTTTTAATAAAACATTTGGTGATGTAAAAATGTCGTGTTGTTTTCATCTTTTTAATATTTTTATTTTGAAGATTAAAAAATTGCCCTGGCAGAGATTCGAACCCGGGTCGTCCGCCTCTCTTACTCTATTTGAGCTACCACGGGCCGCCTCTCAGTCAGGACAAATCCATTCTCTTCGCCGATCCCTTATCCCCGTCTTCTCGTAATTTTGCGATGTATATACGAGGAAGAATGTTATTTATATTATTTATAATATTTTATTAATTGTTTTAATTTTTGTGATATATTTTTTTTAAGAGAAAAGATTTGCCCTGGCCGGGATTCGAACCCAGGTCGTCCACCTCTCCGTGGCAGCGCTCTTACCATTTGAGCTACCAGGTATCGCCTCTCAGTCAGGACAAATCCGTTCTCTTCACCAATCCTATATCCCCTTGTCCTCGCAATTTTGCCGTGTATTGTAACTGTGTCCCCTTGCAAGTATATTGTAACTATGAAGAAGAAGGCCTGCCGGCGCCTTGTTCTAAATTTGGGTCACTGTAATGTATTTACTTACTATTTTTTATTGTTAATGCAGACCAAATTATTTCGAATAAATTTAAAGCTTAAGTAAAATGGTTCTAAAATTAGATAGGAGAGAATCGGCGACATGTGGTAAAGAAATGACGCTGGCTGCTAAAGGCACCTTTGTTACTACTGTTCGCTTTGAAGATCGCTAATTGGCCGCTTTGTGAACTTAAACGGCGAGAATATCATTCCCAGAAACGTTCCACCTTTCTTAGAACCTAAAATCGTTAAACGCCTACTAGATTCTGGTGGAAAGGTTAATTTAATTCATCCCAGTTTGATAAACTATTACAGGAAAGTTAGTGAAGTTCATATTAGCATTAGTAGTAGCTCGTGGAAGTTCATATTTTCATATGAACTTTCACAATAATCTTACCTGGATTAATGTAAATTCAGTTCAAACCCATTAATTAATATATAGAGAGAAATAGCTATTCGAATGAGTAACTTTACTGAAGGTAATTATATACCCTTCCCTTTGGCATAAGTTGAATGGGTTAAGTGGTACTCAGCATTTGTAGGATGCCAAAAATGAAATGTGTAGGAGACATTAAATACTTATATTATTATAATGTTTTAATTAAAAAGAAATTAATATTCTTAATAGATTCGATGTATCGATTACAAATAAGTTATTGATAAAAGCCTTAATGAAGGTAACAGCTGTTCCTTACTTAATGATGAGTGCTAACATGGAGTCAGATCGTAATTTTGAATATATAGTGTTGTAATCCCAAATCATTCTTTATTAATAAAACTTAGAGCTATAATTTATTAATAAAACTATAACAAATCATGTCGGGGCCACCAACTGTAGGTAGGTTTTATAAATCATCTTCAACCATCTTTTTCGTAAGGATTGGGCATAAAATTTAGCATACAATCGGTATTTTTTTCAATAAGTCCTAAGCATTGTTATAATTTTCAATTTTTTAACATTCATAATTTTATTTGGCATATCATTTTGTAATGCATCACAATAATATTCTGTTTTCTGGGCTTTTTTCTCTTGCTACAATCTATAAATGTCCAATTTCCATATTATAATACAAAATACAGTCATGCTTCTCCGCTTTCCCAAATATATATTACTTCGATTTTTATCTTTATTTAATTTGGTTTTATTTATAAAATCAATTTTGATTCCAAGTTGTGACTAACACAGGAATCAAATTCATAGAAACTACCTCTTTGATTCGGTGGAATTGGGATAGTTAATAAATGAATATTAGCGAGCATATATTGTCAATAACGATGAAGATGTCATAATAACATAGCAGTACTGTATAGTTAATGACCAATATTGTATTTTTCTATAAAATAAAAGGCTGCTAGAAATCATTCCATGTTAACAAGCTTACGTACAATTTTATAAACCATCTAGTTTTGTTGTTTAAGATTGTTGCTAAATGATGATGGATGATGTCCCGACTGTTTAAAATATAGCTTTGATGAATAATATTTTTTAAATTATGTTATTACTTTAATTTTTTATATTGTTACGGTCAGAGCGGGAAGGAGGACCGGCTGAGAGGATTAGGCGAACAATGGGATTAAGCCGGAAGGGATCAAAGGTAGACTAGACTCATCGGGATTTGCGTGGAATATTCTAGGTGTCCCCACCCCAATCTCCCTTGCCTATATAAAAAGGCGAGCTGTTTTGGCCGAGCCAGTCAGTAATAAGCCCAGTCAGTAATAAGCCAGTAGTAATAAGCAGTCGTTAACTAGTGATAGTGCGTGTGAGTTACAGTGAGTTAGTATCAGTCTGTAATAAGTGCTTAGTGAGCAACAGTGACAATTAGTGGCCGTGTAATAAGTGTAATAAACTGTGGGTCAGTTTGTCATATTTGGAGAGTCTTACGGTCGGTGGACTTTAGTTAGCGAACTGTAAGTGATAATTTGTAATTGTAAACTATAGTGTAATATTATTGTATTTGTACGAATTTATATATATATATAAATAGTTTAGTTATTTAGTATTAGCAATATCCTATTATTTTAGAAATTAGATAACATTTAGTAGAATATTGTTATTGTAAATTGATATTAGTTTAATAATTTAATAATCTCATTGTATTCCTTTTAATTTGTTAATAAATATTAGATTCTTGAATTAAGTAATAGTTTAGTCCATTTTACACCCAGTAGCCCGTAACAATATTATCAGCTGTCTTCTATTCAAATAAATTAAATCAATCAATTCCCTTGAAAGATAAAATCAATTAAAAAAATAGTAATACAAATAAAGCAATAAAACATGCCGGAAACCAGGAGCCGTCACTCAGTCTTGTTTTGATTACGAAACTTGGTGCTTCTCTCCGAATCGGAATCGGCAGTGATTGGCAGATTGGCGTAGCTTTCAATTTCATTTGATAAATTTCATTCTGAAAAAAAAAAATGAAATTCCAGAAACGCATGACCATTTAGAACAGGCCACGACCTTTAACGGTTGTTAATCACCAGCCACAACAAGGAAAACGCCGCCTAGTTGATGGCTAATGGTTTATTAAACATCACAATTTCAATTATGTGTGATTTTAATGTGGCAAAAATTTGTCATATAAATGGTCACATTGACCTGAAAATCATTTTCGTGAATAGTTTCGTTTCTAAAAGGTAAGTACATTGTATTTATAATAAATAATAGATAATTTTTTAATAGTTTAATGAAAATATGCTTAACATATTTAAGAAATATTATTTGTTGGCACTTCATATCGCTCTTATTGACTTCACATATTGACTATGCCAAAAGTCAAAGCTATTAACAAAAAAAAATTTAAACAGGAGGAATAAAAAAATTATTATATTGAAAAAAGAACAACTCTAATAACTAAACGTATATTTCAAAGTTCGTCTAGAGCTTTTTTAAGAATATTATATTTCCTACAGAATAAACTAAGACAAAGTAGTTGTATATTGTTAATGATCAATAAGGCTTTGGCATTAGAGAGGGGGACTGAGGCATTGTTGGAAGTCCAGTCGAGTTCCAAGTGTATCCATGCCAGTCTTAATTGTGTTATCTTTGTGTATTCCAAAATGAGTCAATACAGTCTAAAAACCGAAAAGTTTTTATTATTTCGTATCCACAACAAAAGTGTTTTGGTAAAGTAATATCTTCGTGTTCAGTATTCACAATTTTCAGTAAAGCAGGCTGTATAAGAAATAAAACCAACCTTTTCTTTATTTGATAACCACAAATGGAACACTTTGAAACAAACAGCTAGGGATGGGTAAGGTTGTATCAATCTGATACTTTGAATCTGATACTAAAAAGTAGTTGATACAAGTATCAGATACAGTCGAAATGTACCTGGTACTTTTGTATCAATTGATACAAGTATCAGATACGGTCAGATTGATACAACCTAACCCATCCCTAGTTAGATGCATCAGCTATTCAGTATTCACGAATATATTCACTACCTCATGCTACCTTATGTTATTTATTACAATAACATACGAATTAAAACTGGTATATTGTTTTTTTGTATCTACTTTGTGAGATACAATGATAAATGATCTCCCCTTAGTATTAATAAATAAATATATAAAAATAATAGTGAACACGTTTTCATTTATTATCAATATAATCTATAATTAGTCACTTATCATATATGTAGAAACGAAAATAAACTATGAAATTAGTTAACAGTAAAGGGTGGTTGAAAAAACATTTTCCGAGATCGCCTCCTAATATATGATTTTCACGAGGAACTTTCGAAAAAAAAACCTCGACCTATGACCGGGCAAACATGGGTTCATTAATAGATATATCTATACCATAAAGTAAAGGCAATTGACATAAATGATTGAAATCGGGTGCAAAAAAAACAAACAGCTATAGCGTTTTAAAGAGTATAGCGTGTGGCAGCGGACAGACAAATTTTGTATTACAACCCAAATTCTACGTGTCTTGGAACGTGAATAGCAAAAGCTTGTGGTAGGGTTAAAATCTATTTTTTATTGTTCAATTCCAAAGCTTTCAAAAAATAATTAACCAATAAAAAACATGATTTTAATCATTTGATGCCTTGTGCATGTTACTATTTCGGCGAATAGCTCTTTTTCCTTTAAAAATTATAACAAAAACTGATGCCCCAAGAAATGCTCCTGTGTAGCGTATTAGAAGAGTAAGAGTCGGGATGTCTGTATTCAATTACAAAAGTATCAAGTAAAACTATCAGATACAGAAAAGTATCAGTATCACTTGTATCAGATGCAGGAAAATCCAGTATCTACCCATCACTACAAGCAGCTGTCCCGTTTGTCGTTCGAAGAATAACAAAATTTAAGTACAATAGTTTGATTTGCAATGGAGAAAAAATAAAGTTATTTCCCCACTGTATCCTAAACATTATTCACCCGACGATGATAAATATTAAATTATAAATGATAATAAAAAATTATATCTACAGAAAGGGAACCAATATTTTTTTTAATATTTATTTGTGATAAATTGACTTTTTCACATGTTTCTCTAGTTTAGTCAACCAAGTTTGTCTATCACACATTTTTCATGTTTTAGTCCGGTTCGGAAACTTAAATTTGGGAGCATAAAGCATTCCTTGGCTAAACTAGCGAAATATTTAATTAAAAAAAATCAATTTTTGAAAGTTGGAGTATTAGGCTTACCACTCAAATAAAAATTAATTATTTTCGCACTTTTTAACAAATAAGAATGACATAAAACTGAATTTCTGTAAAGAAATTATGGACGCACTAAGACAGTCTAGACACGGACTAAGTATATCATACTAAATAAACAACATACTTTTTTTTCGATCGCTGGTCGGATTACCGTTAGTATGTTTAATGCAAGTATTGTTTGTATTCCGAGTGTTCCTCCGGCCTGGAGATGTCCGTAACAATAGGTAATCGATAAGACAATGGGCGAGGTATATGTAAGAGGATCCGAAGGAGCAGGACCAAGGAAGAGTCTATTTAAATATTTCAAGAGAGAGAGGACCGCTGGAGGCGGACATAATTCATGTCCTGGTGAACCCTCGTCTACCCCCCCCCCCCCCCACGATAAGGTATTCTCCCTCGGAGCCTTATTATTATTCCTATATCATTTATATTTCCCGGGGCCATGTACTCTCCATATCTTCCGCAGGGAAATCACTGCCAGAGGTTCGCATCCACGTGGACGTTCAAGACAATGTAGGGAGTATTGATTCCGTATCGGTACCTACTAACCCGATTGAGGATACCCAAACCATCTTCAGATATCTAAAAGTTGACTATTTTCATCTCCATATTTAAACGTTCAACTAATAATTATTGAAATTTAAAAAAAATCAATACTATTATATTTTTAAGATGTGTTAAGAACAACCTCAGAACAAGACCAGAATACAGCCTCTGTGTCGAAGCCAGAATCCTTCCACTTACATATCGTAGCCAAAAACAAGGGGCCAAGTATATAACAAAAATATACACGTAACGAGAAAACCCAGTTTACTGCTCATTATTCCAAAGAATAAATGACAACAAGTATAAGAGGCTGAAAAATCCCTCCCTCCCATTGTGGTACAGAATGAGAAATGTCATCTCCGAATTAGTACAGCACCAGTCAACAAATCGTCAATGAAGAACTGCAAAATGTTCAAACTCTCCAAGACTAGAGGATGTTCCCCACTACAGATTTCAGAAGCCTTTCTTGTTGAACTGAGTAACTCTCAATTTAACAAAATCCTATACACAGATGGTTCTAGAACCAACGACTCTACGTCGTGTGCTGTGTATGCTGGCGACACAACTTTTAAGTATAAGCTCAACAGTAATTGCGGTATCTTCACTGCTGAATTGACGGCTATTCTTGAGGCTCTCCAAATAACCTTACAACAATAGATCAGTAAACAATAGTTTGTTCCGACTCACTGAGTGCCCTCAAAGCAATAATAAGCATCTTTTCATGTAATCCTCTCAAACAGGAAATTTATCAGGCCTTAAAACAAATAGCAGACTCATCAAGAAAAATAACCTTTTTTTGGGTTCCCAGCCACTCAGGAAATCTTGGAAATGAGAAAGCCGACAAAGCAGCAGCAGAATCCCATTCAATAGAAGAAATAACGCTTTCTTATACCCCACCTGCAAATTTATTCCAACAAATAAAAAAAAATATCCTAAGCTAATGGCAACGGTCCTGGACATCGCTAGAAAACAATAAACTGAAAATAATCAAGCCGACTATCAGTAGCTGGGCACCATCTTCCAGGAAGTGTAGAACATAAGAAGTAGTTATTACCCGCCTTAGAATTGGTCACAGTCGTTTCACCCTCGAATACCTGATAACAAAGAGAGAACAACCTCAATATACACTGTGTAAGGTGACAGTTACAGTGCGCCATATCTTCGAGGATTGTCCTAGGTACAGTGGAGTGATGGAAAGGTGTGGCGTACCTCGACGGATGCTTAAGGCGTTGGGCGCTGACGAAGAATGTATAAATAATACCTTAGAATTTATTAAAAACATCAATATATTCCAGTCAATTTGACATATACGTATACATATATACGTATATGTGTATGTGTGATTCATATGAACATATGTGTAATACATATAAATATAAATCATATAATTCACTAATGAAACAAAAACCTTTATTACAGTCAGATAAATCTTGTTAAAACATTAACGAAGGATTAAAAATACGTTTCGACAAATTCATTTGTCATTTTCAATTCCTGTTCTTCGTAACATCCTTTAAAATTCATAAGTAAAAACATCACTTGAGGTCAAAATGGATCTAAAATCAATTTTACAATAAAGTCCTGGAAGTTAACCTTCTTCCATGGTCAAATGTACAACCATGGATTCCATTTGACCATGGAAGAAGGTTAACTTCCAGGACTTTATTGTAAAATTGATTTTAGATCCATTTTGACCTCAAGTGATGTTTTTACTTATGAATTTTAAAGGATGTTACGAAGAACAGGAATTGAAAATGACAAATGAATTTGTCGAAACGTATTTTTAATCCTTCGTTAATGTTTTAACAAGATTTATCTGACTGGAATAAAGGTTTTTGTTTCATTAGTGAATTATATGATTTCAAAAGAAAGTCCAGTATATAAGAAAAAGCTTATAAAGAAAATATAAATATAAATTAATATGTATAACGTTTTAAACTACATATGTTTAGACTATTAATAACTGTTATATTAATATAAATTTTATATTATATTTTAAAGTTTATATAAATATGTGTAACGTTTTATTTTAATATGAATAACTCTATATAAGTAATTATTTGTTTACTATATGTTTAATATGTTAATATGTTTCTATTATATGTTTAATATAATATGTTAATATTTTAATATGTAACAATATTTTTACTAAGTACTATTATAACAAGAATGTATATATGTAATAATGTAGGTAATGTAAATATGTATATTCTCTAGTAGTGAGGGTAATAATAACCATTTGTAGTTTATTGCCCTTAAAATAAAACAACAACAAAGATGTGTTATGTCTGATTTTTTAGTCGCAATAAGCAAGATTTTACGGTTTGAGCAGTTACTCGATAATGCCTCAACTTTGAAACTTTGTCAAGTTATCAGCTACAATCTGAGAATGAAAACTTTGTAATCTTCCAATTATGGCCTGATTTTAAATTTTATTAATTTTCTTTCGTAACAGTAAGTAAGTAAGAATTCTAAACAAAATTATGATAAGCTAAGATAATATAATAGTTAAACACTAAAAGGAAATCACATGACATGCATAAACTTGTTTTTCCGGCCGTTGTAGCTATAATGGATGCATCGTGCAAAAGATAATGAAAATTAATGCTAATAATTTTTTTATTTTTTTACTGGGGCCTCTTATACTTGGCTGTAATTTAGAGTATGATGAAAATGATTAAATAGGGAAGAAGAAATTGTGAATGTTAGTGATTTATTCCGCATACATCTGCCATTTAGCCGATAAAAGGGAAACTCCTAAGAACTGTAATCCCGGCCTGAAAGTGTAGAGGACACCTGAAGCCGCGGAGGTGGTAAATATAAGAAGGTGGTCGTTTAATCCTCGAGATAGGAATCTGCCATTGAAGAGGGAGGAGTCTTCTTCTGGAACGGGTCCAAAACTGTTGGTCGAGCCGCAATGCGGTCCCGGCTCTCCGAGGTCTTAAGGTCTAAAAACATCTTCGGTCAGAGTCTAAGGTGTGCGGGTTCGAAACACGTTGAGGTCTGTCTAAAAAGCTGGAAAAATTTAGCGAAATCAACTCTTCCAAAACTGGGAAATTTTATTTCAACTTCAATATACTCGCTGATAAAGTTTGTATCTAAATAACTCGTACTTATTCCGTGTCCCGAGACAGGCGAAGGTACAGAAACCTATCACGTAAAAATAATTGCAACTATTATACTAATCACTAAAAGTTCAAAATCAGTAAACATAATATTGGAATCAAAGTAAATTCATACAAATTATGGATTAAAAAAAATCAGACTAAAATTGATTTAAACATTTTAAAAATTATTGAATTGCACTGCTCACAGTTATTCCAGAGTTTTGAGTTTTCACCCCTGTCGGCAGTCCTCATGACTGCGTATTTTAATTTCAGTAATCATACTTCGGTAATCATTTCATCTATAAATGGACGTTTCAACAAATATGTATCATCTATATTTAAGTGCAAAAAAGTTGACTGGATAATTCTAATAATAGATTGAATTGGTCAGGGGGTGCATTCAAAGATAAAACAAAATAAGCAAAACTTATTTTAATATGCCAACGTTTGGGCCTAAGATGTTGGACATCTTCAGGGCTGGGGGGCCGATGTGAGCCCGTAATATTTCACCTAACGATTCTTGTCTAGATTCTATGGAGTCGCATTGACCCCCCCCCCCCCCCCCCCCCAACCCTGAAGATGGCCACCATCTTAGACCGAAATGTTAGCACGATAAAATAAGTTTTGCTTATTTTGTGGTATCTTTGACTGTACCCCCTCACCAATTCAATCTATTATTATATCATCTATAGTTCGAAATGTTAGTTGAAACTTTTATATCTAGATGAAATTATTACCAACATCTACTCATTACCCATAATTACATTCTCTTTTTCATACTAAAGCTCATGATAACTTGTATTTTAGGAAATTATTACAAGGGAAACGAATGAAAAGTTAAAACTCGTTGTAACTCAACTCGAAGCGACAACCTGCGGAATAATTACCTTACTTTTTGTTTAAGTATATATACCTATAGTAAAGCATATATCCTTATAGGCATTGAAAAACAAATAGTTCACTGCTAGTGAATTTACTAAGTCGATTAATAACACTCGAGTATAGAGTTTATAACCTTCCCAATATATGAATTTCTGTTCCAACCCACGGCCACAAATAAACCGAAATCCAATGAAGCGGGAGAGAGAGAGAGAATGACGAAGAGCCGGCTCAAAGCGGGGAGGTGTTATTAGAACCGAGAACCACAAACCCGCTCAAGGGTTAAATTTAATGTAGGGGTGGCGGAGCACTGCCGACTGTATCACCTAATCCCTCCTAAATGATAAACCGCCCTGTTTTCCGATCGTCTCCATATATTAAGGTGGCAGTGCCAGATCTATCTGGAACACCCCCCACCAGAGGAAAAACTTTTCCGATACGAGGGAAAAAACATCAGTTCGCCAGAGCCATTAGTCAAATAGCGAGAGCTGTGTACATTGCCAACATCCCGCGGTGGAACCATACATCGTTCCGATCACATGCTCCCGGCCCAGTTACAATTTTCTCCTGTATAGCCTAACATGTTCTGATTTATAGAATCCTTACTCTGACGCGTGTTAATAAATAGTATTTTTTATAATTATCTATAAATCATAAAGTCTAACTGTTGTTATAAACTACGATCTCACAGGAAGGGATGGACTATTCGTTTGGATAGCTGAATCAAACATTAAAAACTAATTTCCAATAATATTCAGTACAGTAGGGCTTAGGATCATTACATTCTAGAGACCAATTCCTGAGACAACGGTTGTGCAGATAGTTGATTCGGGCTTAAAGAGTTTGGGAGAGCCTAGGAGAATCTATTAATCCTACATTGTCAATCCACTGTTACCAGAATTAATAATTTGGTTGTTATCCCAATTGCGCTTTACACAATAATCGTTTCAATTGCTAATTTCAACAGATACAACTAATTCCCAATAATAATTACAATTATTTTTATCAACCATATTTTCAACATTGGATCGATGTTTTGATCAATGTTAAGTTACGAATTTATATTATATACAAAGAAAAAAACTTCACCACTACTTCATTCGATGTACTTAAAAAAATTTCAAAACTTGTAAGCATGAATCATCCTGATATCTAATATGGACATGTGGAAGTTAGGTTTAGTCTTCATATTTAGAATTTTGCTTTAACCCTTAAATAAAGATTATTTTAAGTATATCTAGTTCGGAAGCCTGTTATGTGAAATTTACAACAAATAATTTATTTATTTGCTTCAACATAAATAGTATATTTAAGACGTTGATTGCCACGGCAATTTTCAGAAAGCTGGCCTAAAATGACAATTTGATTTAATTACATTATATTATTAAAAACTCTAATTCTAGTGCATCGAGTTTAATCGTAGCTGCACCAAAATGGCAAGTAAACACAGGATAACTAAGATAACTCTTAGTTGGTGTCCCAGAAAAGAACGCAATATACGAGTTATCTCGTAATTGGCAGTTAACGTGTTAAAAGGATATGGTTTATCCTCACTTTATCACTGTTATTCTTACTTTTCTTTTAACGATTCGTTGTTTTTATAAGGAATAGCTAAGTGAATGATGCATAATTCTCAATATACCTATTTTTCTGTACCACTATAACCCACGAAGGGGTATGATAGAGACCCTACTTTCCCTGAGACAGCGGCTGTAAAGAGGGTTAATTTGGCCGTGATCACACTAAACCGCCAGGTTTTTCCACAATTAAGGTTCCTAGGCTATACAGAGTTTGGGAGAGCCTATACTTTGGGATAGGAGGGTCAACAGATCCTACATAGCTGATCTATGGCTGTTAACAGAATAAATAATTTATCTGCCAGAGGCGTACTCGAACCTGGGATGCCGACAGCTCAGTAACTCTATACACTGAGCTACCCCACTACTAATTATATTTTATTATCAAACGAAAATATGACTAACCCTCAAAATATCATTGTTAAATAAAAATAAACCGTATAGGTGCGAAAATGTATTACAGCTAACACATACATACATTCATTTCACTGTTATTCTTTAAAAACAGAACTATTAAAGAAAGCTAATAGTAACATTGCACTTCCAGAAATTCTACAGAGTATTATTCAAATATTTTATTATTATTTATATTTGAACTATATTCAAATATAAATAATAATATATTTTCAATAGAATAATAATTTTCAAAAAAAAATTAAGGCGTGGTTAAAGGGAGGAAATGTTTGTGGCCTGAAAGGCCATTGATTTTTACATTGCTTTTTACTGAACAATAATACGCATATTATTAGGGCTTAAGAATCTATTAACTCCATTTCAGGCCATACTTCACTCGGCTTTAAAAAATTAATTTCAGATTAACAATAGCTTAAGACAGGGGAACCCATTATCACCTGTACTTTTCAACCTTGCACTAAAGGTTGCCCATTGATGTAGTCTTCACAGAGAAAAAGGAAACAGCATTCGCCAGAGTTGTAGAAGAATCAAGAGAGCAGTACTAGACTTGCCACTGAGAATAAATTAAAAAAAACTAGACACATGAAAACCCCTAGACAGAATGGGGAGAGAAGAGATTTAGTTGGCTTAGGCAAAAACACGTTCCATAGGTGTAGTACATTCAAGTATCTGGGAGGAGTAGTGACGGAGAGATATGATTTGGAAGTTGAAATTAAGGGCAGAATGGTAGCAGGAACCAGAATAAAAACAGAACTATTAAAGAAAGCTAATAGTAACATTGCACTTCTAGAAATTCTACAGAGTATTATTCAAATATTTTATTGTACATTGTATTCGAACGTCGAAGTTCTGACATAATACAAATATTTGAACTAAATTCAAATTCAAAAGAAAATTAAGGCGTGGTTAAAGGGAGGAAATGTTTGTGCCCTTTCAGTCTCGACCTTACTTAGCTCGTTCTTATGGTCTTTTAAAGATTAAAATTTATACAACTATTTTAAGTGGATGTTAAGCGATAACGTTGAAGGATGATCAATGTCTCCAGGTATTAAAAAATAAGGTATTGCATAAAATATTTGGTCCTGAAAAGGGTAGGTCTACTGGAGGGTTTAAGAAAACACACTACGCGAAAACACCGAGTGATAGAATCACGGAAGTTGAGATAGGCTAGGAAAGTTGTTGGACTTAGCAATGAAAGGATTCCTGAAAATTTTAAAAGGCGACTGGTGGCGAGGGGTAGGTGGGAGGATAGCTTTAATTAAGGGTGATCTGGTGGATTTGGATATAGGCGGTAATCCGTCTGCAGGTGAAGAACAATAGACGGTATCGGCATTGAGCAGTATTAACAAAAATGTCTTTCCACTTTTTCCAGGAAAGAAAAGGTTTTGTTTTATAAACACCTAGTGATCATGTATGGCAGTATGGTTCTGACAAAGGAAAACAGAATCGACTTAGAATACAATTTAAGCAAGATCGGGATAATAAATTGGAGGAGCTTTGCTGGAAACTGAAGAATAGCGTAGAATGGTGGCAGAAGGCCAGGTACACCAAGGACTGTAGCGCCCATTAGTGAGTGAGTGAAAAAATTAAAAGTCCCAAGAAGGACTTAATCACATTGTAGAGGACACAAGCTTATGAAAAAAAAGATTTTAACAGTATTTTTATGATATAAAAAACAAGTAACCATTGCTATACATACTAAATAACTAATTTGAATTTAACATACAATATTTATTTTAAGTATTAATGTTCCTTTGATTCTCAATATATTTTTAAAAAACAACTAAAAACCTAATGAGGGTAAAGCATGGCCGTTAACGTAGAAGGATGAACAATGTCTACAGGTATTCGAAAATAAGGTATTGCATAGAATATTTGTTCCGAAAAGGGATGAGTCCAAAGGATAATTTTAAAAGATTACATATAAAATGCCTAAGGTGATTGGTAAACCCTTGAGGAGTAGACCGAGGCGAAGGTGGGAGGATAGTTTTAAAGAGATCTTGCGGAATTGTATTTAAGCAGATATTCCCGGATACATGAAGAGCAATAGAAGGTATCAGCTTTGAGCAGTATTAATAATTTTGTAATTGCAAATAATAAAATATCAGTAAACAGTTTAAATTAAATAACATATTGCTACCAGAACTCCATCACCACAAACCAGAAATAAGTAACATAGTAACATAAGGGGTTGACAAACTTTTAAAGGGACAAACTAATTTACTTGAATATTCCGAGATGTTAAGAATTAATTAGAACTAATATGGATTTCAGTATATTTAAAAAAAAATAAAACCTATTTTAAATAAAAGTAATAATTGAATTATAGAAGTTTTGCTTTATAGGAAGTCAGAATTTCTGATAAAAACAGTAGGAGACTAAATGGGGACTGATGTGTTAGGTTCATTATTAATATTTTTTTGGAGGCAAGGAGATGTACTGGCCTGTCTTCCTTTTAATCTTTCATCTGGGAAAGACGTAAGAGAACAAAGGGTCCAAATCAGTGGAACAATATTTAATAGATCTGTTACGATTCAGGAATTACTGAAAACAATCTCTCAAGATTTAAGATGAAATGGAGCAAGGATAACCAAGAACAGGATGGGAGGATGACATTGATAAAGAAACTCAAAATATCCTTGGGCATGGGGATAGCTCAATAAATAGGGTACTGAGCTTCTGATCTTAAGGTCCCGAGTTCAAGATGATAAATAGCATATATAATATTTATTCTTCTCACAGTCCTGAATCTACTTGAGATCTGTAAATCCTGAGGCTCATCCATCCTTAATTGGAATAAAAACATGTCATCTGAGCTTAATCTTGATCAAATCACATTTGTGCACACCCATTAGCTTAAAAATAGTACTGCTACCTACCCTGTATTGTACCGAATACATTTCATGGAATATAACTACCTATTCCAATGACTTAGCACTAGTAAGTAACTTATATGGTACACTGCTAGGAGCTTTTTAGACAACACCTAGCCTTGTCGAAAGGATTATACTTGAGGTTAATCCCATGAAAACTAGAAATACTGAAGCAGTGGAGATCCCAGTTCCAAGAGAGAGGTGATGGATGACCTTCAGCCAGTATAAGTTTGATGCAGTATCTGAATTGGTGTAATTGGGTTTAATGATCAAAACAAGCTAATGCAGCACCATTTCAAGATCAAAATAAGGATTCAGCTGCAAATAGTGCTTATTTTGGACTATTGCGTCAATTTATAAGTAGAGTAATATAAGAAACCCACAATTTATAAGAAAACCACAATAAATCTGTACAAGAGACTGATCCGACCAGATGTGTTATATGCTTTTAAGTCTTGGGCATAGAGCAAGGCATTTTTCAAAAGGGAAATTCTTAATCTAATACATGCAAATTGAATAAGATAGGAAAACCAATCAATAGTTGTTTAGAATATAATATATAAGATAAGAATATAAGGAACGTGATACAATAATGCTCCTTAAACTAAATTAGCTGAGGAAGGCTCGGTCATGTGGTCAGAATAGAAGATCAGGAATTACTGACAACAAACTCTCTAGATTTAAGATGAAATGGAGCAAGGATAACCGAGGGCAAGATGGGAGGATGACATTGATAAAGAAACTCAAAATATCCTTGGAATCCTC
The DNA here is from genome assembly GCA_964056705.1 of Troilus luridus. Taxonomy (NCBI): domain Eukaryota; kingdom Metazoa; phylum Arthropoda; class Insecta; order Hemiptera; family Pentatomidae; genus Troilus; species Troilus luridus. The sequence goes on from OZ057414.1 coordinate 102,206,707, forward strand.
AGTTTAATGGTAGCAGGGCGAAATTGTGACAAATTGAGGAGGTGGTTGGAGGTAGGTTGTTAACAGGTTTTCATATGGCTCAGATAGATATGACTTTTAAAAAATATATGTACATCATAGTCATAAACATAATCAGTACATCCATGCAAACATTTTCAAATTTTCTTATATTATTTACATTTTAATAGTACAGAAACGGGAACATTTATATTGTAAATTATATGAAAATACCCGTGGACAAATAATAGAAAAAGAAATAAAAAGAAAATTAAAAAAAATGCTTTAAAAAATAAGTAAAATTATATCAATACATCACAGATAAAAAAGAAAAAGGTAAATACAACAAGCAATATAAAAATAAGGAACAATCTAAGATAAAGAAAATTTAAATCTAATTAAAAATTATAGTTGTGTAGCATCAGTTGATTTAGACCAGCATAACAAGATAGTTACAGACAAAAAATTGAGTATGTAGATATAGCTGAGAAATTTAATAATTAATTAAATATTAAAATATTATAAAAACAAAATATATTGATGCTAAAAGCCAATTTCTCTCCATGAACAAAAAAGACATTAAGAAAAATGCTTAAGGCAGAATTATTGGGAACTGCTAGTAAGGAAATTCATCAACATTAAATAATTTAGTACAGATTATTAATATAATTGTTGATTTATGAAATACCAACTATTACTTATGTTACATATGTATATAATACAATATAACCAAAAAAAAAAGTATATTCAAAGTGAAATCTGGAAGAATAATTTGATTAGAATCATTATAATGTTATATTATCCACTTATTAACTTATAGTTAATTATAATACTATAAGTTATTATTATATAGCGTCGGAGATGGATTTTTAAATAAAAACAATGTTGCAGAAAAACATTGTCTTCAAGGGACATAATCCATAAGACTATGAGGACGTCATTGAAGTGGCATAAAAAATGTGATTCCAGTCTGGCAGTTATTGTTCTTAGGTTTCACAACAGTGTTACTTTTCCGAGGTAAGGTTATTAGCCCTACATTCAACCCCCAACCTGGAGGGCCAGGTATTTTAATTATAAGTTTTTGTCCTGAGTCTAGATGCTTCCATTACAGCTGCAACTCCAGACCACCCTTCGCTAAGAATTAAAAATTAAATAATGAAAATAAAATCCACATAACAGTAGTGCAAAAAAGAACTATGGCCAGCTTACCATGTAGATTTTTAAAACTTAAAGGTTTTTAATCATCATTGTTGTCACAGAAAACTAAAGTAAGATTGCATAGAACTTTTTCTAGATCTATTCTTACATATTCTGGTAAAGCGTGGACATTTACAACCACTATCGCAATTACATTAAGAATCTTCAAGAAGAAAATACATAGAAAAATATTTGGCCCCTTGTTCGATAAAGTAATTCAAGAATGGAGGAAAAGAACAAATAATTTGCTCTACAACTTATACAATAATATCAAAATTGTGAGCTTAATAAATTGAATGATTTGAATTGAATGGTAAAAGCATGTTAGAATGCTAAAAAAAAAAAAAGATGCTTCAAAGCAGAATTCTTGGAACAGAAGAAGAGGAAGACCTTGTAAAAGATGGATGGATGATGAGAGGGTGACCTCAAACTGTTGAAAGTAACTGGAAAAGGCTAAGGATAGAAATATCTGGAGGGGTTTAGTCCAGGTAGCCAAGGCCCACTCCAGGCAGTAAAGCTATGCACTAAATAAGTAAGCCGAATGTATTAAAATAAATAATCTGTTTAGGTAAGAGAAGATCAAATATTTTATTGGTTTAAAGATGTCTAAGGGTATTTAAAAATACCTCCAAAGATGCAGCTTGTTCATATGCTCAAGCAAGTTTAAATTTTAGATTCATTGCGCTTTGGTATAGAGAAATGAAGTAAAACCCCAAGAAGTATAATATTTGTCAGAATAAATATATGTGTGCGTGTGTATGTGTGTGTGAAAGAGGAGAGAGAGAGATTCATGTAAGAATATGTCACTCACCCAACAAATCCTCCCGAGTTGTGGGCCATTTCTTCGAGACATCTGAAATATATTTTTTTCATGATTAAAGATTATGTGGAGAACTAACAAAAACATTTAAAAAATGTAAAATAACTTTTGTAAATTAGTAAAAAAATTATATGAATCTTATAAAATTCAAAAATTGAAAATAATTGCTGGATATTGTGGAAAAAATTTTCATTAATATAAAAATTGTTTCGATTAGAAAAGTGTAAAAATGAAATCCATACATTTATTTATTCATAAGACATTCATTTTATTGTCGGTGTCATAAAATAATAGTAAAACTAAATCTTAACATAAATTTCACCGTAAGTGATTACATACTTACAGTTATCATACTAAAAACTACACAAGGTAAAGTAGCCAGTAGACATACAGAGAAATGGGCTTGTCCCTTTTTTGCTGCTATAATTTGTTGAAATCACTCAGAACAGGAGTAAGCTTGATTGGTGGTTCTGAGATCTGTTCATAAATATTAAATATTAATATATGTAACAAGTATACAATAAGTGTTAAATTGTTAGAAGGTAAAATTAATCAACTTCATTTTGTGAAAATGGAAGTTAGTTAGTACATAATTGTTCTTGAACCATATTTACTCTTCATTATTGACAAAATTATAAACAATTATTAGTTAATGATAATTTCACATTCGTATCAAGAACAGATAGTAAAATTGTTTTAATCTGACCTAGCAACTTTTTCACAAAATGGAGGTGAACACTTTTACCTTCGACTTGATGACATTACAAAATTTAAATGAATAATAAAGATTACATGACAACACAAATATAATTTTTATGTGATATATGAAGTAACTCAGGAAAATGTGATATTCTATCTACTATTAAAGCATAGCTCAGCTTGTTCGGTATGTTGAGATAATTTAAATAATATATAAATGAAAACAGTTTTTAATATACGACAGATAATTTTGAACATGTTTTATTTCTAAATAAATAATATTAATCATAAGAAATTGAATGAACCTATGAACTATGGAGTATTTTAAACTCAGAAGAAACACTTTTTTTTATTGTTCAAGGTCACATCACATATTAGAAACATAAAAAGATATAACACTTAACATTATTATGCAAAACTTTACTATGCACAGAAATTGAAATAGGAATCGAAATCACAAAAAAACACAATATTTATTTTTAAAAACAGGTTTTAAAAGGATGATTTAATTAATTAAATTACACTTGCGAATCTAGTGGTCTTAAGCGAATTATAGGGCCCCTAAACTGACTTATTTTCCGCCTTAGCATACGCTGCTACCAACGGATTTGTAAAAAATATTTTGAAAAATTAAAGAATAATGAAAAATTGAAAATTAACAAAGCAATAAAACATTGTTTATTTCATTTTAGAGTATAGCAAACAATAAATTACCATTTCGTTTAGAATGGCACTTACATCCTCTATATGTGTGTATATATATATAAAGTTTTTTTATTTGGTACAACTTTTTTAAATTATTATGCCTTGCTTAAAACACTTCCCCAATTACTTTTCCACCTGTTCCCTGTCAAGCTACTTGGGGGGGATATTAAACGAATTTTCAATAAAACCGGTCTTGTTATGAAAAGGCACTTTGAGACAAGTGTCTTGGCGGTAATTTCTGAGAGTATATACTTTTCAATTCAAACATATTTGTAACAAATACAAAACAACATATAAGTATGTCAATCATTTCCTCTTTCTTTTTAAGTTTAAAACAATTGTTCTCAGAGATAGAAGACGGGAGGATACGGCATTATCTATCGTGACTGTGGGTGGATTATTGGATATAAATATTTTTTTCTCGAATATTTATAGAAGTTGATTTCCTTAATGAGGTTATATTAAAATTGAATCAATAATCAATACAGTACATCATAAACAAGCCAATCTGCACAGATCCATCATTAAAAGCGCATGGTACTCTCATTTTATTTTCATTATCATATATATAATTATAGGATCATAAGTTGAACTTGATTCTAAATATTTACAAGTTATTATGTCTAGATAATTATTGATAATAAGTCTTTAAAGTATTATTTAACAATAATAATAATTGTTGTGCATTTGTGGGTGAAAATTGTTAAAATAGATATTCGTGGGGGGGATGCTATAGTATTAGTATTTGTCGGAATTGGTTGTTTCGAGGTTAGTTTTCTAATAATTTTTAAAACAACCAATGTCTCTGAAAAAATATCACTGTATTAATATTTAATAAATATGATTCATTAGAGTGAGTAATAAGGAAAACGTTGAACTGAAGCTTCATTGATAATGCATTTGAACTTGGTGTCGTTGACTCCGTCGGTTAGTTACTAGCGTAGCCACAATGAGAGTTCTATATTTACTCGTTAATTTTATTTAGTGAAAATTACATTTATTAATTTAGCTTTTCCGTGTTATTAATTAATATAAATTATATAGAATTATTTTTCGAATCATCTCAATATGATTTTAAATCATTTGTTTCCAAGTTACTGATAATGATACTGTTGGTAACAGTAATAAGGGATTCGTTCGCGGTCTCAGTGAGTATATGTTTTTGTTTCAATATTTGTCGTGTATAAAGTTTTACAACTATGCCACCCAAGAAACGAGAAAAGGAAAATGAACCACCAAACAAGAATAACAAAACTGAAAATAATAATGGGGATCACGAACAGTTTTTACAGGCGTTTGAGAGTAAGTTGTTTAAAATATTTATCCCTCCCTTTTTCTTGAAAGGTGCTTGTTTTATGATCTTTTAACACTTTTCTTTGTTATAATCATAATTTTGTGCCTAATAACAGGATTTTAGTTCGAAATTACTTAATGTAACCTGTATTCTATGTTTTTAACTTGAAACTACCTAACTTAATTGTGTAACAAAGAATGTGTTTTTACCTCTACTCAATTTTTTCAATAATGTTTACAATCAATTTTTTTGTCACAATAAAAATTAACTCATTAACAACGTTTTAAAATGGTATTTTGTATATTTCAGAGCCCACTCAAATTTATAGGTACTTAAGAACTCGACATATGATTAAGGTATGTATTAGATCAATATATCTTTTATTTTAAACAAGAATATTCATAAAGTATTGAAGTGTAATTGTTTTTCCAGCCCATATTTTTACTTCGAACTCTACTCTACATGAAACATAGGATGTCAAGAAATCATAAAAGACGTAAGAGTTTTAAAGTCGATTCGATGCTTCAGACTATTACAAACAGGTAATGTTTATTTATTTTTGTCCTGATTTAAGCAGACTATCTTGTCATATTGTGTGAACTGAATCTTGTTTTATTAAGGTAGTTAAATGATTGCTTGTCAGCAAAAGTGTTTAAAAATCTTTTTATTAAAATGTTTGTGTGTGAATTAATGTGAGTATATCTTTGTAACCATTTGTCAATGTGAACTTGTCATAACACTTAACCATCAATTATTGGCTCTTCTGAATCTAGACAATTTATTTTCTTGGTATTAGCTTTACACATTTCACTAAGGGATATTTTGATTTTCTATTGATTTAACTAAGTATTAATTTTGAAATAGTTATTCTTTTTACAACTGGTGTATTAGTCTTGTTTCTTTTTGAAGTTTAAGGAATACTTTAAACAGTTAAATTTTTCTTTCCATTCTGATAATCATAATGTAATTCCTTTACTATGTAACTCTTTCTACTTATTTTTTAATGTTTATTAATAATTGAGTAATAAGTTATTGATTACTTTCCTGTCATTACTACACTTCTATCCACCTCAGAGTTCTGTTATAATAATATATAATATTTCTTTCTATTTGTGGAATTGCTTGTGGTATATTAAAGAGACAAAAATAACGTGTCATTCTTTTCTTCTTAATAAAATCTTTAGTAATGATCATTATGTAAGCATTATTATTTATTGATTATTTTTTCCTAATGAGCTGTATCATTTGTTCTTTTTATTTTACCCGCTTTTATATAAATAAATTCTTCATGTTCAAAACTTATTGTGTTTATTTTTAACTAACTATCAACATCGCTACAATAGTCCACGGAATCTAAATATAAGTGGTACCTAAGTTTAAGAACGCCTGGGCTAGATTTTGAAAATATTGGTAACAAAACCATGTACTATTTTCTAATCTATGTCTGTTGCTTAAATTATTTTTTATTGTTTTCACTTTCTCATCCTGTTACATCTTAACCATTTTATTTACTATTATAAAATAATAGTTCTGAATAACTAATTCTGGTTATTAAGGAATCAATACAGCTTCCTCCTTGCTATTGATTTTATTTTATAATTCTATAGCCATCACTATGTTAACGAAGCCTCTAACAATATTTTTTTAAAAGGATTATTTAGATTTAAAAAATATAAACATTGCTTTTGTTAATGAAAAGGTTTTATTAATCTCTTGAAAGACAAGAAGTGGGCGGCTTTTCTATCGGACATAGCTAGCTTTGTAATGAGATGTAAATGCTTATATTTTTACTGCTGTTCTGGATCATTTTTAAAGTTTTAGGATAAGCTCTAGATAAACATTTCTCAAAAAAGGTCATTGTCAGTTGCATTTAAACCTGGTGATTGAGAGTATTTCTATATTATGATTAAAATAGGAATAAGAATGTATTTTAAGTATACTTAGCTACAATACGTAGAAGTTAAAGCTTCTTGACTGAATCATCAAAATTTCGAAAACACTGATTACTGGATCAATTTATATTGATGTGTTGTTGACTTTGCTTCTTCGAGCTTGACAGTTTGTTGTATTAGATAAGTTTTTTATTTGCCTGCATTAATATTAATTCTACGAGGTAATATCTCAGCACATCAGATTAGAGATGCAGAAATAGTAGGGACCAGTTTCCCAGGCCGAAATATAAATATGTGAATGGTTTTATTTACAATTTATAACAGTACTAAGTTGTACAATCGAATTCTCATTTTCTAATGTGTGGAGTTCTATCTAGGACTTATTCTTCTCAAAGCATTTCTTAAAATCAGGGTAAAAGAAAATTGAAATCCTTACAAATTACTAAAAGCAGTGTGTGATATGTGGAATAAGGAATTAATGAATTTTTATAGTAACTACTACTGAATTTTAATTCCTCTAATTTTCTATACATAATTTAATTGAACTTTTTTGAGCTTAGTGCTGGAAAATATCGGTGCTCCTTGATCAAAAATTGTTCCAATCATTAGTACATTCAAGTAACATTAGTTCCCTGGAACTGTCTGCTTTTTCAATCTCTCAATTACTATCTGTTACCATAGAATCAAGATATTTGAATAATTTGCACTCCCAAAAACTATGAGGTTTATTGTAGCTGATTCTGCTGATATTCATGTGAACAGTCTTTTCTTCATTGATATGAGGACCAGGGTTTCATTGTACCTTTACCTGACATCTCATATTCTTTTGAGTCATTCTTATCGAATAATCTGTTAAATGTAAAGTTACTTTTTTCATTAAAATATAAAAACATCCCATATTAATGGTATGTATTTGACCGACTGGCTTTTGTTTGGGGTGGTTAAGTATAATTTTAAGAATATTTTTAGCTTTTTGTGCTAAAATGGTTATATGGTTTAGGTGTCTAAAAGTCAAGAAGAACCGGATAATTATGTATAAAGCTATTATACATAATAGGATGTTAATAGTTGGGGGTGCAGTCAAGAAAACACGCAAAAATAGGTGAAACTATTTTATTTTAAGTGCCGACGTTTCGACCTACTATGTAGGTCATCTTCAGGGCTATGAGAAAACAGACAAAAAACAGAATAGACTGTAAAAATACATAAAATAGAGGTACAGAAAAATTAACAAAATGTAGAGATATAAAAAAAGTGAAGGATATATAATGAAAGGATATATGAATAAAGATGATATCATCTTTAGAAGAAGATATCATCTTTATTCATATATCCTTTCATTATATATCCTTCACTTTTTTTATATCTCTACATTTTGTTAATTTTTCTGTACCTCTATTTTATGTATTTTTACAGTCTATTCTGTTTTTTGTCTGTTTTCTCATAGCACTGAAGATGACCTACATAGTAGGTCGAAACGTCGGCACTTAAAATAAAATAGTTTCACCTATTTTTGCGTGTTTTCTTGACTGCACCCCCAACTATTAACATCCTATTATAGTACCTACAGTCAACTAATTTCTTTCTCACATATTATACATAATCTTATCTGGTTGACTGCATAAGTTTAAGCCAATGACTTTTTCCAACCTGACAACTGTATTTGGGAATGAAAACAGTTTATATTAATTTTGTGAATTCAAAAAATAAGGCTAATTCTATTGCATATCCATACTTTTCAATCATGTCAATGTTTTGTTTTTGTCCATGCAAAAAATAAGATAATAGTTTTTTTTTAAAGTAATCAGATATATTTGTGTTAGATTTCTTTAAACTCGTTAATATCCAACAATTCAAGCAATAAATACCAACCCAATAGAAGTATGAGCTCATTTTAAGACATTTATTATATTAATTTGTCAGAGTCATTATTATTAATGTTAAAGACCATGTGTATACTTTATAATGTTCTCTATACTTTAGAGATTTACTAAGTACGTTCTATTTTAATACTTATTTGTGTTAAGAGTTTTATTTAACTGTTAATCCAATTATTAATTGTATATATTGTGTGTTTTATTATTCCATCAATTTCAGATAAACTTTTTAAACTTATTTAGAAATTTATTATTGTATGATGTTCTGTTTAGCTGTGCATCACAGCTAATATTTTAAAGACTGTAATACGCATGGATTGATTTATGTGCTCCAATATAGGCATATCTGTTTATATTTGAGAGACTTCACTACATGAAATACTTTCAATTATTGTTATAGAAGAAAAAACTATTATTTTTTAAAAGTTTTAAATCATTAATTTATAACCATAATTTATTGCTCAAATTAGTGTTGATGGTATTGAACCTAAGTATGAGTTAAAAAGATTTAATTTAATCGAGTGAATGACTAATCAGTTGGAGAGTTAAATAATTACTGACTATGTTGATTTAAAAACTATCTTTTTAATATTTTAAATATAATATGTATTTAAGAAATGAGTTGATTATAATTTTAATATAATTAAGGTTTTTGTTTATAGGTTACAGCCCCAGCAACCTATTACAGGGTTTTTAACATTGACGTTTTTAGGATTTTATAATAAATCAAGTAAGTTCCTTCTTGTCTACCTTTATTATGAAAAATATTGATTTATTTATATTCATTGAAGAAAATTGAATCTATTTTGTTTATAGATAGATATAAAATGCTCTTTATTATTAAATTATTTACAGTGGTTTCTTTTTAATTTTATTTACAACATTAGCAACTACAGCATGGTACTTTATACCGTCTGCCGTTATTTTGTTTACATATAAGTATGTATTCAGAAATTAAAAGTGTTTAATATTTAGCCTTGGAGCCAGCATGTAAAAGATAAATCATTAATTAATATCAAACTAAAAAAAAAATTTTTTGAAAGTTTTATAAGGCCAATTTCACGTTGGTAAACTTTATCAAACTAATTTATTATTCAATTAAACTTTATTTGAATGAATTTATAATGTGGTCTGTATATATCTTTTTAGCAAATGAGCCTTAAACTTACATAGGTCCTTCTATTCCTATACACTTAATACACATAAGCAGTTTTTTCTTGTATGCGTTTCATAACCCATGTTTCTCTGTAATATTTAATCAGGCTAATCATTGTTTAGTGATTACCATTATTATAGAACTTTACTATATGCTGAAGTGGAAAGTAGCATTATTATATGCTGAATTGCAGAGTAGCATTGGTTCCCTGGAACTGTTGCAGCTCTTTTTCAGTTTCTCTGTTACTATCTGTTGTTACAAAAGGGTCAAGATGTTTGAACAATTTGCTCTCTAAAAAACTATTGAGTTTTGTAGCATTTAACTTTATGTAAATGTTTTTTTCTTCATTGATACGGGGACCTTCATAGTATGTTTACTTGAAATCTCGTAGTCTTTTGAGTCATTCTTATTAAGCAGGTTCGTTCACTTCTTTGATACTCCTACAGCAAGAAGTTCCTCCTTAAAGTTGTTCTGGCTACACTCAGGATACACTTCCACTAGATCATAAACCTGCTGAAAATCTATTGGTAGGTGCTACAAATAAATATTGTTTTAAGATGACTTCTATGGGACCTAGTGGTTAACAAACAAATCTGTGGTACAACCCTTCCTGCTTAAGCTACACATTGCTAACTCTCATCATTTTAGACTATGAATCATTTATTATTGTTTATGGATATCACTTTATATTCAATAATTAGGAAAGAAATTCCTGGGTAAAAAGTTATGTTTTATTTATTTAAAAAGTTTTCATATTAATAATAGATTTTTTCTTTTCTTGCTGCCTCAGGCTTTTAAACAGAACAATATATTTCCGAGTATTCTTTCCTTCAAATGAATTTTTGTTCAGCAAAAAGATATATTTTATTAAATTTTACTTTTTTATTAAATTAAGATCAGAAGTACTTATTTTAATTATCATTCATTTTCTTTAAGCTCAAATAATTGCATTTGACTGTTTTAATTATTTTAATGCTTCTTAATTATAGGTCAAGGTCAAGAAGACCCGGTTAAGGTCGAAACTTTACTGCTGAAAGTTTGTCATAAAAAGAGGAAAGACGTTTCTTGTCCTGTGTTAACGGTATGTTGATCTATGTTTTGTTCTTATTTTATGGCTGTATTTACAACCCTGTATATTATAATGTAAAACTTATTGTAATATTTAAATATTTACCAGTAATTTATCTTGACAATATCTTTTTCGGGCTACCTATTCTATAAATGTTGAAAGAAAAAAAGTTTGTTTAGTGTTTTCTACATTTTTCTATTTCTGACATCCCAGCTGCATAAGTTTTGTTGAATTTTGTGTTAGTGATTGTAAAAAAGCTTAATTTAACAAAATGTTTAGGTTAACCTAATGTGTTTTAATGAATATTAGACTAAAATTCGATGTATTCTATGAGTACCTCTAAATAGATTTATAATTAGACATACATTTGGTCAACTTTTAAAGTTAATTTCACTTGGAAATTATGCATCTTAATATTATTAAATTATTATAATATTCAGAATGTTTTTATATAATTTTCACTCCAAGACACTGTGTGGAACTATTTTTTTTTCATTTTGCTGCAGTTGACATCTGCTCTTAATTTATCAATATTGTTTCATTTGTTAGTGAAAACATTTCAAGATCTTAATTTTATTATTAATTTTGTTTTACCAATCAGGTTTCATTAGGGACCAGTTACGTGCCTCTCAATCCCTCAGAAGAATTCCCCCCTCCAAAGGCTCCAACCGTATCGGTCCCTACAGAATGTTTTTCATTATCAGGACAGTTGGTAAAATCATACCATTTACTTCTCAGGGTTTCTACCATGTCTTCAAACATAACTGCTCTGCCGGCAATCCTTGATGATTCAAGTAAGATGTTTTTTTATAATGAGTGTTTTATTTTAATTTAAAACATAGTAAATTACCTGTTTAATATATATCATCATATCTATGTAACCATCTTTACAAAGCATATATGTAAACATCTGTCAGCTAACATTTAAGTTATATGAGGGCTATTCAGAAAGTAAGGAACGTTTCTACATGATGCTGCCAGGCACACGTCAATAGCGTATACATTGGTGTGCTTGTGCTCGGCACCTCAGTCAGCGTCCAGCTGTGACAACGGGGACATCTCTGCGCTACTCGTTTTTTTTAATATTCAAATTTGAAATGTGTGCTGCAATCCAAAATCCCGCCAGTTGTGAGGTGCGGTCTGTGATTCGTTTTTTGTTGGCAAACCAATTAAAACCAATCAATATTCATCGGGAACTGTGAAGTGTACGGGAACAATGTAATGAGTGACAGTTCTGTTAGGAAGTGGTGCATTCAGTTTAAAAATGGCCGAACAAACATTCATGATGAAGAGAAGAGTGGACGTCCGAGCATTGTGACTGACAATCTGGTCGCCAAAGTTGACGAAAAGATTAGTGAAAACCGCTGTTTCCCAATATCTGAGCTTTCTCTATGTTTCCCACAAGTTTCACGGTCTTTATTGTTTGAAATTGTTACACAGAAGCTGGGCTATTACAGATGGGTGCCAAAAATTCTTACAGATCACCATAACGAACAACAAAGGGGGGCAACTTTGACGTTTTTGGAGGCCTACCACAGTCATGGTGATGCACTACTGGATCGAACCGTAACAGGAGACAAAACATGTGAATTGTGAGACAAAATTACAGTCCTTAGAGTTGGGGTACACAAGTTCCCCTAAAAAACCAAAGAAATTTCTGCAAACTTTTTGTCAGGAAGGAAGATCATGCCAACAGTGTTCTGGGACAGGCAATGTGTTCTTCTTATTGATTTTCTCGAGCGTGGTGCAACAATAAACTCTGAGCTAAACATTGATGAACCCTTAAGAGAGCTGTCCAAAACAAGCGCCAAGGAAAATTGTCATCCAAAATTTTGCTTTTGCATGCAATGCCCAACCTCACATGGCAAACCGTATTCAAGAACTCCTGAACTCGTTCAACAGGGAAGGTTGTCCTCATCCCCCTACAGTCCTGATCTTGCTCCAAGTGATTTTCGCTTGTTCCCGAAAAGAAGACCTGGCTAGCAACACAGCGTTTTGATGATGATGAGGAGCTCCAGGTCGTACCACTAAGTGTCTGAGATCATAGGGGGCAGAATTCTATGACGCAGGAATTTCAAAGCTTGTCCACCGCTATGTTAAGTGCCTGAATTTGAATGGTAATTATGTTGAAAAGTTGTATTTTAGTCCCTCTTTCACATATATATAATAAAATGTTTTTCTTGTACTTGGTTTTTTTAAAATTCCTAAATGTTCCTTACTTTCTGAATTGCCCTCGTACCATCACTAATACAGCCTTATTTATAGAAGTTTGTTGTACATTATTGTTCATGCCACTTTATAACAACCTTTTATATCAGAATATTATATTTAAAAACCTATGATGTATAAAGGTTTGTTATGTTGTGTGGGCCTAGGTTTGAAAATTAATAATTTTTTTAATAAATCTTCTATATTGTACAATATCAAAACATTCACATTACATCAATAAAATATATTTTAAAAAAATTTTTAATCAACAAACTAAAGGAAAAATCACTTTAACTAGGATCTTGTTGACTTACGTCATTATATTATTTATAATTTTATTTAATTTTTTTATAATTATTATAATTTTTGAATATTTTTATTTTGAAGAGAAAAGATTTGTCCAGACTGGGATTAGAACCCGGGTCTCCCACGCATCCGTTGTTGTACTGCCACTTGAGCTATCCTGGCACATACCTCGGTCAGACAAATCTTTTCTCTTCACCGATCCCATATCCCCGTGTTCTCGCAATTTGCGATGTATGTTAAGGGTCCGATGCTTAATACAACATTTGGGATGTATATTATAAAAATTATAAAAAATTAAAATAAAATAAATATAAATTATAAATGACGTAAATCAACAAGATCCTAATTAAAGTAATGTTCAATAAACATTCTTCCCCTTGTTACATCGCGAATAGCGAGAACACAGGGAAATGGAATGGGTGAAGAAAAAGGAATTGTCTGACCGAGGTACGTGCCAGGATAGCTCAAGTGGCAGAGTACCACGACGGATGCGTGGGAGACCCTGGTTGGAATCCTGGTCCTGGACAAATCTTTTCTCTTCAAAATAAAAATATTTAAAAATTATAATAATTACAAAAAATTTAATAAATTAAAAGAAAAATCACCTCAACTGTTCTTTACATCTATATTTTTATATATCACAGTAATTTATTTTTGTTATTATTTAATTATTAGTGCCTTAATTTATCTAAAAATTTCCAGAGGAACCAGCTACTAAGAAACGAAAGATTAGTAAATCCAGTGAAGATGATAAGCCGGTTCAATTCGGCACTGAAGTAATAATTTACGATAAACAAAACCGTTGTCTCCTCACTGATGGTGAATATGAATTTTTGTTGGAGAAATTGGATGGAACGGCAACAAAGATTAACAACTCCCTATCAACATGGGAAGATATTTCTTTCGAAAGAGAGGTAACATTATTGATTTTTTTTTCTTTTTTAACCAAAAAACATTCTTACTTCAATCAACTTTTTTGTATAGCCACATTTTTCATCTGTATAGTTGATTTTTTTTTCTGCCTTCTAAGTCCGTCTGGGTCTGCTCACTTTTCTTTTAGCTTGTATGAACCATTTTACTTTTCTGTCCTCTGGGAGTCTGTACTTACAGGCAAGATCGGCAGTAGAAAAAAAAACTGCTGTTAAAATAATGGAACTGGATCTACTTTATTAATTCTAAGTAATGCTGTTATCATTAATTTGTGGGCTTTTACAATGCTTGATAGTACCTTCTCACTAGTGTGGAGTGTGTGTGTGCGAATTGATAGCTATATTAAGATGTATCACCATAAATTATATTTAGTCAAGGGAATCTTTTAAATGCATTTTTTTATATTCAAAGACTATCCCATGACTTTCTTTAAAACTCTATTTTCTGTTGCAAAAAATTATTTTATCCCTTATTTTAATCAAACTTGTAATGTTAATAAATGATATAACTTTTTTAGAATTTTTTTTTTTTTTATTCCACCAATTTACGTAATTTTAGTATGGATTGAATTGATCAGGGGTGCTTTCAAATACAGAGTAGAAAACAAACTTCATTCTGGGGCCAATTCCCTTTAGAATAACAATCATGAACAAAAAAAATAAACATAATATATATCTGGCCAGAAGGTTACATAATAATTAAAGAACTAATTAAAAGTGACAAAAACAATAGAAATGAAATACCTAAAAAGTACAAAACTTTACAGGATTTTAACTAATTGTTGAAAATCAATATATTAATACCAACAAAATTAATAAAATAGTTAATAACAAAATTACTAAATAAAATAAATGAATGGGATAGCATGCAATAAAGTATTTACATAGTCTATATCTTCTTTGGGAAAAATAAACAAAACATGTAGGCAACAAAATCGATTATTTAATACTAATTTATTTAAGCAGATGATTGACCTGCTCAGAGAGCATCTTATTTGGGATGTCAAGAGATGTTGGAAAAGCAAGAATTTAAATGAAGGCAGTGAAGAAGCATGATAGCGGATGAGTGGTGGAGCGGGTGAGGAACGCTCGAGTGCTTTGGTTCTGTAGGAAGGAATGTAGAGATCGGAAAGGCGGGATCTTGTTTTGTGGTGCTGGACATAGGGTTTCAATTGGAGGAGACTGTAGATATATAAAGGGTGTTGCCAGTTAATGGATTGATATAGAAAAGCACTAAGGAAATATTGTTTACGAATGGGAGGGGGGAGCCACTTTAACTCATAATAGAGATGTGACACCCAAGATCGCCTCGAAATACCAAGGACAAATCTTAGAGTGCAGTTCATTATTTGCTTTAAACGGTCCTCAAGCATTTTCGAAAGGCCCCCGTATACCACACTACAGTATAATAATAATACAAAATAAGCAAAACTTATTTTTTAATTGTGCCAATGTTTCGACCTACGATATAGGCCATCTTCAGGGAAACCAAATAAAGGGAGCCTAGTCTGCAGTGACTTTTCAAACAAACAACTGTCAACTCAAACGTTGGCACAATTAAAAAATAAGTTCTGCTTATTTTGTTATCTTTGACTGGATCCTCTGACCAATTCAATCCATCATTAGAATTATCCAGTCAACTATTTTCCACTCTTACATAATTTTAATGTTTAATTTTAAAAATTAATGTTATTTCAGATTCAGGAGCAGCACATTGAGTCTTTCCAGGACATGGCCAATGGGCCAACATTAAAAATTAGGTTGCAGTGGTCTCGTGAACAAGTGACTCCTATTATTGACCGACCACCGCCTATCATTCCAATCTGCAACTCGGAATTAGTGAAAGAAAATAATAATAAAACTGGTGAGAAAATAATTTTATTTTATTTTTTAGGCATTTTCAATATAAGTTATTATTCAGTTCTAATTGTAATAAATTATAAATTTCAAATCCAGGAATGGAAGTAGCCAAACAGTTGGACGGCCCATCGGTCGTATACCATTTCCTGTACAACGGAAATACGAAACAACAAACTGAGACAGCTGTTGACTTACAGTGTGCCTGGTGCTCCATAGATTGTAAAACTTTATATTCGCTCTTGAAGCATTTGAAGCTTTGCCATCCTAGATTTAACGTTACTTATGTGGTGAGTACCTTTATAATTTTATGGGATGTGTTGTATATTTTTAATTTGTTCATTATTTTTTGTTTTATGTTAAAATCTCTATATCAAATACAAATTTGCTATAAATTCTCTTGTTCATGTATTCTACATTAAGCCAAAAAATAAATAAAAAACATAGTAATATAAAAAAAAAGTAAATCTATATTTGACTCATTAGGAAAACTCCCTTGCTTTATAATCTGTAATAACAAGTGGTTGCCCTGTAATTTCAAACACTAAGTCAGTTAAAATTTTTAGGCTGAAAGAATTTTTATTTTGAAAAGAAGAATTATAATTAAATTTAATTGAAAATTAATGTCTTTATAACTATGTAAAAATATTGAATTATGCAAATATATTAAGGTCAACTGTTTACACCACTTTTTAATATTTCAGTTCACAATTTCCAAAAAAAAACTTATAATTTCTCAAGAGCTGGCCAAAAGTACAACAGCTTATTTATGGTCTTCTTAGAGTAATTATTTAATAAGAAGATTTTCTGATTACAGCTTTTGCTAACTGTTAAATATTAGTCAAACCGAACTATTTGTACCAGTAGTAAAATAAAAAACTAAATCAATTACCTGGGAGTCAAAGTAACTCAGCTAAGTGTCCTTCAACACAAGCTGTGATTAATAAATTATTCATTCTGTAAAAGTAGGTTCTGTTCACGAATACAATCAAATACAATTTTATTTTTTATAGGAACTAATTATTTATAATGTTTTCCACTATCTTGAAGATACAAAATAATTTTTTCTTCTACATGTGATATAATAAAACCCTTTGAGCCCTTAGTGAATGCAAGGACTTTTGAGATCCCAGTGTCCCATCAGGTGGCACTGAAAACCAATGGAGTCTTAGTGAGGTCGTCAACAACATTAAATTATTTTTTTTTAGTTGTACCTTCATTTTATATAACAGTTATAATTTGATGTATGAATACATACAAGTGTTAAGGTGAATGTAGCTCCTAGTGTACTACAATATATGAACATTTTATTCAATAAATAATTCTATTCATAATAACGATTCAAGGTTTCTTAAAAGAAAAGATAAATTATATTTTGATGAGTTTAGTATGTAGATTAAGTATTTGGTTTCTTTTATTGTACTTCTATTTTTTAAAATAATACATATTAGTTTTGTTTTTTAAGTATATATTAATTTTATTTTATATATACAACTGTAATCTGTACATTAAAGGGTGGAATACGTATTGACATTTCGGTGAATGATGGCTACGATGGAAGCTCTTGGAGGCAAAGCGGAGGTCCCATCAGGGGGACCGGGCCCGCCAAGAGACCTACCGTCTCCCACATTATTGTATGTCGTCCTAAAAGGTCGCCCCCTCACCTCTCTGAGTTCATGGACACTCAAGAAGCCGAAAGCCAGAGGCCTTACATAACAGGGCACAATAGGTAATGGACCTTTTTTCATCTGTTAACCTTAAGAACTTGTTGGTTTCATGAATTGGTTTTTATTCATGTTCATAAGGAAACAAATTGTTGAAGTAGTGACAATGTAAAATATTTTTTCAAAACAATTAAAAATCAATAAATTAAAAGGTGTGATGATAATAGTTATAATTATGATTAACAAAGTCCCTGTTTTGAAATGAGTTGAACAAAATTTTATTCCTCAGTTAACAGGTTAAGGTGTAATAGATATTCCAGATATAATGTCTATAGTGTATTTGTTTTTTTTTATGCTTGTGAATTTTTATACATATTGTTTAATACAAGATGCAGTTATTTGGTTGAGTCAGTCACGATTTTGAAATACTTAAAAGTTTTCTTTATTTTGAGCGAGCAGTGTTTTAAGTATGGTTTCTTTTGTTAGAGTGTATTGTTACACATTTCGCTTTTATTTTTTATATTATAATTTCAGGCATAATCTCATGTGATATGTTCGAGATGATTAGTTTGGGTTTATAAATTAACTAACATTAACTTTGTATATTCTGTTCTTATGTAGGTTTAGTTCTTGACGAATGTTAATTTGTTCACGTAGGCTTCCACGGTCATTAATATTCTTCTTATATTCAACTTCCGGGATGGACCGTGTCATGTTGGTGTTATGAACCAAGCTTTCGCTCTTCATGCTGTGAGCTTCTTCAGGGTTAGTCAGTTAATGGAGAATTGGATGGTTGGAGTCGGGGTATTTATACCTGGGGGGCGTGGTCTGGATCGAAGTCGGCATCCCCATTGGTTCGCTTGTCCCGGTCGGGTGTGTTCGGTGGGGTGGGGTTCATCTGTATGTGGATGGTGAGGTAGTGTATGGGTCTTGCGTTGGATGGCCGGATACCAGTTTTTGCTAAGCTTATAGCCATCTTCCCTATTGAAATTGTTGGGTTCTTTGACAATTCCGATAGCTTCTCTTATGTTACGGAGATGGTAATTAGCTTCTTTTGTAAGGATGATAGTGTTTTCAAAGGGTATGTGGTGGTTGGTGTTGTAAAAGTGTTCTGCTACAGCCGATTTTTCTTTCTTGAAATATTTGACGCAAGATATATGCTCTTTAATTCTTTTTTGGATGGTCCTTCCTGTTTGTCCTATGTAGACCAATATTTACTCAAGATGAACGATATCCTCAATGATGGCACATACAAGAAACTAGACAAGGACCCAACAACTGACATTAACAAGAAAATTCACACTATTATTAATACCAGCATAACTAAGACACTGAAAACCAAAAGACTCACAATATCCGCCCCACCCCTCTAAGCCCCGGACAACCCAAAATTCACAAAGACGGCATTCCTATGAGACCTATAGTTAGCACCATTGGCTCGCCTACATACCACCTCTCCAAATACATCTCAGGCATAATCAAAACCCACACTGGCAAAACTAAACACAATATCCGTAACTCTAAACAATTTATAGACACCATCAAGACCATCCAGATCAACGAACACGACATCCTGGTGAGCTTTGATGTCAAGTCGCTATTCACTAAAGTCCCGGCTGATGAAGCCTTGAAACTCATGAAGAACTTACTAAGTGAAGAAGAGTACCAATTAGCGGAAACATGCATGAAAGAGACATATTTCCTATTCAATGGACCTTACTACAAACAATTGGAAGGCACAGCGATGGGATCATCTTTAAGCTCACCAGCAGCAGACCTATACATGGAAGACTTTGAACAGAAAGCACTCTCTACTGCAGCCGAACAACCTGAATGCTGGTTCAGATACGTGGATGATACCTTCGTCATCTGGAGACACGGAAGAGATGCATTGGACAGATTCTTGCTCCATCTCAACAGCATCCATCCTAACATTCAATTCACCATGGAGTTGGAGAAAGGTGGCAAACTCCCCTTCCTGGATGTCCTGGTTGAAAAGAAAGGCAAGTACTTAGGACATAGTGTATACCGTAAACTGACCCATACAGACAGATACCTCCATGCCACTTCACATCACCATCCCGCTCAGAAGGAAGGAATTATCAACACTCTACTCAACAGAGCCGAAACGATAGCTGAATCATTTCAGCTTCCGAAAGAGAAGAGGCATTTGAGAACAGCCTTCCTAAAGAATGGGTATGACCGAGAAACCATTAACCGGGTAGAAAACAAATGAAAGCACAAGAAACAAGACAAAAACCAAACAGACAATGAACCTGTAACTCAGACGACCATCCCCTACATTAAAGGTACTTCAGAAAAAATTGCCAGAATCCTAAAGAACCACCACATCAAAACCATATTCTCTACAGACAAAACAATAGCCCACATCCTACAGAATCCCAAAGACAAATTGGGGCTACGTTCCCCAGGCATTTACAGTATACCCTGTTCCTGCGGCAAGGTCTACATAAGACAAACAGGAAGGACCATCCAAAAAAGAATTAAAGAGCATATATCTTGCGTCAAATATTTCAAGAAAGAAAAATCGGCTGTAGCAGAACATTTTTACAACACCAACCACCATATATCCTTTGAAAACACTACCATCCTTACAAAAGAAGCTAATTACCATCTCCGTAACATTAGAGAAGTTATCGAAATTGTCAAAGAACCCAACAATTTCAATAGGGAAGATGGCTAAAACTGGTATCCGGCCATCCAACGCAAGACCCATACACTACCTCACCATCCACATACAGATGAACCCCACCCCACCGAACACAACACGACCGGTACAAGCGAACCAATGGGGATGCCGACTTCGATCTAGACCACGCCCCCCCCCAGGTATAAATACCCCGACTCCAACCATCCGCTCTTCATTAACTGACTAACCCTGAAGAAGCTCACAGCACGATGAGCGAAAGCTTGGTTCATAACACCAACATGACACGGTCCATCCCGGAAGTTGAATATAAGAAGAATGTTAATTTATTTAAACCTAAATTGATTCTTTTTCGGAACTGATAGATATTGTTTTATCTGCTTAACTATGGTGTGAAAGTATATGAGAATAAACCAATAATTGTCTTGTTCATTTATTTTATAGCAGCTGGGATGGGATAACAATATTTAATGTAGACCAGATAAATAGGACTTTGTATTTAGATCACTTTTTATGAATTGCTTTCCGTTATTGTGTGATATTGCCTTGATTAGTTCCAGGCACTCCTCTTGCCGGAGCGGAGGCTGGTTCCAACGTTGTTGTATTTTTTGAGATCAGTACATAAAATCTATGTAGTAAGAGTGCTTGTCTTCGATTATTTAAGTATGGAAACTGTTCTTGATATATAGAATTAGTTATCCCCTCAATGATGGCACTTAGTACCTCACAAGGTGTACTCAGCAGTATCTGGCCTCTAAAATAATAATATCCTGCCCTCCCACATGACTGGCTGTTCAAGACCAAACTAAGTGAAAATGGGTGTATTTTTGTACCTTGATAATTAGATGTCTATATATTTGCAGTTAATATTTATTAAACTCATCTTCCTCACTATTCTATCAGGTGGGCACATGGATTTGATTTTTGTTTTAAGCCTGTTCAATTGTTGAAGAACACTACTATAGCCAAATCATCTTAATTAGCGGTTTGGGGAAACTGTTCCTTTTTCAACAATTTATCGGATACCTCCTTAAAGCCGGTCTAAAGACTGGTCCTTGTAAATATTTCCTCTTTCTAGAAGCTCTTGTTAGAGAAACAAGTATTAAGCTAGCTCTTACCAAAGGTAGCTCTGTAACAGGTTATTATAAGTTTCGCAAAATTGCTTGAACAAGTTTGTCCACTTTGTAAAAGCTGAAGAAAATGCTAAAAATAAGCATTATTACTCTTAACTTCTTCCTGAAATGTTTATATATTTTTAGAATAATTTTATTATTATTAATTATTTTTGTTATAGTTGTTGTTCATTTAACGTCTCTTTATGTTGCTTATGGCTAATCGGACGAAATTTTGTTAAATATCTTATTGCTTAAAGATTACAGCAGGATATTTTTTTAGGTTATATCATCATACATCAACTTGCCTCCCAATCTTTCCTAAAGAAATGGAAATAGATTCAGAGGATGAAACAGATCCTCCTTGGCTTCAGAAGAAAACTGTGATGATGATAGATGAATTTACTGATGTGAACGAAGGTGAAAAGGAATTGATGAAGATGTGGAATCTTCATGTAATGAAACACGGGTAAATTTACAACTTATAAGGCTCTTACGATTATGACCCTCATTTTTTCATCTTCTAATAAAAATAAATTAAAATAATTTTTTTTTCTAGTTTTGTTGGTGATTGCCAAATCCCGCTCGCCTGTGCAATGTTCCTTCAGGAAAAGGGTAAAGAATTATTGAAGAAGAATCTTTATCGAAACTTTGTTCTTCATATGTCCACTTTATTTGATTTTGGATTGGTGTCTCCCGTCACTGTTTTTACTACAATGCAAAAACTTCAAGAGATCATACAAACTGACGAGGATGTCAATAAGTATGTTACCTTCTTTTGTTATAGATTATGTTTGTTATTTACTGTTGAGGGTTTTTTTTTTATGTTGCTTATCATCAGTCTCAATGTAAGACTATGTAACTTATAGATATAAATAAAATTTTCTGACCAAGTGAAACTGTTGATCCAGTGGGGATGGATTCTATATTTAATAGGCTCATTTGTATTATTATAGCCATTTTGTCTGATTTTCTTACTAATAGTTGTTTTAATAAAAAAATTTAATATATGTTCACATAGGCTTCCACGGTCTTTGGTATTATGAAAATGTTCATTTTCCGGGATGGACCTTGTGGTGTTGGTATTGTTTGCCAAGGTTTTACTCATCGTGTTGTGAGCTTCTTCAGGGCTAGTCAGTAAATGAAGAGCGGATGGTGGATCCTTCCAGATTTTTCACTTCAATCCCAAATTCACTTCCTTTTAACATTTGATGTGTTCTTGTCCAGAAGGAAAAATATGAAAAAAGTGAGCAGGAGTGGGACAGGCGACAAATCAAACTTGAAATTTACTGTCGTAAAGAAAGGAATAGAAATGATTTGTAATGGTCCGTGGAAGTTCGTACGCAGTACTTCGTTCTTTGTGTTACCGAACTTTGAATCGATTCATAATGAAATATACGAATATTTCTAGAAGAAAAAAACCACTACAACCTGCTGGACCAAAGAATTAAGGAAAGATTTAGAAAAGTCGTACATCAAATGTTCGAAGGAAGTGAATTTGGGATTGAAGTGAAAAATCTGGATGGATCCACCATCCGCTCTTCATTTACTGACTAGCACTGAAGAAGCTCACAACACGATGAGCGAAAGCTTGGCAAACAATACCAACACCACACGGTCCATCCCGGAAAATGAACATATTCATAATTTTAATATATTTTATGATATCCTTCAAAGATTTTGTTCCGTTATCTTTCTACCTTAGTTTTTTAATTTTCATCAATTCCTTTATATCTGCAGCCCCTGTGAATAAGTGAGTAATTAAAATTTTCTCCAAAATGAATTATTTGTACCGAGAGGAGCAGAATCATTCATTCTCGTAGTCTTTGGGTTAAAATGGAATTATAATATAAGCAATAACTCCATTTTAGGCCTAGGCCTGGACTTAGCCACTTGTGCACCAAGAGAACGACACATTTCTGCCTCCATTACTTCAATTAACTCATTTTGGACAAAATTCGACTTTACTACTTATTCACCGGGCTGCAGGTAGAGGAGGTATATTCATTCTATTCCATACTAGTAGTTTTTTTTCTTAATTCTGATGACCTAAGACTTGAAGAAACACATCAGCACACAATAAAAAATTAAGTTGTACTCATTAGTTTGTTAATTTTTCATTCATCCGACCCCTGACTGATTTCTTCTTAAAATTATGTCTGCATCCATCATCAATAATTATAATATAATTGGCCTTTGCTTATCTTTTCTTTTTTTAAATCTTTTGTAACCCCTTATCATGACCCTTACAGGGTAAAAAACTTTTTGTATGTACAAATACATAAATAAATATTGTTTCATCTTTTTCAGGATTCTTCAGCAAAGTTGGGCAACTCAGCGTGAACATTGGAATCCGCTAGAACAGGCTCCTAAAATAGATTCTAGTTCCTCTCCATCTGGACAACCACAAGACGGTTCTGGCCAGAGTCGTCGCAAGCCTACAGAAGAGCGAGGAAAGAGAAGAAGAGGGCGCCGCCTTTCCAGTGGAAAACCTGAACTGAGAAGTAAAGATGCAGCAAAAGAGACATCAAATAAGAAGTCCGCTCCCTAGAGCCGTACTCATAAAATTTATTTTTATCTTTGAAAATTTGTTGAGAGATTGCTTGACAGCAGTCTACTAGTCGTTATTTTCCTATGACTTATCCGATCTTTTTCTGTTAATTTTTCTCAAAAATGATAAGAGTTAAAATTTTTTTAAAATGTTTATTCAATAATTCTCTCAGGCCTTGCCCTTTGCAAGCATAAAAGACTACCGAGAGTTTTATTGTTGTAATTATTATTTTTTTTATTATGGACTCGATTGCCAAAGCTCATTGAAATTATTGTTTTACTTAATGAAGTTTTTATTGTTGATATGTTAATTGATGGCCACCTGTTGTAAAAGGATGCTTTAAATGAATAAAAGTTAGTTTTATAAAACTGTCATTCCCGAACGGGCGGCTTAATGGTTTCCACTGTGATGAATAGGGACAAATTATCTTGATTAGACTGTTTATGAAATACTTCGTCTAAAGAGTGAAGATGGAAGTTTTAATTTTATCTTAAAGATATATAATTGTACAATAGTTACTATAATAGTAATGATAAATAATTTACTAATGGTGATAAACAAATGTACAACTTGTTGATAGTGTGATTTGCGACTTTTATAAACTGAACTAAATACTCGTGTCACAATTTAATTTTTAATCATTTTTATAAGCCTTCAGGGTACAAACCGTTGGATAATTTTACACAATTTGTTATGATTTAGTTTTAATTTTTTTTAGATACTATTCCTCTAGCTGATCTTTACTATAGATTAGTTTTTTCAGCATAAATAATATTTGTAGCTGTATATATAATATACATATATTATATATAAAAATATTTACCATTGAGAATTATTGGAAATTTTAAGTGTTATTCAATGGTTATGTTGATTTAAATCTACTATTATAATCGCTGCGCCTCAGGTATTTTCTAATTGATTGATGCCGTGATAATTTTTTTTAAAGACTTATAAGTTTCACTTTGTTGTTTTTATACATTGATATCACAAATGTTGGATATATTTGTGATTAGGTCGATATTCCTTTCTTTTAAATATTTTTTTTAATGAAGATCCTTAGTTCTAGTTTTAACTTTTACTTTGATCTCCATATTTTGACTAATTTTAAAAATATGTATTGGCTATCTCCCACTGCCTTTTAATTTAACAATTATCGGCTGCTTGTTTTTAATATTGTGGTCTTGAGGATCAATCTTGTGTAAATATTTTAATTTCTCTGATAACATTTAAAATGTTGATATAGTGCCTTTGTAATTTATCTCATATTTTTAATGAGGCATTTGAACAGATGTTTAAGTTTTTGAGGTAATTGATTTAAGTTATTGTCAATATGTTGTTTGTTATTAATAAGTTCTGTTTTCTTTATAATTTTCTAAAATTGTATATTAATTTTGAAATATTGCTGTCTTTTGATAGGCTTAGTCACTTCATGCTTTCTATTAGAAGCCGTAAAAAAAAACAAAAAAAAAACTTATATTTATGTATGTTACCAACTTTTTGCTTTATTAGTTTTTTTTTCTCTTTTATGTTATTATCTACTTTATCTCTTGTATAAACACAGTTTATTGTTTGTTTTTTTGATTGATATGGATCACTTTTGTTGTAGGGGGTTCCAACTGGAATAAATTATTTATATCACATTTATTTATTCCTGTCTGATCATTGTATCTATTAATAAATTATAACTTAAAAGTTGGCCATGTGTTTGTTGGACCTTTTATTTTTATGCCCTTTGTCCATTCGATGGATAAAATATTTTATAGTTTAGTATAAGACATCACAAGGTTTTATGTTGCAATGCATGACAAACACGAGGAAGAAAATGGTCTGGGTGGAGGTCAAAAAATTTCTCTTAAGTAGGGAGAACTGGGGAGTATTAAAGAGCCGTTTCGACCCACATTGCAGGTCTTCAGGGCTAAATATGCAAAATACAGATATTTAAAATTACATATGATAAATATTTAAGTTAAAATATGTAAGCATCAAGGTATCTGTTGTTTGTTTGTTCATTTAACGTCACTTTATGCTGCTATGGCTAATCGGACGATGCTACAGTGGGAGCTCTAAATTTTGCCTATCCAGAAGGTATCTGTGTAGTGAAAATAAAGATGGGAACCTGAGATGTAGATACATACCTATCTGTGGAATGATTATGGTCTTGTCCTGGGCCGTCATTGAAGAAATTGTGCAATGATGAACATGACTTAATTCAATTGAATATAATATAAGGACTGTGAAACATAATTAACTTATTTTATTTTTTTATTAATTGTTATGATTTTTTAAATATTTTATTTTGAAGGGAAAAGTCCAGGGCCGGTCGCGTCGTCTGCATTTCCGTTGCAGTGCTCTCCACTTGAGCTATCCTGGCACGTACCTCGGTCAGACAAATCTGATCCCATATCCCCCTGTTCTCGCAATTTTGCGATGTATACAAGGGGAAGAATGTGCATTGAAGATTACTTTAATTAGGATCTTTTTGACTTACGTCATTATATTATTTAAATGATTTAAAACAATAAAATAAAAGGGATCCCGGCCGTGGACAAATATTTTCTCTTCAAAATAAAATATTAAAAAAATTAATATAAAATCTATACATATTACAAAACAAAGTCTTCGGCCGCGTTTGTTCGCAGTAAACTCAAAAACTACTGCACGGATCTTCATGCGGTTTTCACCAATAGATAGAATGATTCACCAGGAAGGTTTAGGCAAATAATTTGCCGAGGTTTTGTGTAAATGGTTTTCACCGAAGACGCTGCTTGCCTAATCCCGTGCAAGATCATAAATTCGTATATAAAGAAATATTTGGTTTTGTTTTAATTTTTATAATTTCTATACTAGATGGGAAGAAAGATAATCAAGACTCCCTAAGAAGCCTAACCAATGATATTCACGTTGTCTTTAGTGGGTGGTACTTGTTAAAAAAAAAATTATGTAGGCATAATATGCCTTATTACCCGGGCAAAGCTGGGGTGGGTCGCTAGTAAATTATAAATAATATAATGACGTAAGTCAACAAGATCCTAATTAAAGTAATGTTCAATGAACATTCTTCCCCTTCTATACATCGCAAAATTGCGAGAAGATGGGGATATGGGATCGGTCAAGAGAGTGGATTTGTCTGACCGTGGTACGAGCCAACTAGCTCAGTTAGGAGAGCACCACGACCCGAGGCCGGACAAATCTTTTCTCTTCGAAATAAAAGATTTATATAGTTAACTAATGTTTAATACAAAAAAGTAACTACCAGGACAGGGGGGGGGGGACTCAAATCCTATAATATTTCATTTATTTTTAATAGGGAATTTATTAATAACTGTTAATAGTATTCACAAAATACTATAATAATCTTTGGCAGTGACTGGATTAAAATTTGTTCACAACAGAGAAGTTGTAAGAATGTTTTTACTGAAACATATAACATGTTACAACAAGAGCATCTGTTGTAAAATTTGTATTTTCAGCCCAATAATTGTTTTATATTCTAAAATAAAATAGATTCAATTGACAATAATTACTTAAATGATAACCAACAAAATTTGAGTTATGAGTTTTTAAATTGCACAACATACATAATATAAGAAATTTGATATTTTTACTTAAGAATTACTGATATTTTTATAAAATATGATGATATTATAACCAATAATAAAGAAAAAGAGTTAATAAAGGGGAGCATTTGTATTTGAAAATTGAGATAGGGGTGACTAATCAGTAATCTTACAATATATCGAGATACCACTATCCAATGTCACTAATGTAAAAATAACAAATATATGTTCATAAGAAAAAATATATTAAAAGCGGTACTTTTCCATTAGCTGGGTGCAAACGAAAAATCACCACATAATGTAGAATTCCGCAAAATTTCTTACAATCATAGTGGTAATGTTCGTTTGGAGCCATGTGCTCTATACTTTGAATTCATTTAGTTAATCCGCTTTTATGGCACTTTTCCGCTAGCCACCCGCAAATGTTTGGGGCCATGTGTTCTATTATCTGAATTAATTCAAAATAAACCACGTTTTTCTTCATTCTTAAGTTTTGTAAAAAAAAACATGAAAATTTGGGATTTAGCTAGAACTGAAGAAGATGCAATCCCTTATTTTCAAGAGAAAGTATATTGACAAAGAATGCAACATGCGATCAGAATCATGAAATGAAACTGTCTTTTTGTGGCGGAGTACGTTGGCGGTGCAATCTTTCATCATGCAGCACAAAGAAGAGCATTCGCAATGGTACGTGGTTCGAATCGTCCATATTGAGTTTTCTTACATCTTTGAGGTTTTTTACGGCTGGAGCGAAGAGATGACACCAGTCACATGGTGTAAAAAAAACACAGAATATGGATCATAATACAGTAGTAGATTGGAACAACTACTTAAGAGAAGTTTATGTAGAAGTATTAGCGGACCGTTAGCAAAAAAAAATCGGTGGTCCTTAAAAAAATAGTTGAGATAGACGAGAGCTTACATTGGATCATTCTGATCACATATTGCATTCTTAGTCAATATACCTTCCTCTTGAAAATAACAGACTGCATCTTTTTCAGTTCTAGCTAAATCGCAAATTTTCATCATTTTTTTTTACAAAATTTAAGACTGAAGAAAAAAAGGAAAACGTGGTTTATTTTTAATTAATTCAGAAAATAGAACACATGGTCCCAAACTTTTGCGCCCGGGTAACGGAAAAGTAACTTAAAAGTGCATTAACTATCAATTGGAAAAAGATGAATGCCAAACAAGAAAATTAATTAGTCATCACTTCATAGATTTACATTTCAGAAAGAAGGTAATTTTTTCAAACAGATGGTAAAACTTTTCTAAGAAAATATATCACCTGTAAATTAAAAATTTAATTTAAAATAGCTTCAAATGATAATAGATGTCCTGAAATAAAGTCTCATGATTTTAGTCAGTAAATATTTTCATTAATTAAAATTGTAATAGATTATAAAGTTAATTTATCATATGGCTTGGATATATTTTACAGTTTTAAAGACATGCTTCTTCAAGGAATAATATCGGTTTAAATTCTAAAAGCAATATTTATTTGGCAGTCGAAAAATGCCTAGAAAACATCTCAAGAAACGAAATCACTTTAAGAAAGAATCAGTTTTAGAAGGATTGAGAAGACTAGGTATATGAGCCATAATTATAGAATAAGTTTTTTGTTTTTACATATTTAAATATCATCCTTTAGAAATCGCAGAAAACAAAGATCCCAGAACAAAGGAATACTACAGCTCAGAAGATCTAAAGAGGACCAGGTATCTCAGGCTCAAACGATGTGCCAGTGAAAACAGTTTGAAGATCAACTCAGGTGCGGATATGAAATAATAAGCATTAGTTTAGTTACTATTTGTGTATTAATTTCACTTAAGATTAGCTTTCAAAAAGGTAGAAAACAACCTAGGAAAAAAATCAGCAAAGAAGCTTTTCTTTTGACGTTTACCGTATGTTATTGTCAAAGTTTTATAGTAATATTTATTTAATCGTATTTATAATATACGTAAAGTAAATGGTCAAGCCCAAAATTCCAATTTTCTGTGGACCATCTTCCTTTTTTTTGCTGGTTATCTACAAATATCAAACATTTAGAAATAAAATAAAATTTCACATGCTATCAATGGCTTAGCCATTAAAAAGTAAATTTTTCAATTCAGTGATTGACCAACCACATATTAACCAGGAATAAGAATGCTTTTTAGAAAGATTTATGACATGCTGCATTGTCAAATAGTTTTAAGTTTTACCACCAGAATTGTCCCCACGGGAAATTTAACAATTCCCTCCCACCTTGCACAATGTTATGGAGCATGGTAAAACTATTTTAATAACAACAATATAATTAAATTTTAATGATAAGTGATTGAAAATTATGATTAATAAATGTTGTTTGCGGATCAGTATTTAAACAATGTCAGATATCTTCACTATATTTCATGGGGCACACTGTCTCCTCCATTATGACCTTATATTAGCCAGCTTATTGAACAAACATATTCAAATCTTTAATTTACAGTTAAATGCAAGTCAGTATTACATTCCTTAATTGGTAATTGAACAAAAAACAATTTACAATTATTTTACAGTATAATCAGAATAAGGAGCGAAGTGGCATAGTTGTACAGCGCTGGGATCAACGCGGGTTCAAATCCGACTGTAGCAAATTTCATTAAATCTGCTAACAGCCCGGGATGGATCATTTGAGATCTGGGACCCTCATGGGGCCCGCCCAGCCTCTATAAAGTAGATACTCAAATTAAGGCGGTAAGTAAGTTCTGGTGGTTGAGAATAATCACCCTGCACAAATTTGAAAACCAATGTTTCGACCCATATTGCAGGTCTTCTTCAGGGCTTATAATGGGGTCAAGGGTTGAGAGTGAAACTTTATGAAATGATATTTTTATACCATACATATCGTCAATGTCAAAACAATACCGCCTATCTACAACTTATGGTGAAAATGAGTTAGTAACGGTAACCGACATATTAAGGTCAGCAACATGGCAGAGTATGAGCGTATTTTTTGATACTTCTCTTCAATCTTTATAGTAATAGTTCCAAAATTGCATAGATTATAAATTGCCAAGTCTACATTTGGCACGGTTCTTTTTCTCTCCAGTAAAATCGCCCAAAGTGTACTTAGGCGGTATTGTTTTGACAGCGATGATATGAGTGCAATAAAAAAAAATATTCTTTTAGAATCTCTGACACAACTTTCTACACGAAGTGAACCAAGTCTTCACGAAACTGTTGCTTTGGGAAATGATTTATCGATTGCAAGAAAAAACTATAAAAAGCTGAGGTATACTTTATATTTTTTATATTAATAAAAACCTCTTCGACTAAATAATCTAGTAAATGAAAATATTTATTTTCTACAAATTAAAAAAATATTTTGTTTCAGGTTCTCACACGAGGTGTTAGTTATGTGTTACCACAACAACAGACCAACCATCAAACAAATCCAGCCCTTAGCTGATGAACGCGATCAACAGAAAAGGTAACCTAATAAAATATTATTAAATAATAAAAAAGCTAAAGTTATAAATGCTAATAATGTTACAGATCTTACAAATACAGAAGTATTGGGAAACCAATCGATGATGTGTTCTGGTCGACCATGATGTTCGATTGAAAGTTTAAGTTCAATTCGTAAAATAAAAAAACCTGTATAACAATTTTATTCATTTACTGACAAGAATTAAAACTCATTCAGCTTTTATTAATTAAAATTCACAATTTTATTCGATGAGACCACAAAACATGAAGAGTAAGGCAAGAATCCATCTTGCTCAAGATTTCAAAAACATTTAATTTACATAATAAACATTCAGAAATATATTTAAACTATGAGACAATTTCCCACATCACAAGGTGCTTGGAGCGCTCGTATTTAAACCTTTGTTCAAAATCGATATTTATTTCCTTTACTCTCCAAGCACACATTGGAGATCTCCGACTAGCTTTCAGAAATATGCTGAGGAAATGTTCATAGCATGGTGCGACAGTATCCATATCGGCCAATGTGAAAACAAACCTATAAAATAAAAAAGGATAATAAAACGTACTAGCTTAAATGATTTAACTAAATCACATTAAGCATAAGTTATCATATATTTATGTTAATATTAAAATCCAGTTTTAAAGAGATCTGTCATCAAGATATTTCAGCTGTCAAGGTACAGCCTCTTGGCCTTTCCTTATTATTAATCTATTTACAACATTGTTAAATGTCTTCATCAGTTCAATCCCTGTTTATTTATTTCAATAAAGCAGGTACTGTTTTTTAGTTATTAAGTTCAAAACCAAACCTTCTAGAAATACAGGTTAATAACCTGTAATAGCCAAGTCTAGACCTATTGAAAGGGTTTCCTAAGAAATAAGAGTCAAACTTCACAGGCCATGTTGGAACTGGTGCCTCTGAATACAGTTCATATTGAAGAAATGCTTGGTTAGCCTAAAGGTACCAATATATAATTTAAATATTAGCAGCTAAAAAGACAATTTATATGAAGCTTACTGAGGGAATGAAAGAAATTACCATGCTTTTGTTGTTACAAACAGCCTTGGTTCAACTTCTAGCAAAGAATCAAGCTTTCAAAACGCATGTTTGGAGGAGAAAATGGAATAGATTCAAAATATTTATTTTATTTATATATAACAGAGATAATCTTTAGTTTTAATTAAGAGTATTCATTTTGGATTATGCTAAATATTAGTTGTTGTTGCAAAAGTGGTACATAATTAACTTATGTAAGGTACCTATTTATTCAATTAAATTAGCCATATTTTATATTCTTATCAAGTGAATTATAACATTCAACGAGTTATTGTTAGTATTGTGAAGGGGATAAAATACCACACAAAAATAAATCAACAACCACAAAATATTCTTCTTATACAGTGGAATCCCGATATTTCGTATCCCGATTATTCGTATTTCCGGCTAATTCGTACAAATTTGCCGGTCCCCAGAGAAAATCCCGATAAATGGTATAAAATCAATGCATTTCAGACCCCTCGGTAATTCGTATTATTTTTATGCTTGAGGTCACTTATAGCGTCATGTAATTCGTATTTCCAGCTTTAAAATCTCGTTACTTAGTACTGTTTTCGAAAGGGAGGGAGAGAACATTGAAGCAGATATGACAGGGAGCAGAATGAGAATAAATGCTTCCTAGGAAATCACTCAATTTGTATTGTTTTTATATACAAGTATGTTTGTTCTGTTTAGAGGGACAGTAGATCCTATCGTTTTTTACGGGAGAGCGAGTGAAGGAAACAAGTTTTCTTAGAAATCTCATAAGTAATTCGTACTGTTTTCACTCCAAGAAAATGAGGGGAGGAATTTTATTAAGCTTTTCTTACAATCACACTTTTATTTACAATTCAGTCTCGTTTTTGTTACCGCTGTGACACGTTATCATGCCTCCAAAATACGTTAGCCTCTCTATTGAAGAGAAACAACAAATCATAAACGCCGTGACCAGTGGCTATAAGCTAATTGACGTATCTAAGCATTTCATCGTCCCTGGTTCCACGATCACATCAATTTTGAAGTGAAAAAGCCCGAGTTTTCACAGAAAAATGGGAATTGAAGACTTTCGTGCAAGTGATGGACGGTTCGATAGATTAAAAAAAATTGTATTAATACATTTTTTAATTTTTTTTATTTTATTCTCCCGATAATTGGTATTCCCGATAATTCGTACCAAATCTTCAGTCCCTTGACCATACGAATTATCGGGATTCTACTGTATTCTACTTCCGGGATGGACCGTGTCATGTCGGTGCTATTAACCAAGCTTTCGGTCATCGTGCTGTGAGCTTCCTCAGGGTTAGTCAGTTAATGAAGAGTGGATGGTAGGAGTTGGGGTATTTATACCTGGGGGGCGTGGTCTCGATTGAAGTCGGCCTTCCCATTGGCTGGCCTGTACCGGTTGTGTTGTATTCGTGTGTGTTCGGTGGGGTTCATCTGTATCTGGATAGTGAGGTAATGTGTGGGTCTTTCGTTGGATGGCTTGTGCCAATTTAACATTGAACCAATATTTTAATAAATAATAAAATAAAATAAAAATACCTTTTCTCTAAAGCAATATAAAATTTCTTGTTCTTAGGCGTATTCAGAAGTTTGATCAAAGTCTTTACAAAAGCTTCTGTCAGATCATTATCATAAATCACTAAAAAAAAAGTATATCAGTTAATAATACAAAGAACAATTACAATAGCGTAATGATTTTGAATGTAAATATGTTTAATTATTAATTGATTAAAAGAAGGCATGAGATTTTATGTATGGTAGTAGTACCAATAGTTCAAAAAGAAAATGATGCCAACCAAACTTGGCCCCCATATCTTAAGAAGATTCCAGAATTTCCATGAAACATTTGCATTTAGGTTTAATTGCTCAAATTAAAAAAACATATGGACTCTGTGAGTAACACCCAACTCAAATGTTTTCTATCTAATATAGTCTGACAATTTAGAAAACAACCAGTGCAGAAGTCAACTCAGGTCTAGCCGCATATAAAGAAACCAAGCACTTTCTCCCACTACCAAGCTCGCTTCACTCGACCTTTTCCCTCATTGTGACCTTGTTTGTTTTTGTTTTTTTTACATTCTATTGGAGTTATTGTTGTTTTACACTGGAACTGTATAACCTTAGTTTAATTTGGGTCTGTTATTCTTATAGTAATTGAGACTAGTCTTTCATTGTACTCTTCATTTTTAGTATTATTTGATCCTGCAATGGCTAGTTAAGCCGCCCACGACCCTCAGACAGGTGGAGGAACAATATTAGCCTTCCATATTTTCTAGCATTTTTAATAAATTAAACCATAGTTGTGCAGCACAGAACATAATAATGATAATTGATACATAGTTTGTATTTAAGAACATTGGAAGAGCTCTAGGAAGATTTGCAGATCACACAAGGACGAAAAAACAATCTATAATTTATCTGTCATAGCCAGACTTGAACCCGAAACCAACAGATCAGCAGCATAGTAACCTAAAGTGTTAAGCTATTCTGCTCCCAAATTTCATCTCTCACCACTTGTTCATAAATATTAAGAATTTTAAATAGTGCCAAAAATCCTTATTTAAAAATTTTCTTGTCGCTGATTAAAATTACTGATTATTGAATTAGTGATTAGAAATGCACAGTTTAAAAACATGAGACAAGTGATTTCATTTCTAATTATCATAATTCTGCACATAAAAATAATTTTATTTCTCATTTGGAGGGATGCTGCGCAGAATAGAGCTGATTGACGGAGAATGCTGGAGGCACCCCAGACTCGGTGACGAGTTGTTGTGCTGGATATTATTATCAATTCTCATTAGATCTATTATTATATAGATATATTAGATCTATATTTACCATCAGCAGCTAAGATAATATCAACATTTTGTAGTTTATTGGTTAATTCTTCTGAATAATGATCAGAATAGAAATCTAGAGGTAGAACTGAAACATCTGCTTTTATAATACTCTCATTTCTTTTGAAATTTCTCTTTATCATGTCCAACAGCCCCTCGTCTTCAATGTCTGTAACAATACATAAGGGATTTATATTTGATAAACATAATAGACAACTAAAAATTTATTGCAACAATATGGCTAAACATTTCTTCAATGATGGCAAACTACTCGACAACCAAAAACATGCATTGATTATTATAACTCTCATCATAAATAGGCAAGTTTTCAATTAAGGTAATCTCATTCAAATTATGGATATTACAATTAATTTTTAGTGTGCCGGGTTCTCGTTAACTTTAGTGGACTGGATGGTATTGGTAAATATACAACCCATTAAAAATAATAATAGTGATGCATAGTACTGAGACAAGGTGAAATATTGATACCAAGATTGATATTCATCTTATCTTGGTATTTTCATCGACCGGCCATCTTCTCCTTCCACCTTACCCTCAGTTGCCCTAAGGTTACTCCCTAATTATTTTCTTGAACATGACACAAAAAGTTTATTCAAACTGGCATAAAGCATGAAGGCTGAACTCTAACACCATCGTGCTGAAAATGCTTTTTGCACAATTCCAACCAAAGATGATAAATACCACAGTGATTTTTCAGTGCAAGGTTTCAGTATTTAATCTGAACTCTTCCGGTATTCTTAATACGAGGAAAAAAATAAGATTTACCAAATTTTCTCCAGTTCATAAAACAAAGGAAAATAAAACTCATCAAGTGGAAAAAAAAGTTGGTATAAGCTCAACCTTTTTGTATCGATCAATGAACGGGACGTTAAACGGGGGTCATTAAAAATCCCTTTCCTAATTAAACCTAGATAGGCAAAATTTAGAGCTTCCATTGTAGCATCGTCCGATTAGCCATAGCAGTATAAAGCGACATTAAATAAAGTCCATTCGTAAGCTCACACCATTCCATATATTTTAAAAATATACAAAATGTAGTATAATGATTTCAAAATGTTTTACTTAATCTTTTTGATTTTAAATAAACTTATTTTTTTGAAACAATAATTAATATTTCAATAGCTATAAAAGTTATTATAAAATCCATGAAAGATAGCAAAAGAATAATTGCCCAATATTAAAAAAATATTTCCTTAAATGTAATTCGATGATGAATTGAAAGATAGAACAATATGTTAAGGTATGATAGGAAAATAAAACTCATCAAGTGGAAAAAAAAGTTGGTATAAGCTCAACCTTTTTGTATCGATCAATGAACGGGACGTTAAACGGGGGTCATTAAAAATCCCTTTCCTAATTAAACCTAGATAGGCAAAATTTAGAGCTTCCATTGTAGCATCGTCCGATTAGCCATAGCAGTATAAAGCGACATTAAATAAAGTCCATTCGTAAGCTCACACCATTCCATATATTTTAAAAATATACAAAATGTAGTATAATGATTTCAAAATGTTTTACTTAATCTTTTTGATTTTAAATAAACTTATTTTTTTGAAACAATAATTAATATTTCAATAGCTATAAAAGTTATTATAAAATCCATGAAAGATAGCAAAAGAATAATTGCCCAATATTAAAAAAATATTTCCTTAAATGTAATTCGATGATGAATTGAAAGATAGAACAATATGTTAAGGTATGATAGTTAACAATGTTTGAACATCAATACGTACCAGTGCAAATAACTTCTTTAGCAAACATTGAAGCCACTATACTCGTGAACCCTACACCTGAACCAACCTCAAGGACTGTCTTCCCAGAGAAATCCATTTCCTTTGATAAAATGAAATCGGCTAAAGCAAAAGCTCCTCTCCATAGTTGTAACCCAACAAGAGACAAGGATGTCGATGGGCTACATTCTATCATAAAAAAAAATCAATCAAAATTGGTATTTCATAAATATATAATTGATGAATAAAAACAAAAATGTGAAGGGGAATGTATGATTTTAATTTAGGCCATTAGTATGATGTCATGCTAATAACATGCCTTGTTATAGAAAAACTCTTATAACACAATTTTAACTATTCCATAATTACTAAATATTTTTCTCATGAACTAAGTGGGACATCAAACGAAATAAATGATAATCTGATGGTATGGTATTCCAACTGTGTAGGGCTGTAGACATTTTGGTAAGATACATATAAGTTTATACTATACCACAATGAATTTTATGTAAATTAACAAACAGGCTATCACGGTAAGAGGAGTGAATATATTAACAATTTATAAATTAAAAAGATATTTGATTAAGAATGACAAGTTTGTACAGTCAAAAGGATCAATATTTATTTATTTCGAATACTATTAACATAAGTTTATTGGTAACCGATAAAACATTCAATATTCTGAGGAGACAAAAATTTAAATTTCCTATGAAAAGTTTACATTTATTTGGAAGCAATCCGTTTTAAATTAAAAAAAACTTCATCTAAACTTTTAACCAGAAACATAGAAATAATTGTCATAAATTTTATTGTGGATTATTAATTACAGGATACGTTCTTCTAAAATGATTTTAAAATATTTTAATTATTTTTACATGAATTATAACCACTATAAAATTCTTTTATAGAATAATTATTTTCTAAAATTAGTGAATTTATTTTTTATAGTATGTTTTCTTAGAAATACTATAATTATAGAATTATCGGGCTATGCTCATCAGTCAATTTGAACAAGAAAAGATTAGTCCATTGAATGAGTCACAAACAATCAATTGTTAAGCACACACATTTTATATTTTTTAAATTTAAAATGAATAGTAATAGCGAAGATGACTGCAGTTTTAACAAGTATGTATATTTAGTTGAAATTTAAATTATTTCAAATTAAAGACAAATATTATTTACAGATTGATATTGACTGTTTCTATACAAACACACACATCTATGTAAACTAACAGAGGTGATTAAACCCGGTGTAAGATAATTTTGAAGATTGGACTACAAAAAGATTTTATAAACTGCAGTAGATACTTAACATTTGAAAATTAATTTGTTTTCACCACAATTAATAAACCACTCCTAACAAAAATGTTAACATTTTATTCAACTACCATACTAGTTGACAAAAGAATTATAATAGACCTCTAAATATATGAAATTTTACTAAACCTAGTAACTATTACTAAGCAGTAATCTCCCAACTAGTTTACTCTCCTTCAACTATTACTTAAGTATTAATAATTATTAGTACAGGTATAATAAACTTCACAGCCCCTTAAGTTCAAAATAAGAGAAAACATTTAAGCAATGTGTGTGTGGTGTGTCAGTGACATTCAGAAGGATTTTAAGCTTTGATATTGGTATGCCGATTATAGTGCCTTGAACATAATAAACAAACAATATGTTTTTCTTTAGACTGTAGTGCCAAAACTAGAGTAGTGATTGTGATGAAACATACGTATAGATTTCTCTAAAAACCCTTTAATATATCACACCCTTGGGGGAAAAAACCCCAGTATTTCATGGAAAAAGAGAATTTTACTTGAGCCTATAAGCATACAAGTTTTTATGGTAAATTGTGTACATGATATTTTGAAATAAAATGCTCTTAAAAGAAAAAAAGAACTTTTGTCAACAAAGATGAGGTGTTTTGGTAAAATGTTTTTATTTTTCAAAGTATTCTGTGCATGCTCTCATGAAAACCATCTCTGAATTTTAGTTTTTGAACAAAAATTTTCAAAACACTCAAGATGCTTCTTCTTCTTCTTTGACAAGATGAAATTGCTCACTACGCTAAATTTTAATATCGGACCAATGCTAGCCAAGTTATTTTGAATTGGAATTGGAACCAAAAGGGGTAAGTAAAATGATCTTATTGAACATATAAGATATTTTAACAATAATACTGGACAGTTTGTTCAGTAACAATACTCAGCATTTAAAAATAATTATATTCCATAATATTTGTCTAATCTTGTTTATTTAATACGACTTTTTAAAATCTGTAATCCTGTTTTGTTTTGTTTTTTCAGAAAATAATAAGCTTTTGAGGAATCCCAATACTATCAGCATAGCACCCTTCCATTATTGATAAATAATTTTTTTAAATACAATAATTTATATTAAACAATCTTAAATTAAATGACAAAAATAATCAATTTTCTGGTGATTAATGATGATTAAGGTGAAGAGATAACTCAATTAAGATAATGGCATATGATTCACTTCACCATAATCATTCACTTGATACATATTGTTTCGACTTAAAATACTCTTAATTACATCAATCAAATATATCTTGGAGGAATACATGATTAAGCTGAATATAATCCATAACATCGATTTATTTATTAAGGCTCGCATAATAAATCAAGTGAATAAATTTGGTGAGGTAAATATAAGGCCATAAATTTAATTAAGAATTCATACATTACTATTAATTATATTTTTAAATCAAATTTTAAATAATAACCAGGATATACTAAGATATGTGAGAGTTAATAGATGATCAAGGCCCAACAATGTTTTTATGATTCTGGCATACTTATTGAATAATTTACAAAATAATTCCATTAAGATAAACTAACTGGTTCTATTTATTTACTCCATGCATTACTTCATTTCTAATGAATATGAGTACGTTTCTTGTTCGATCTTCGGTAGATTCAGTCATAAGCAGTGTTAAACAAATGAACCAAATATGATGAAAAAAGTAAGAGCGGTCTTCATCCTTTAGATGAAAAAGAGACTTAAGGATAGTCAAATATTGCAATTTAAAGCCTAAATAAAAACATTATAAAATTGTTAATTTTTGTAGCAATTTGAAATATAAAAATATTAGTAAGACAGATAATCATCCTAAAAGTTATTTCATTAAACTGAATAAAAATGACACATTTATATGTAACGAAAATTAAAAATAATACAGAAAGATATATTATTTATACTAATAGCAGAATATGAATGAGCTGTAAATTATTGGAAATAATAATTACCTATTTCGATGGTTTGGCATTTTTTCCTTGGTACAATTACATCTTCATCTTCATCACTTTTAATGCTGAAGTCTACATTTTCATTTGTTTGAAAAAATTGAAGGAAGAATATTGTATCTAAAATAAAACTAAAATAACTAATAATGCGTTTTCTGAACAAATTTAGAAAATAAATGAAAAGTTCTTGTTTTACGTACTATTCTGATGTTTACTGCTTCTATTGTCAAATCCATCCTCATCGTACAATTCTGACTTAACTTCTAAAGAATCGCTCATCCCGAAGATCACTCTCCTTCAAATATTAGAGAAATACTCCTTATACCTTGCATCTTTTAACTTGGCTGAGACCTGGGATTTATTTTAGCCAGGGTCATTTAGAGTCAGAAATTGGCAGAAAAACATTTGATGAGAAAGAAATAGAAGTCGGCGACTCGGAGTGATAAGAGATAAAATCATATAAAGTTCTGGTTGGCGGCTTCAAGGTAATAAGGTTATTTCGTTTTCTACCAGATGTTTTTAATATATTTTTATATGTTCTAGTAAATTGCAATTGACCGTTTAGTTTGTTTGAAGGTATCATAGTGTTGAAGAAATAATTCGATTTTATATTTCTGAGATAGGAAACTTTTTAAATCCGTGAGAGAGGGAAAACTCCCACAAGTATTTCCTACGTCATGTGTATAACGGAGCGCTAACTGTCCAATCAGGCAGCTCCACGAGAAGTTGCCACGTTAAGAGATATCTTCGGTTCAGGGAACTTCATTCTTGTTAGCGTCTTCTCCCGGCCCGCTCCTTCGAGATGATTATTGGCACTTTCGTTCTGTTTTTCATATGCGGGAGTGTATTATGCTCTACGCCGAAAGAGGAAGAAGGCGTTCTTGTCCTGGACAAGAACAATTTCAAAAGTGCCATCAGTAACAATGACTATGTTCTTGTCGAATTTTGTAAGTAACATATGCCCTGTTATCGTTTTCCTTGATTTACTAACATATTGTTAGCATTTTTTCCATGAATACATAAACTGCCTATATATCAGACATGTAACTAGATATTAGAGAGAGTGCATTTGTTGCTTATTTCTACTTAAATTTGTGCATGTTTCAGATGCTCCTTGGTGTGGACACTGCAAGGCTCTGGCCCCAGAATATGCCAAAGCTGCTACTAAATTGAAAGACTTAGGATCCCCTATTAAACTTGCTAAAGTTGATGCTACAGAAGAGACTGAACTTGCTGAGAAACATGGCGTAAGAGGGTACCCAACTCTTAAATTCTTCAAAAAGGGATCACCCGTAGATTATAATGGTAAGTTATAATTCAATAATGGTATTAGAATCATTTCTGACACATTAAATGAGTATATAATCTTATTTACTGTCGGGCAATAGTATCATTATTTTGAAATTATCGCTACTTTATAACATGTTTATTGTGTTATCAGCAGTTTGTATCAGATGCACAATTCATATTTCTATGAACCATGCAATGTAGTTACAAACCCTTTGTATTATTTGTTCTCTGAGAGTATGTCAAACCCATGATACTATCACATGTCAGTTGTTGAATTCTAAGTTCAGCTATTAATACAAGTATTTTAAACAAAATTTACTGTTGAATCTATTCACGTGAATACATTCGAAATAACATTTTACTGATTTTTTGTTTCATGTCATATAGTCCTGTATATTCTATTTCTTTTTTTTACATACCTTTTCTGATCTATTATAGCATATATTTAATATGATTCTCATAATTTTTAATTGTTCTCATGTTCAGTTTGAAATCATAACACCTTTAAATTTAAGTTTTACATGTGGATTATCTTGTTTTTTTCATTTATTTCACTGTGATGAAATTTACTGAACCTTTTGGGTGCTCATTTACAAAATTTTTTTTAATTGGAGAAAATGTAGTCTTTCAAGATCTTGTGCCATTCCTTTTCACCCAGCTTGACCTTCTTTGACCTTTTAACTTCCAGGAAGTGGAAGAAATCCTCCTTCCCCTTTCAAAAGATTTCTATTTCTGAATAAGTAAAGATATAAGTAGTTTTATACATATAACTCAGTTTTTCTTTATTACTCAGTCCTTTATTTCATGCCTCTGGTCTGGAGTACTCATTTTAAAAATCATTTTAATTAATATTCACTCATGATTTCTCTGTTAAAATAAAAAAAAGAAGGGGCAGTTTAAGATTTCACAATCTACAAAATATTTATTCTCTTAATTAATTTCCTAATATCGTTTTATCACATAGTAAAATATATCTTAGTTTAGTTTAAGAGTTTATGGCATTCACTATATTTTGGAATCCTTTTTATCTTCTCTTATTATTATCCTTTAAACTGTTATGTAATGAATTAATTCAGTTTAAAACAGCTTTAGCTGAATTAAGGGGTCATATGAGCCAGAGAGATTTTCCCGAACTGGTTTAAAAGTAAGCTGTGCACAGTAACCTTTGTCTACTGTGAATTTCAGTTTTCAGCCCCCAGACAAATCCTATGAGTTCTAAAAAAATTGAAACGATATTTAGAATTTTTTTCTATCTATTCTTTTTTCACTTCATTGTTTAAAAATTACTGACAACTTGGTATAATTAATTACAAAAGTGAAATAGTAATTATATTGATAATATTTTAAAGTCCTAATTTTTGTTTAATTGTATAAAAAAATCACTAATCGAAATACATACTAACGTACTCTAATTGAAATAAGGCTGAATATATAAAATGTATATGTTATGTCAATAGATTTTGAATATATTGAAACATTTGGGGAGGAAAGTGATCCAGGTGGAGTTCAAAGAATTAATTCCTTTAACAGTGATTAATTATTTATTAGAAACTGACAGTTATACCTACAATATTTTCTTCTTTATACTTTTTAGATTAACTAATATTACTCTAGATGAATTTAACAAGTCAAGACCAAAAACAAGATACAATTACAATTTCAAAACCACTATGCTATATTGAAATACTAGTTTTACAACTTTCAAACCTCTTTCTTTTTCAAAGCCAGATGCTTTTTAGGAATGTCAGAAAATAGTTATAAAAGATACATATCAATAATTTTGTCAGATTTTTTCATTAGATCCATCATAAGATCAATGCTTAAGAAATAGTAAAATAAGAAAGAGTTGTTAGTACGTTTGATAGAATTCAGTCTTAACTAGTTTTAATATTATATTTTTCCTTATTTATTCAGTTGACTATTAATTTTTTTAATATTGAAAAGGGAAAGGTAAAAAGAGATCTTATATAAATGTTAAGACCGCGGAAAAATTCCAATGAAAAGCCCTTAATTCTGCAAAAACTAAAACCAAATTGAAAATAAAAATATTTACATACGAGGAACTAGAGACAACATTTATTCCATTGTTTGGATAAAAACAAAGAACAAATTAAAATTTATAGAAAAAAGAATAGTAATGACCGGAAAAATTAAAAAATTAACAATTCCAACGAAAAGCCCTTAAGTCTCCAAAAACTAAAAACAGAAATTGAAAATATCTGTCCAATATTTCGCC
Organism: Troilus luridus; assembly: GCA_964056705.1. NCBI lineage: Eukaryota > Metazoa > Arthropoda > Insecta > Hemiptera > Pentatomidae > Troilus > Troilus luridus. The sequence goes on from OZ057414.1 coordinate 102,250,152, forward strand.
TATTCAGGCATCCTAAGTGTAGAAAGAGAATAACAGCAAAGAAAAACATGAATAATGCATCCAAGAAACATCCCACCACCTCCAAGGCTCAAATGCAACTACTGAATCATAAGGAAGGTTACTAGACCCCAGCTGGATAAGGTTAGATATCCTTAAGGGGCCCACATAGGCGGTCAATATTACTGACAGTATTGTTAATGACGAAAATAATGAGGAATCACCTTTCAGTATTTTTACACAATACACGATCAATATTACTGTCAGTATTTAACTCATTTTCCATATTTTGATGTAGTGTCGACTCAAGGCTATATTTTTGATTTTATCATCATTACAATGTTTAGTATTATAATTATCTACTTTCTTTTTCTCTATGTTAACTATTCTGTTATTTTTGTAAAACTTCTAACCAAACTCTCTCTGTATTATACTAATGTAAAAATCAGAAATAAAGAAATAAAAAAACTCAATTCACAGTTTGCTCGCGATAAGAACAGTCATCTTTTTCTCACGCAGATTTATACCTACTTTTTTAATGTATAGAGCGTGCTTAGCAATTGTGATCGCCATGGCATTGGAATAAAAAAGAGGAAAACACGATTGTGGTTGAAGGATTGGACAGGGATAAGTTCACCCATTTAAACTTTATCAACGAGATTTCAGTAAAGGAACAATCAGATTACTATAATTAGTTTTGGATGAATGAAAACCTATTCAATAATTTGTTAAATATGGTTTCTCCTCATATTAAAAAACAAGATACAAATATGAGGGAAATTATATGCCCAAAACAGCGGTTGGCAGTTACCCTACGCTATTTAGCAACAGGCCGAAATTTTGAGGACTAAAAGTTTCCAACGCTAATTTCTCCATCAGCCGGATTGTGATAGAAACCTTTGAAGCTCTCATTTAGACACTAGGAAAAATTAAAAAAATTTCCATTTACAATACACAATTTTATGTATAAAATTAAGTTATATCCGGCTGTTATAAGAAAAAAATGTAGTTTTAAGAAAAACATTACATAAATCATTCATAACTTATGAAAAATGTGGCTATGATTTTCATCATTGCATCAGAAAGTCAGGTGCGTCGCACTCAACAGCTACAAAATATTGAGGAATGAAAGAAACGGGCTTACACAATCATTATTACTGACAGTATCTGACTATACTGTCAGTAATACTGATCATGTATTGGCGCCTTCAGTTTGGTGAGTGTATATTGAATTTTCAATTTCTGTAGTATTTATCAGCTGTTTTTAACAAACTGTTAACCTTATCCAGCTGGGGTCTAGTAAACTTCCTTATGATTCAGTAGTTGGATTTGAGCCTTGGAGGTGGTAGGATGTTTCTTGGATGCATTATTCATGTTTTGCGTTGCTGTTATTCTCTTTCTACCCTGAGGATGCCTGAATAGGCGAAATATTGGACAGATATTTTCTGTTTTTAGTTTTAGAGACTTTTGGAGGGCTTTTCGTTGGAATTGTTAATTTTTTTATTTCTCTGGTCATTACTATTCTTTTTTGTATAAATTTTAATTTGTTTTTTGTTTTTATCCAAACAATGGAATAAATGTCTCTAGTTCCTCGTATGTAAATATTTTTATTGAAAATTAATACTTTTATTTTTTTTGTAATCTTCTTTTGAATATCTAATAATTGCTGTTATACATTTAAAATTTATTAATTTATATATTACTCTGTTCATAAATTTAGTATAAAATTCCTATTTTACTGCTTTAAGGAAATATTGATATTTTTCATTGATACATTAAATACAGTATTGGTATTTTTGAATAAAAATTGTTCGATATTACTTCCTTAACAAGAAACACTTAAGAAAATTGCTGATATGACCACAGTTACTATCAATAGTAACATGAACACTTAACAAATAAGTTTTTATATTTGTTCTTTATTATTCAATCTTGACAATGATTCATTTTGAATGTTTTTAACAATTTTTATACAACTCCCTCATAATGGTCAGATAACATGATTTTTTTTTATTGCCTCTATGAATCTATTAAACAATGGAGGTAATATATATAATTAGGTATATAAAACACCTTATTCCTTTATATTAAATTTTAACAATTCTATTTGAAGCTTAATTAAACATTTTTTAATATTGCTGTAATCTTTTTTTTACTCTTTTCTTACAATTCTGAGTTCCAGTATATATTTAGGAGCCTGACACTTTTCACAGTATACATGAACAATTATGCATGAATCAGTTGTTAAGGAGTACCTGGCTTTGATCCCCTTGCTTGGCTAGAGTTTTTATATCCTATAAAAACTGTAGTTTATGACCTTACAAAAATTGTATTTTATGAGTGTGTTTTGTAATATAGGTGGTCGTCAGGCCGATGACATCGTTGGTTGGGTGACAAAGAAGTCAGGCCCACCTGCTAAATCATTGTCTGGTGTTAGCGAAGTCAAAGAATTTGTCGAGCAAGGTGGAAATGTAGTCGTCCTTGGTCTATTCAAAAACCAAGAGAGCGATGCTGCTAAGCAATTTATTTCAGTCGCTTCTTCAATTGACGAAAGCCCATTTGGAATATCATCCGATCCTGAAGTTCTGAAAGAGTACGGATCTGAGGATGGAGAAGGAAAAGTCATTGTCTTTAAATCGGTAATAATTTATTTTTATTTTATTGTTGTTATATATTATTCCTAATCTACAAATGCTTATT